>JALPQD010000008.1:5533109-5700609 GCA_023101885.1 Typhlomys cinereus | reverse complement strand
AACTTTTAGGACTGAACATGTGATTCCCTATGTTTAATTTCCTCCCTCCCCTGCATTAGAAAGTTCCAGATATGATTTTAGGAGTCTAAAGGTAGAGGGAAGATGGATGTGAGGTATAGTCCACCCAGAACGGGATACATATCACTGGCAAGAATTAAACTTTTTTTCCATAAGAAAATGAGATTTGGGGTCTTAGTTGTTACTGTAGCTGCTTATCATGACTAAGTGGTCTTACAAGCCAAAGGACTTGAGTTCGAATCCCCAGATCCCACATAAAAGCACTGAGCAAGAAAAGCAGAAGCCTGCAATTCAGAGTCTAGAAAGCAGAGCCTGGGAGACCCCAGAGCAAAACAGTAAGGAGGTGGAAAAGTCCAGGTTGATTTCTGATGTCACCCCTGGGTCTCCTCCACAGGGACATGCTCTCAAATGCTCTCTGGTACACACATTTACACAAACATATGTACACATAAAAAAGTAAATGTAATTGAAAAGTGGTTTAAAAAGAAGGTTTTGCTTACTAACATAGGAAACCAAATTCAAAGTGGCATAAAAATAAAGAGAATTTTCAATTTATGAAGTTGAAAAAAATCTCTGGGAAGATGATTCTCCAGGCTTCGTTGCTCCACCAGCTTGATTCCAACTTTTCCAATGTAGCTTTTGGTGGCTTGGGTTGGCTTTAGTCCTGGACCACGGTAGAAGTCTCCTGCAAGCTTTCTTAGTTGAGTCGTCGACAGAGAAACTTCCTTTCATTAAAACATTGAAAAAAACTCATTCTATTAAAGTGGACGGACTAGAGGCCATGATAAAGACACTTCTTGGGCTACAGGAATAAATACTATGCCTTGTTTGGCTCAGACCTGGGATTCTCGCCCATCCTGAACCACATGAAAACCCACTTTGCATCTTGGAGGGAGGTTGTATTCCGATGGGAGCGGTAGATACCAGCACAGATCAATTCCACGTTCTCTTTTGTTTATGAATCAATATTTATTTCTCAGTTCTGTCATGGAGTCTCTCCCATTGAAGGTTATCTATTTAGGGACCTGGGATTTCAGCATCTTCGAATGTCTTCATCTTCAACTCAGCATTTCGAAACCTGTTCTGAGAGAAGAAACATCTTGGGGGAAATCACAGTCGCTTCTGAATTACTTGAGCTCAGAAATGATAGCTATCACTCTTGCCCACATTTCATTGCTGAGAACTAATCTCACGGTACCCTTTAGGCCCAAAGAAGTGTGTAATGTCAGAAGATCCCTTGAGCCCAACATCTGTTTCCCAGCATGCACTTGGCACCATGGGAGGAGGCAGTGGGGGGGGGGCGCAGTAAGTGTGGTTTTGAGGGGGTGAACTCGCCAAGTCAACTATACTGGGAAACTTAATCTTGCCATCAGGTAAGATACTAGTTTACACTGAAGCAGATATGTCAGCTACTATACTGCCCAAATAAAGGGGAATCAAAACTCCAGGTATTCCTTGAAAGCAATTTCAGATAATTATAGATTAATGAGTACACAGTTCCTTGTAAAGTTGTCCATTTCCTCTCTCTGGAAGAGTAGATAAGGTCCAGGCTCCGGATTGGTGTAAAGCGGCATGCTATGTCTTTGGGACATTGGGCAAGGTTGCTGGGGTAGATAGACCCGCAAGTCATGGGAGAAAAGACCCCCAAGGATGCAATCAGGAAAATTCATTCATGAGAATCACCCAAAGAGACGTCTATTACAGAAGTGAAACTAAACGCCAAAGTTCATGTGGAGGGAGGCTTGGGGAACCAGACCCAACAGAAGATGGGGTGAGAGTAGATAAAGGAAGCTTTAAGACATTTCCAAAAAAGGTTAACAATGCCAGAAGAAGGTGACGGAACCCCAGGTTCGAGGGCAAGCCAATAAAAGCAAAATACAATTCAGTGGGCTCGTCTGTGGCAAAGGCGTTTCCGCCAGCCAACCCTCTAAGAAATACTTCTGGAAACTTTTCTTATCATTCAGCTGTCAGATGAAATAGTTCTTTTCCAGAGAGACTGCTTTGATTAGAATTTCCCTGCCCTCTGTGTCGACGTTGCGATCATTTATTTATTTTGGAAAGTCTTGCTCTCCTTCTGAGTCCTGCTCACCAGGAGCAGAAGCTATGCGCCCTTTGACCCCAATTACATACTCATTACTTTGCAATGTGCTCGGAATAATATGGACTGAGTGGTGTTTTTAAGTCATTTATGAACCCTAACTGTAAACATCACTGTTTCTTTTTAATTTGCAGAGAGCTTCTTTATCCAAATAAAACTTTAGAAGTTAAAATTTTTCAAACTTTTAGAATTTGAGGATCACAATAATGGGTTTGTGATTTACTGAGATTCCAAGCGAGGAGCTTTGAACTTGAGCAAGATTGTTCTCCTGCATGAGGGTCCCTCATAGTCTGTTTGAGCCAAGGCTCCTTAGACGTTCCCTGTCCCTGGTCCCTTCTGGCACAAGAAATATTTTTAGATGAATCTGTATTTAAAAATAGTTATTCAGAACCAGGGAGATGGCTCAGCAGGTAAAAAGACTTGCTGAGCTTGCTGATGATGTGAGTTCAATTCCTGGAACCTCTGTAAAGGTGGATGCAGAGAACTGACTCCCAAAGGTGTCCTCTGACCTCCACACCCGCGCTGTGGAATGCATACACCCACACTCACATACACACACATCACATCCACCCACATATACAGACATCACATACACATACGCATGCATCATACACACATACACATACATCATATGCACTCACAACCACATACATCACACACACTCACATATGCATACATCAGACATATTCACATACATCACACACACCCATATACACATACATCACACCCCCTCAGATATACATATATCGCATAAACCCAGATATGCATACATCACACACACACACATATACATACATCACACACACATACAAAATTTTAAATAAAAATTTAAAAAGATAGTTGGACAAATCAAATATTTACTGATAATAAAGTATAAAGAAATTAATTTTAAGATAATTTTTAGTATATATAATTTTAAACATAGGACAAAAGAAAATTTTCCTATGAATGAAATGGATGTTTTATTTTTTACATAAAGAATTGACTGAATATTTAGCTGAAGTTATTTAATAGTTTGAGTTTTATAATCATCAGTACTGAGGATGCCACTTCACAGAAATACCTAGTACAAAATGGCAAAAATATGTTTAGGACCATGTCAGAAATTTTTAGAAATTCTTCCTTAATCCTGAGTTAAAATTCCGTTTTTTTTTTTAATGACATGTAAGTCAGCAACTCAAACAGCACATTTAAAATTCAAAAAATCTAACCCAACATATTTCAAAGATATACTAATTTATATTTAGAGAAATAATGGTAGAAAAATGCACGTTTTAAAAAATTATTTATTTTTAACATTATTTATTTGTGTGTGTATGTGTGTGTGTGTGTGTGTGAGAGAGAGAGAGAGAGAGAGAGAGAGAGAGAGAGAAAACAAGAACCGTGTGTCCCTGTGGAGGACCAAGGGTGACTTCGGGAATCATCCTGGATTGTTTTTACCTCCTTCTTGCTTGGCACTGGGATTTCCCAGGCTCCGCCCAGCAGAGCCGGAAGTGCAGGCTACAGCCATTTCCACCTGGCATTTTGACATGGGACCTGAGATCCGGATTTTGGGACCTTCTGCTTGCGAGACAAGCCTCCAAGTGTTTATAATGAAACCATTATGTCTTTATGCTAAAGAACCCTGTGATTTGTATTGGAGAGAATCCTCTGATCTGAGCCAGGCTGTTTCAGCCTGTGTCTGAGAGAAGCGCTCAGCCGCAGGGACTCATGACTAGGGTGGGTGTTGCACGCAGCGGCTCCCTCTGGTTTGGGCTTCTCCCAGGATGGTGGGCAGGTGGATTGCCTTGTGGGAGCATCCTAGGCTGCAAGGCTTTTCAGGACCTAGCGTGGATGTCACACGATGTCCCTTCTTTTGCTTCCTTTTTATTGGTCAGCGGCATACCACAAGGCTGAGGCAGATTCGAGAGGAGAGGACCCCTCAGCGCCTTGGGATCCACGGATGTCAGGGCTTACCGGAAACTAGTTACTGCAGTGTATTTAGAAACTATGGAAGTCTAGATGCGAGGCCAGGTACATGCTAGGCTATTTGTTTTGCTCCCAGGCTACCTATGTTTGATCTGGATGATGGGAGCAACCGAGAAATGCATTGAACAGCAGATGGATGTCTCTCGAGAGGAATGTGGTAGTATTATGTTTGAAGCTGCTCTAGAATACCAGGAAGCTGAGCCCTTTCTACTCTGCAGTGGCTCACTGGATATAATCAGGAAGGCCTCAAAGGTCTAAAGTTTCAGGAGGTATATCTACTACTATCTGGCAGCTATAAACTGCTAAGGAGTGGCGTACTCTATTCAGAAGTTCATGTAATCCTTAGATTCGTTGGGAGTTCTGGGTTTTCCCCTGTAAGTGAATTGTGGAGTCTTTTCCACTAGTGTTCCATTTCTTTTCTCTATTGCATGGAAAATATATCTAGGCATTGTTTTATATTTATCTAAATATATCTAGGATACTATTGTAGAAAAGAATAATAATTATTCATCACCGAAAGCAAGGCCTCAGTCATAAAAAAGATGGATTCTTACTAAGGGATGATATAAACAATGAAAGTCTCAGTTTCAAGAAAGCCTTTTACCAAGTTTCATCATATTTTGTTGATGAAGTTGTGGAAGTGGGCAGGATTGAGGGGGCTAGGGAGATAGCTCAAAAGATAAGGTGTGCCCCCTTAAAACCTGGTAACTTGAGTTCAGTCCCCAGAAATCCACATAATGGAAGGAGAGGCCTGACTTTTAAAATTGACCTCTGACCTCATGTAGCATAGTATCTATGCTCCCCCTCCTCCGGCAAATCAATAATTTTTTTTAAAATCCTATTCCAAAGTCTGTGGGCTCTGTCCACTTGGGAGAGACTCTTTGGTGGATGGCTGTCATCACCTGTACTTGACTAATTTCATGTTGGTTCCCATGGTGCATAAGGAATGCTGCTTAAATATTCCGCGGAGTTTGCTGGGAGAGGTAGCCAGTCTGGAAGATAACAAAGTCTGTGACAAACAATTTGAGTGTGTTGCAGTCTCACTCGGTGACCTGCCAGGGGTCATTCAGTGCGTGCAAATCATGCAATTGTTCATTTAGGTTTCAAAAACTAATTGCATGATTATTGAGTGGCTCCACAGCACATTCGGGTGCAGATTATAATTAGTTGAACAGAAGCTAGATATGAGGTAGGGATATTAGGTAGCTTCTGGAAAGCTGGCATTATATTAGGGGGCAATAAAGAAGTAAATTAATTATGAAAGCAACACACCCCTTTATCCTGCAGACTAGCCAGAGCATGTCTGTGGTATTTCCCCTAGTATTAGCAGTAACTTTTGAATAAAGACAAATAGACTTTATGAAGAGGAAGATGAGCTAGATTAACAAGGATTTTCAAGCCCTGTCACATCAGAAGCTGTAATATTGCTTAATTATGGAGGAAACAAGGACTCTGACCCTTCTATGTTCAATGAACACTTGGGAATTCGGGCTAATAGCATGTGGTAGTTCTGAGGATGATCTTCAAAGAAGGATCCAGTTTTGATGGCTCCATGGACATTGTTGGCAAAAGTCTAGGTTGACTTTCGAGTTGAAGACTTGGAGCCACTGAGGAAATGATGAACCATCTCTCTGAGTTGCATGTATGGCTCTTGGCAAGTGATCATGGGAGACAAGGCCATGCTAAGGTATGTGTGTGTGTGTGTGTGTGTGTGTGTGTGTGTGTGTGTGTACCTTAATGAGAAGTAATTCAGTGTATAAGCTAACAAGTAGCAATGCTAGTAGTAAGAACAATCAAAGGAACTGGCCTAAGTGCTTCTACATATTAACTCACTGAATTTTGCCGTAGCCTTGTGAGCTGAACGTTGCTGTATATTCTTATTTTATGGACAAGAAAACAGGTACAGAGATGCAGGACCTTCTCCAAAGTCGCAGCACTTGTAAATGTTAGAGCAGCAAGCAGCCTGGCCCTAGAGCTGAGCTGTGCTTCGTGCCTTGAACAATTCTGGGTTCCTCAGGAGGGGCCTTCTCCCCCCCATCCTGGACTGGCCTTTGGCTTCTCAGTCCGACTTGGCACTACCCAACAGAAAAACAAGGTGCTGAAGATAGAGGAAGCAGATGATTTAGGGGAAAAAATGACTAAGGAGCTGTGTTTACTTTTTGGATTTTGAAGCCTTTCAAGTTCAAGGTTTGAACTACTGTTCATGGGCGGTGGATCCCGACTCTGGTTCACTGCCAAAAGCTGGGTGTGTCCAGCGCCGAGAAGCGATTTAAGTGTAATTTCAGTTTAAGTAGTCCCAAGTGAATGTTACCCCAGGAGCAGAAGGTTAAATTCTGGCCGTCTGTAAGACCTTCAGCAGACATTTACAAAAGAGGCCCTTTGGCCCTTTGTACTATGGCTGATGCTGTCTGACTACCCTGAAATTCTGGAGCTATTTGGGAGGCAATGTGGAGACAGAGGGTTGGTTAGAGCTAAGATCCTCCCATCCTCCACTGCCCCTTATCAACAGGTCTCAATAATCACCAAATTAGAGATTAGGTATTGAAATGAAAAGTCTGAGTGAATTGGCAGGGCTGTGGATTTATAGTAATTTTGATAAATCTATTTGTGATGCTCCTATATGAAAACTTTAGCTTAAAAACACCTTCCTGGTGAGCTGGAGAGATGGCTTAGGGCTTAAAATTCTGCCTTGCAAGCAGAAGATCCTGAGTTCAGGTCACAGGTCCCCCGTTAAAATGAAGCAAACAAACAAACAAAATGCCAAGCAGAATTTCTGGCTCTGGTGGGTGGAGCCTGGTCCTCCACAGAGATATATAGTGCCCTCTGACACACACACACACACACACACACACACACACACACACACACACACAGAATAAATAAAGTTAAAAACCAAACCAAATGAAACACCTTCCTGGGCTTGCAAGATGGCTCAGTGGGTAAAAGTATTTGTCGCCAAACCCTATGGTTTGATTCTGTGAACCTCCATATTATCCTCTGTGTTTCTGAGACAAGGCCTTTCACTGAGACCTGTGAGTCATCTAATAGGCTAGGTGGACGGTCAGCAAGCTCCAGGATTCCCTGCCCAGCTCTGCCTTACCAGTTCTGGGGCGACCTGCTCTTGTTACCAAATCTGACTTTTTATGTGGGAGCTACTGAGCAAACTCAGGTCCTCATCTTCCCAGCCTTTGTTGAACATTTCATCCCACATTTTAGCAAATCATATGATCGCCAAGGTTCCCATATTGCTTCCTTTGAAATGTATTCGAATGTATATGTGTACGTAAAATCTCCAGCTTCCAGGGAAATGAAGAAACAAGTGAGAAAATGCGGCAGCCAGTGCCGTTTACTTGCCCATTTCTAGCTGGTTCCGTGCAGAATCCCCTCCCTAGAAGTCTGTCGGTGTAGACAGAGTTCTAAAATCCAGAGTCCTATGGAATAGGTGCTAAGTATATGATAGAACCAGATTCCAATGCTGTTACTTCCCCTGAGATGAGAGAAACAAAAGCAGAACAACGGTAACAACGCCAGACAAAATGCCTTGGATTTCCGTATAATTAGAATGGGGTTTCCTGAAGTGTGGCTGGAGACAAGAAGGAAGCATGGAGTGGTTTTCAAGGCTTGTGGGCTAAGGGCTCAGCAATCTTCAGTCTTCAGGAGCGAGTGTCATCCCCCAAGCTTTGGTCTTCCCAACAATGAAAAGGGTGTATGTGACTGGATTATTCTGGTGTCTCGAAGCTTTGTTGGAGAATAGTATATATATATTTTTTTTGCGTATGTGTGTTTTGCATGTGGATGTGTGTGCAAGTGTATGCAAGTGTGTGTCCCAGAGGGTTCTTGAGGGTGTGTGCCTGTGGAGAGGCCCAGGAGTGACATTGGGAATCAGCCTGGATGGCTCTATCTCCTTATTGCTTTGCTCTGGGGTTTCCCAGGCTCTGTCTTCCAGAGCCAGGATTACATTTGTTGCCGTATCTGCCTTGAATTTTTATGTGGCATCTGAACTCAGGTTCTTTTGCTTGTGAGGCAAAAGTTTTAACCCCTGAGCCATCTCCCTAGTCCAGATTTTAATATATTTTTTTAAAAAATTACTCTTTGTGCTATTCTTTTAGGACTTGGAACAAATGGTGGTAGTGTTCCATTTGAAGTGGCTTCTTGAAAAATCAGTTCTAGTGACAACAGTGACCTCTTGTCCTCAGGGCAGTGGTAGTAGGTCCTTGTGCAGGAGAGAGCCATCTTGGGTACATGAGAATACTTGCAGTGTTTGCAAAAGGCAAGGCTGAGATTTGAAACCAGAGCACCTGTGTGTGTGTGTGTGTGTGTGTGTGTGTGTGTGTGTGTGTGTGTGTATCAAATTGTCCTGGGATTTGGCTTTCCACTACCCTTAGAAGCATGGCAGATGCTCATGACTTTGAAAGGGGCCATGACGAGGTCTTCTTGCTTTTTCTTCCTCTCCCGGGCAGAGGAGGCCAGTGGCTCTTGTTCTGCATGGAGGTTTTCAGAACCACAGTGCTCTGTCTGTCAGTTGGGCTGAGGACTATTCAGGCAGCCAATGGAGGAGCAGCATGGGCTGGCCCAGGTGGGTTGGCCTTGGGAGCTGGTGCTCTCCCAGGAAGCCTTGATGGATGGTCAGGCATTCTGAGCAAAACAGACCACCAGTGTGGTGGTTGAGGCAGTTAAGCCCCATTAACACCACTCTGGGCAATGAACAGGAGAGGAGGGACCAGAAGTGAAAGGCACTACTTGTTTTAATCCATCCAGTTGTTCCAAGAGTGAAGGAGCTTGGCATCTTAGCTGGAGAGCCGGGGAGGGGGACAGACTTTCTACAAAGGTGCTACCTGCCTGCACGCTCAGGGATGCATGTAGCCATCCCATACTGTCTTGAAGGAAGCTAACTTAGGACTGGGGTAGATAACCAGTCAGTGAAGTGCTCGTCTTGCAAGTTAGAAGATCTGGGTTTGATCTCCAGAACCCATGTAAGACATGGTGACAAATTAGCAATCCCAGCATTGGAGAGGTGGAAGCAGACAGGTCCCCAAGGTTCTCTGGACAACTCGTCTAGCTGAATTGATGAGTACCAGGCCAGTGAGAGACTATGTCTCAAAAAAAAAAAAAAAGAAGGTGGGGTTGGAGAGATGGCTCAAGGGTTAAGCCTTTGCCTCACAAGCAAAAGGACCCGAATTTGGATCTCCAGATCCCACGAAGAAATGCCAGGCAGAAATAGCTTTGACTGTACTTTGGCCTGCACTTTTGGCCCTGGAAGGCAGAGCCTGGGAAGTCACAGAGCAAAGCAATAAGGAGGTAAAGCGATCGAAAATGATTCCCGATGTCACCCTTGGGCTCCACAAGTATACACAATCAAGTGTCCTCTTACACACGCACACACACACACACTGGATGGCACCTGAGGATTATGTCCATTTGCCTCCCATTCTCTCTCTCTCTCCGAGTAAATAAAACACCATGGAAACAAACTCTTTATTGCTTGATACCTGATGCAAGATGTTTGTCAAGAAGGTACAGCCAACAATGGATGCCACAGTTTTCCTACTCAAACAACCCCTTCCTGCTTGGCCAGAGTCTCTGTTCTGGTCAGGACCGCACCTCGCCTCTCCCCAAATCCTCCTTCGCACAGCTTTGAATGTCCTCGTACTTCATGAACCTTAACTCCGACTGGATCTTTTAATACGATGATGAGTGTAACCTCCAACACCATAAAAATTAAGCAAAATCTCTCAGAAGCAACAATGTGCACTAAAAATTAATTTGAAAAATTTCCTCCCATAGACCGTTAGCGGGGCACTTTGCGTTTATAGGCCTCTCCCGTGCTATAAAACTCTTGAGTGTTCTAAAAATATTTGAAAAAGTCGGCATTTAGAACCTCTTTAATGCACTCCTTCCAAATGTGGCTGAGATGTTTGAGGCTTTTCCTCCAGCAGGTGTAAAACCAGTGGTGGGAGGCGATTACCAGGAGCTGGGAATTCCTGGCCCAGAGACAGAGGGGCGTCTGTGTGCTGTGTGCAAGTTTTGCAAGTGGCAGGTGCCATAGTTCTTGGGGTCTTTGAACTTTAAGGTTAAAAGGGGTGATGTTCTCTAGGGGCGAGGGTAGTCTGAATTCATGCAAAAATAGTTAATGGGTCTCTGGCTCTTTGGAACTGGAGTTCGACATCTACACAGGCAGCCTTGGGAGCCCCCCTTCCACTCATGTTCTGATCGCTGCCCCGTTCAGGTCTGCCGAATAAATCACAGATTTCCCCACTCGCGCTGAGAACTGTAAATTCATTCTCGTCCCTTCTCCTGATTTTCTAATGGCCTTTGTTTATAAGTGCTTTATGGTAAAGGGCGCTTCAGAAGGCCATTTGTCCGTCTCACCAGTTCATGCTAAGAAAGACCAAGGCTGAACTAAACTCGGCAGAAAATAAGAAATAAATGGGGTGGAGGCATGGACCAAAACAAACAAACAAAAAGACATCAGTAATTTCATTTGCTCCTAAGGGTTTAGCTTAAATGTTACCCCCTGAGTATAGCATTACTAGAACACATTGCAATTCAGAAGTGCAAGTTAGATTTAGAGAGTAATGCTTATTTTTGAGTGACAAACAATTGTGTATTTTATCTTAAAAAATCATGCTCATCTTTGATCATATGACAATTTCAATGGAAGAATCCATCGCATGTCTTCTCCCTGTGCTTGGCTTGTCCAGTGTATCGCTTGCAGAATGGAATGAGAGCAGCTAAGTTGTTAGAGAGCATCCATCCATGTTCCAACATTGAGAACAGGGAGCTAGGTGTCTAATTACTGTGCTTGTATTTTGGCCTCTTCTAGTTATTACTAACTTTCCACTTGGGCAGAGTCTACTATGCTACACAGCCATAGAGAAATTTACGTAGTGAACTTTCTCTAATGCAATGTTGTTAGTAAAAACAAGTTGGTTACTCTTCAGGTTTAAGAGGGAGTGAATAAACTATACTACCAATCAGCCGAGATACAGTGCATGTTACAAATATGAATTATAAACAAGAAATCTAACTTCTCTGTGGCCTCGTATTCCAGTCTGAAACCAAGGGGGAAAAACCTGAGGAGGGTTTGGTGAGGTAGCTCAGTGGATGAAGTGGCTGCTCCGGAACATGGAGATTTGAGTTTGAGCCACAGAAGCCCATATGGTGGAAGAAAGAAACTGACTTAGGAAAGTTGTCCTCTGACCATAGCATGCATACTCACTCTCTCTCCCTCTTTCTCTAAGTGAATCAACCAACCAACCAACCAATCAATCGATCAATCGATGGATCTAATCAGTCATTCCATCCAGGGAAGTGGTAGTGGTTGCAGAAAGCCTTTTTCATTGATTAAGTTTGTTCTTTGACAATCACATCCATGTACACTATGCACGTTTACTGACTCCCCCATAAGTCAAGTGCCCACCTTTCCCCTGCAGATCTCCTTCATACAATCCTGTCTTTTTGCTGTCCTCTGTGACCCACTGAGTTTTTTTTTTATTTCCGCTCATACAAACTTAATAAGTAGACCAGTTCCCTCCCCCCTCCTCCTCCCCCTGAACCCCCTGCTCCCCTTCCCTCCCTCCCTGTCTCCCAGTGCCTCCCCCCCAATTCCCAGAGAGTCCTTTATTGTGTATGCCTAACTCTCCTCTTGGTCCTCCTCTCCGATGACATATAAGGACCCAGACCCACTGAGTTTAAAGGAGGGTCGACTGTGTGGACATAGGTTTGAAACTATCTACAGGAGCCTGCTGCGTTCATCAGTGAGAAGGTAACTAAAGTCATAACTCCTCCTCTTCCAGAATCTACGAGGAGGCAGTGCTTCAGCAGGTGGGACTGAGGTGTCGAGGCCCCTCCATCGGCCTGGGCAGGGGTGGCTTCATGGTCACAATGCCGGCGTCATGTTGGGATGAAGGCCTGCCACAGCCTCCTGTCCTGCCTTCCATATTCTACCTGAGTTGTTTTCTGAACCCCAGTGGGGTGGCATCCAACGAGCACCCCAACCTCTCCACAACCAACTTGCCCACTGGGTACGTTTGGAAACAGCCTGGTAATCAGCTCTTGCAGAAAGATTCCAAACCACAGCATCATTCACATCATCTTTCTTTCTCAGAATGTTAGTTCCGGATGGGCCAGGAAGTCTGAATTGTCTGACATGGTTCCTGCATGAGAATCACAGGATCTGTACTTTCCAATTTCCCTTCCCTAGCTGGGAATATGGTTGATTATTAGTCAATTGCCTTGAGAGTCTCAGTCGGAAATGAGACTCACATTGTTGAATTTTTTTTTTTTTTTAAACCGGGACCTAATGACAGATTACCTGAGCGTGTCCTTCCTTAACAATTAACTTCAATTTAGAAGACATTTAGAGTCTTTTGGAAGACGTTTACTAGCCAGGGAGTGATTTGTGGGAAGCCCGAGTTTCATTCTATCCGATGAAAGATGATAATAGGATTGAAGTCGTTCCTTCCGATTTATGATTCCCGCTCCTGTTTCTCACGCGGGGAGACTTGGTAGTTTTCACAGAACTGAGCTTGTTTCCGGCACATAGCCTAGACGAGGACAAGAAGCTGGTTTTCCTGGAGTTCAACCCTAGGGACAGTTGGGACATTTGGTGTGTAAGAGACCAAGCTTAGGAGCCGGGGAGGGAGGCACCTGCTAGAACCGGCAAAGATGGCGATGGGAAGGAGGTACCAGTGTGGGGGAGTCTGATAATGAACATTTGGGACACAGATCATCTGGGAATTAAGAACAAATCTATGGAGCAGTGTGTGTGTGTGTGTGTGTGTGTGTGTGTGTGTGTGCGTGCGTGTGTGCACGTGTGCGTGCGAAGGCCCAAGAGTGACTTCAGAAGTCATTTTGGATTGCTCTTACCTCCTTACTGCTTTGCTATCCCAGTCTTTGCCTTCCAGGGCTGGAATTACAGGGTGCTGTCATGTCTACTTGGCATTTGTTTTTAGGGGGATCTGGGGATTTGAACTCAGATCCTTTTGCTTGTGAGGCAAACCCTATCAGATGAGCTACTTCTCTCGTACTCAAAATACAATGCTATTTTTCTAATAACTGTCATGACTAATTTACTGTTTGACGAATGTTTGCAATCACTGCTTGGCGACCGTGAGAGGATGTCTGTTTGGTTCCTCTCAGTCCTAAGGTACCATAATGTTCCTTTCTCTGGACACCGTTCTTTTCAAGAGTGGACTCCACAGACCTCAGACTCAGGGCTCTGGAACTCAGTGGACTTGCTTAGCTCTGGGGATGGGCAGAGATTTTAATCTTGATGAGAAATTCCTTGTCAGCCACAAAGCAGGGCAGTTTTTCCCAAGGGGACTGGTATAAAAATACACACATTAGTAATGTAAAAGGGAAGACCACTGCTAGGCCAAGCTGTCCGGTTAGAGGAGAAATGCTTGTGCACCCCAGACTCTGTGTCTGCTACCTCGAGGGAGGGGCCTTGTTTGGTCTGGGAAAACAGCTCGCATTTACCACCAGGGAAGGCTTGTGGCCGAGTGACAATGACCAGAACCGGCCACAGGAGAGTCTTGCTTGTCCCTTCTAGCTGGCTGTTTCTTTAGGGAGAGTGGAACTCTTTCTTTCTTTCTTTCTCTTTCTTTCTTTCTTTCTTTCTTTCTTTCTTTCTTTCTTTCTTTCTTTCTTTCTTTCTTTCTTTCTTTCTTTTTCTTTCTTTTCTTTCTTTCTCTCTCTCTCTTTCTCTCTCTCTCTCTTTCTTTCTTCTCTCTCTCTTCTTCCTTCCTCCCTTCCTCCCTTCCTCCCTTCCTTCCTCCCTCCCTCCCTCCTCTCTCTCTCCCTCTCTCCTTTCCTTTCTTCCTCCCTCTCTCTCCCTCTCTGTCTGTCTTTCTCCCCCTCTCTTCCTCCCTCCCTTCCTTTTTCCCTAGCAGGCCTCCCTAAGAGAACAGTTGTCCCTGACAGAGGATGACAACCGATTCCATGCAGATGGTCGCTGCTGGAGATTTGTCTTTCTATGGATGGCGGCCACCCACTTGCCGTGTCTGGGGCTGCACTCAGAATGTCTTGCAGCTTCCCCTCTCTATCAGTACAGAATGCTCAACGCTCTCCAAAGGGTTTTGCTGCACAGTCTCCTATCCTAACCCCCACTTGTTTTTTCCTCTGGCATCAATACCCAGGAGGGCAGTGTCTCACACTGATGGAGAGGTACCGTGCTGGCCAGCCTGTGTGTAATTATTTATTTCAGCTTTCTGTAAAGGGAAGGGTGTTTTATTCATGCCGGGCAGAAATCTGGCCATTTCCCAGTGGTGAAATTCTATCGACAAAGGTGTTAAATGCAGGGCAGAGAGACACGGTTCGGGAGGCCCCCCTGCACCTTCATCTCTGTGACCTGTGTCAGACCCAGACTGGACTGACCAGAATGACTTTGATTTGATGACCATTAAAGGTCAGTACATAATGGGATCAGATGTGTCGGGGAGGGTGACGAACACGCATAATAGATTGATAGTAATTAAGTCCTGTTTAATAAGAGCCATCACTTTACAGGCATTGTTGAAAATAGCAGCTTGGGAAGGAAATGAGAAAGTGTGAGGAAAGGAGGGAGGGCTTTCTCTCTCTCTCTTTCTCCCTCTCACTCTCTCATTTCACCTAGAGGGCTCAAGGAAGTGTTTATGTACATGCATTGCATTCGGTGTACACTTGGATTTTAAGACACTCATTTTTTTCTCGTTCTTTTATTTTACCTGTGTTTGTGTGTGTGTGTGTGTGTGTGTGTGTGTGTGTGTGTATCAGAGGGCACTATGTGTCCAAGGGTGGTTTCAGGAACCTGGATTATCTCTTTGCCTTTCTTTGGGATGTCTCAGATTCCACCTTCTATGGCCAGAAGTACAGTTCACCATCATTTCAGCCTGGTGTTTTTTTGTGGGATCTGGGATCTGAACTCAGGACCTTCTGCTTTTGAGGCAGAAGCTTAATCCCTGAGCCATCTTTTCAGTCTCAGTGACATGTGCTTCTAAAAATTGCTATTTCTTTTCCCCCATTTTGCTTTTGGAGAAAAAATTAAGGGGCAAGGAGGATAGGGAGAGGAGAATTAGTGAACAAATCATTTTATTTCCATATATATATATGTGCCAAAAAATAGAAACCACCAGCCTCCATCCAAAACACAGTCCAACAGATATCTGCGCTGAAAATGTGTGTATTCCACAGGCTACAGATCTAGCTTGTTCCTGGTGTTTCTTTTCCATGGGCATCATCAGACTTCAAATTAACAGCTTGTCCGGTGACAATATGCAGTTGTGGAGCAATTATCCCTTCATGACGCCTGATCACATGATGAGGACGAGTTACCAGCTATGACGGGGCGTGACACGAGAGCACATGTGTAGGGGTGGTTTTCCATTCTGCAACATTTTCAATTTTGTCAGTTTCCACAAGCTGTCAGGGGTGTTGATACCACAGGTGGATGGTCCAGGTTCCTTCTAGAGTGAGCATGTGTGGTGCGTGAGGAAGAATCAGGAGGGCTGCCCCTTCCTCCTTGAGTGAGAAGGAGCGCAGGCAGGGGGCTGACCTGCCCCTGCAGGGGCTTGGTGAGTCACAGATACTCGCTTGGTCACGTTTCTTCCTCACTGTGAGTGTGTGCCATGGGTGTATGGAAGATGTACTCAGCTCTTTCTCCATCCCTCCGTCCCTTCCTCCCTCCCTCCTTTCCTCCCTCTCTTCCTCCCTCCCTCTTTCCTGCCTCCCTTCCTCCCCTCCTTTCTTCCCTTCCTCCCTCCTTCCATCCTTTCTTCCTCCCTTCCTTCTTTCCTTCCTCCTTCCCTCCCTCCCTCTCTCCTTCCTTTCTTCCTCTCCCCCTTCTTCCCTTCCTCTTTCCTTCCTCCTTCCTTCTTCCCTCCCTCCCTCCTTCCCTCCCTTTCTCCTTCCCTTTCTCCTTCCTTCCTCCTTCCCTCTTTCCCTTCCTCCTTCCCTCCCCCTTCCCTCCTTTCTTCCTTCTCTCTCTCCCTTTCTCCCTCCTTCTGTACCTCTCCCTTTCCTTTTACTCTTCTTCCACTGTTTTTCTCCTCTTCCTCCTCCTCCTCTTCCTCCTTATTCTCTCTCTCTCTGTTGGCGGATGGCACCATTCTGAGCCAGTATCGTGCCATCACGCCACACATCCAGCCCCTGCATTAGTCTTTTAATCTCATCTTTGGCTCAGTAAACAACCTCTGAATTGTCTGGAAGCAGAGCTGTCTAGGGAGAGACTTGAAGTGAGCAGGTTTTTTTTTTTTTTTTTTTTTTAATGAATTACCTCCTGTTCTTCCTTCTAGTGACCATGACCCGGGATGGTCCAAGACGGTGGCCTGTGATGCCCTGTGTGATATCATCTGAGAGTCCTCAAGGCGAGGCTTGGTTTTATGAGCATTCCGTCTTATCTCTGAAGCTCTTGGGGAAGGCAGCACCAGGCACACAATGGGGACTTCTTGAAAGACGACACTCGCTGGCTAATCAGAGCAGCGCTCGCTGTCTGCATGATTGTTTATGTATGTGTGCACGGGGTGCACGTGTGTGTTGTGCATGTAGGTGGGTGCACATGGGTGGTGTATGTACATGAGTGCACTTGAGCGTGTGCCTGTGAAGGCCCAAGAGTGAAAACGGGAATCATCCTCCATCGTTCTTCCACCTTATTGTTGTGTAGCCTGGGTCACCAATTAAAACAGAGCGTGCCGTTAGGCTGGTCTGAGTAGCTAGCCTGCTCCAGAGACTCCTAAGCGCCACCTTCCAAGGCTAGAATTACAGGCGCCTTTTTACGTGGACTCTGGGGCTCCAAACTCAATTCTTTCACTTGCTAGACAAAGGCTTTAACCACTCAGCCATCTTCCCCAGTCCCATCTTGACATTTGTATTTTGACACGCACATCTCCACAATAAAGGAAGTAATCTTTGCAGAAGGCAGAGGCTGGCGTGCATCATGAGATGTGTTGGGGTACCACATGTATGTAGCGCCAAGCTCAAGACCACATATTGCTCAGCGTGGAATGTTCTCCTCTTGTAGCATATGGCCAAAGTAAGCGGGAGATCAGATAACAGAGTCGGTGGCTAGGAGAGACACGAGGCCAAGCTGTGCTACACATGTGATGTTTGAAATATTTACATATGGATGAAGAGGGCTGGGGATGCTTAGGATACTGGTTGTCGCCCTTATTTTACTTGTTTGTGCTATGCTGGGGATCTAAGCCAGAACACTGGCATGCCAAGCAAGCCCTCTGCCTGCAGCCCAGCTGAGTATGTCACCTTGTAAGGAGGCACCATTTTTTGCCTCTCAGGCATTGCTGATCATCCCGGTCTGTCACAGCAAGAGAGGATGGAACCTACCAGTGACAGAACAGAGTGGGTCCTACAGATGTTCTGGGGGGCAAAACGCTGCGCAAGCGCATATGTCGCATTACATAGCTTCCACACGAGCTTCTTTATTTTTTTTCAGAAACGTTGATAGAGAAGCACATCAACTAGTTCTACAGCTACTGCTGCTATTTTCCCTACCATGTTCCTTGATGGAGCCTCCTCCCACCTCCTTTATGTTTGCACAGCAAGCACTGGTCTAACCACCTGCAAGGAGGGCGAGGTTTGCCTAGCATGCAGGAAGCCCCTAGCATGCAGGAAGCCCTGGATTCCATTCTCAGCACCTCATTAATGAGGCGGCGGGTTGCACATCTGTAATCCCAGTATTCCAGAAGTGGAGGCGGGAGGATCAAGCATTCAAGGCCCTGGTCAGCTACTTCTTAGGTAGAATTGTTAGGTGAGGCTTTTCAAATTGAAAGGGCAGCTGGTCCCCTACCCCAGCTTCCTGGAAGATGGGGGGCACTTAAGGCTCAGAGAAGCAAAGGGACTGTCCCAAGATCACACAGATCTTTCAGGTTGACTTCAAAGGTCCTATATCTATATGCTTTTAAATGCTGTGTTTTTAGTTTTTTAAAAATCATTCCATCACCTTCTGATTGACAGGACCGGAAACAAAGGCACTTGTAAGAAATCATCAGATCCCAGTATCTCATTGAGTACCTGTCACTAGCACTGTGCTGGCTATGAATCCATGGAGCCAGAGGTCTGCCACTGGGCTTGCTCTGTTCATCTGGTGTCTCTTGATTAAAGTAGGTGTATCTCCCTGTCCTGTTGTGCCCTCATCAGGGATATTTCGGTGGTGGCTACTTCCGGAGTCCATGGAGACAGCTTTGTCTGAGTCACTCCTGATATATTTTAATCTTGAGCAGGCACCGTAAGCTACCGAAATAGCTCTTTTTAAAAAGGGTCCCAAGTTTGTGTCCTGCAGCTGAGCATCCAAAAGCCACTGGGGAAAAAATGAGAGTGAAAAGATTTAGCTGCGAGTGAAGTTAGGCAAAACTGGTTTTCCATCGGCCTCCGCCCTGGATTTTTCGACAGAGGAGAAAAGGTTTTTTTTTCCTAAGAAACCGTTTGGAAAGGGTGACTAGGGCTGGGGGAGAGGGCAGCCTGGAGAGACCCTGATCCCAGGGAAGCGAAGCAGAGGCCAGCACCCGTGTGTGCCAGGCAGAGGGGTGTGGGAAGCCAGAGGGTCGCAATGGAAATAAACCTGCTGAAAACCAAATAGGAGCAACTCGAGAGAGCACAAAGGCCGGAAGGAAGATGACCGACCATCAGCTGGGTCCTCGGAGCCTTGTGTTAAAACCAGAGTTCTGGCCCCTTCTAAGAATAAGCCTTTCCAGGATCCTTTCCAGGAAGCTCATGGCTTGGGCTCCGGGGGCTCCCAATGAAAAACAAGGCGATTGTTTGTTGACACGTATTCTAGCAGGTGCAATTCCACTTTGAACAAGAAACTGCTATTGTTCTCAGGAACCTTGGTGGTGACCGTTCTGGAACATGAAGGGCTGGTTCCTCCGGGCGACACCCGGGCGGTGTTTTTCACTTTAGCCAGTGGACCTGATGCCTCTCACTATTAGGACCAGCTCCTCTTACAGGAAGTTCAGAATGGAGAGCCAGGGTGGAAGGCAAGAAGGCGGGAGGGTGCAACTCAGTGGGTGGAGTGGTCCCCTAGCAGGCAGCAGGCCCGGGGGTACCATCTCTGGTACCAGCAGTATGACATCACATACCTGCAATCCCAAGGTTTGGGAGGCCAAAGCCCGAGCATCAGATCGACAAAGTCATCCGAGTTCAAGGTCATTCTTGAGCGAGAGACTAACCTAGGCTAAAGCGAAACTCTGTCCCAAGAAACAGAGCGCGTGTGTTATCTCCCCTCCTCCACCCCTTTTCATAGTCTGAAGAAATTCTCTGGGGTTGGGAGGGGAGGTGGGTGGGAAACAAGGGTTGTCCAGATGTTGTCTTGGGATCTGCTAGACATCTGGAGATGGAGGAGACCCTCCATTTACCTTTTTGGTTCTGAGACCAGTCCCCGAGTCCCCGAGGGTTAGTTAAATGCCAGGTGAGAAGTGACTTTGGAAGTAAGAGTGGATGGTGACCTGCTTTTTTTTTTTTCCTCCAGATGAGGTGAGGGAGCAAGGGAGGAAGAGTGGGAGCCAGCCAGTCCCTGGGTCCTCCGAGCTGTATGAGCTCCAGGATGCGAGGACCAGGTTGGCCCAAGGCGCGCGCGCGGGACGCCCCTCTCCTATTGTGCCGCTGTGACTGCTCTCAGCCCCGGCTTATTTGTGAGATGGGGGCAGCCGGAGAGCAGCCGTGAATTATGGGCAGCATGGAGCCGTAATCCCTCCCCTGGCCCTCTCCTCCGTCCGCTCTGCACAGCGGCACTAAATATCCAGCCCGACTGGGGATGCGCGGCGGCGGCTGGACGCGGAGTGAAGGCTGTGTTAGGCTCTCAATTTACTTTTTCCGAAGCACGATAAATTCAGGCACAAATGGCAGCAGAATTAACTGTGAGGATGCCACCATCCTTCGCGGGCGACTCGCTCTCCTTGGCTCCTTTATGGCCGATTCTCTTACCTGGAGGAAGTGTGGACCTTCCCGGTTCTCCCTGGTTTTGCAGGTGGAGGCGAGAGATAAGCAGCTGCAACCCAACTGTTCTGAGAGGACATGACTTTGGGGTGTCCTGCTTGAGCCCACTTCGTGGTGTGGGTGTGTTAGCGTTCCCTCTCTTCTGTCAGCGTGCCCCTTCATTTTTCATTACGATTGTCTACTGCACAAATATCTAGATGATTTGTGCCAGCCCCCTCGCGTGCAGTGGGGAAGCGAAATGCAAATGACTTAGGAGGAAACCAGAGCTGTTCTAGCGTTTTTGCAGGTCCAGTATATTGCAGGGGGTGTAGACCGTGGTGCAATTGATTTATTTGTTGTTAACAACCTGTGCTGCGTGTTAGATTTTACCCTTTCCATTTTTATTGGATGTGTAGGTGTGATGTGTATGTGTGAACATGTGCATGTGTATGCGTTTTGTATGTGTGTGCGTGCATGCGTGTGTGTGTGTGTGCGCGCGCGTGCTCACATGTGCTACCATGTGTGTATGGAGGACACAGGACAACTGCCAATCAGCTCTCTCCTTCCGCTTAGTATTTGAGGCAGCATCTCTCCATGTTTTTGCCGGTCTGCTTATTTCAGACTGGCTGGCCCAGAAGCCTAGCGCTGGCTGTGCTGTGTCTGCCTCAGACTTCCTCATAGGAGCGCTGAGTTACAGACGTGTGTCACCACAGTTGGGTTCCCAGGCTACAACTTAAACAAACATCAGGCTTCCATGGCCGGTGCTTGTACCTCTGAGCTATCTTGTCAGCTCTATTCTTTCTATTTTTGACCAGGTGAATTGAAGTAAGGATTTGTTAAGGTTGACAAAAATATTTGAAAAGCAGGTGGATGGTTATAAAATATAATCTGGCTTCCTTGCTTTCCCTGGGAGCCACGTTCTTTGTCCTTGTGGTAGCTTCTGCAAGGTCTTTGTCCAGGTTGAAACCCAATGTTTGTGGTGATTCCCCTTTAGTCATTAGAGGATGGGAAGCATTCAAAGCATTGCGATAGGTGAACTAGGCTTCACATGATGTCTCCTTTCTTCTCTTCCCCTTTCACTGTATTATTCACCTGAAGTGTTCTCAAGGTCACCCACAAGGCCACATTGCCGTCCCTAAGGGATGCACTCAGGCTGCTGTCTGAAAGGACAATCATTGGTTGTCTTGGGTGCATATATACTATGCGTGATTCAGAGGAAACTGGTTGTCTGTTAGGCACTGGCTCTTGATTCTCTGCTGAGAGATTCACTTCTGAAAGAGGACAAACGACATGCCTCAGGCTAAGGCTGGGGAAGCAAGATGACCGGAAGTTCTGTTTTCATTTCCAGGACACTGACTGGGAAGGCCAAGAGAGCTTTAGGAAGTGAACAGGAAAAGCCCAGGTCTGCCTGGGAGCTCCCTGGGAGAAGCTCAGTGTCAGGGAACAGGGGTTAGGGAGGGACGAAGAGTAAGGAAGCTCCCCACCGCAAGCTCTCCATGGTTCTATTTGGTCAGCGTGGATTCTGGTATCACTAGAGTTATCCCTCTTCTGCCTCCTCCTTTGCCCTTTTCCTCTTTGCCCTTTTCCTTCTCTCCCTCCCCTTTCTCTTCCTCTTCTTTCTTCTTTTCCCCCCTTTCCCTCCCCTTTCCCTCTTCTTCCTTCTTCTCCTATCCCTCTCTCTTCCTTCTCCTCTTTCTCCTTCTTTTTGTCTTTCTCCTCTTCTCCCCTTTTCTCATTCTCTTCCTCCTTTCTTTTCTTTTCTTTTCCAGAAGGAATGATTTATTTTGGTTCAGAGTTTCTGAGTTTTCAGTCCAAGGTCAGTTGACTTCGTTGCTTCGCCAAACATTGCGGTGGAAAGTCTGCATTGGAGCAAAATTTGTCAGCTCATGGGTCATGGATCTGAGGGTGGAGATAGGAAAGGGAGAGAGAAAGAGAAAGAGAGAGAGAGAGAGAGAGAGAGAGAGAGAGAGAGAGAGAGAGACTCTAGGATCCCACTGTTACGGGGTCTGGTAGTCTACCCAATGAGGCGCAGACATTGAGCTCGATTGAAAAGGACGTTTACTGAAAGTGGGTCAAACAGAACTGAAGCTTCAGGACTCCATCCAAATTTGGGACCTTAGTTGGAGCCCCGAGTAAGGGCAGCGGGCAGTTCTTACAGCAGCTTCTTAGTTGGTACGTGCCGTCCAGCTAGTGACTCAAGCTGGCAGTTTCCGATAGTGGTTGCAGCTGGAATTCAGATAGGGGTGAGGGGCGGGGTGGAAACCTTGAGTGGTGGTCCTGCTGCCCCAAGGCTGTAACTGTGAAACCAAGTGGTCAGCAGATAGCGAGAGCGTGACTATCTTTTACGTGTAAGCAGTGACTATCCTCATGTGTAAGCCAAGGAGTGGTTAGTCTAAGGTCAAAATTTCCCATACATACCATTGCACGCAGTTTCATCACAGCACACAAGAGTGGGGTCTTCCTTTTTCTAGACCACCACATTTCCTCTAAGAAGGTCTCATTTCCTGAATTATCCATTCCTTAACTAGAATTACTGTAAAAATGAACTATGCTCAGCCCATAAATTCTGCCCAATAATGAGGCAGGGGACAAACATTGCCTCTGCAGATCAAAGTTACTCAAAGAAGACAATCTACTAGTAATGTTACAGGCCAAGTTCTATGAGCCAGTTCAGCTACTTTTTAACATTGTCTTTGGTGATCGTCTCTAAAATGTGGGGGCCGAGTTTCATAACTTCTTTTGGCATCCCAAGAGAGTGGGTCTCCTGAGGAGCATTGACTACACCATATACTTTCCTACTTGAAGTATTTGTTGCAGTTGAGCAATGTGGATGTCGCTTGAGAACCTTTTAGAAACGGAGTCTCTCCAAATGAGATGAAACACAGTGGGCCACAAAAGCGAAAAGATTTGAACATAACAGGGGAGATGCAGGACTCTAAGGGGAAAAGGAGGGGGATGGGACTGGGCATTCAGGGAGAGAATAAAAATTCACTGTATTCATGTGTGTAGCACTGAAAAAAAATAGGTTGAGACCAGTTGTTGGTAGTATTTGGGAGAAATAAAGAAAACAAAAACATAAATATGACCCAGCTTTCTGTCATTACCAGACCCCAGACTTTTGAAGGAATCAGAGAATAGGATTGATTACTAAGTTCAAGCTTTTTATGATCATTTTAAACAATTGACTTGTGATTGTGGTTGGCACGAGATGTGGACAGTCCCTGTCCATGTATCTCATACGTGTGTCTAGCATGCTGCAGCCCCAGGCTCAATTTCTGACACTACAAAACGCAGTGATTTGGTTCGTATCATACATGAGGAGGTTTGGTATGTAGCTCAGGTTCACAAACATGTTTCATCTGTATGAAGACATTGGTAGGCAAGCATGTACCGAGTTTTTTTTTTTTTTGAGTAATCTATCTACAAAGTTAGCTGACCCAGCTCTAAAGATGCCTTTAAATATATAGATTTTTTTAAATAGCAGGAGTTGAGGGTAGGATAGGCTGAAGTAAGCGTGCGTGTATGCTGTGTGTGCGTGTGTGTGTGTGTGTGTGTGTGTGTGTGTGTGTGTGTGTGTGAGTGAAATCTTGGGTGTGGCTTCTCACCCTGAAGGAATTAATTTCTTTCTTTAAGCCTCCATATTTTCTGTCTCTAACTTCCTAATAATTCCATTCATTCAACAAGGATGGTCTAAAGCTTTCTTAGATGCCTCCAAACCCCCTCCATGCACTTCCCAGGTTTAAAGATTCCTGGCAATTGTCCACACAGAGACACTGTGGCTTAAGTGCCTGCCCCGGGGGCCATTGTGCTGGGCCCTTGATTGACAGCAGCCTTTTCTTTTGCCTTCCCCTCCCAGCCTCAGAGGGCAGGCAGACCCGAGCCATTTGCAAAGACTTGGAAAGCAGCCACTCACAAGAATTATTGGACAATTGCTCTGTGAAACTGAAGATAACACTTTGTTCCACCACAGTGGAACTGCTGGGGGACAGAAGGAAATGATCTGTTTAGTCCTCAATTAGTGTTATGTGAGAAAAGTAAGATGGAAGTCCATGGTATGTGGCCCAAGACATACTTGTAGGGACTTTATTGATATTTATTTATTTATTTGTGTGTGTGTGTGTGTGTGTGTGTGTGTGTGTGTGTGTGTGTGTCAGAGGGCACTGTGTGTGCCTGTAGAGGACCAAGGGTGATTTTGGGAGTCATCCTGGATTGCTTCTACCTCCTTTTTGCTTCACTTTTAGGATTTCCCAGGCTCTGCGCACCAGGGCCAGAAGTACAGGTTGCTGCCGTTTCCACATAGGACCAGGGATTGGAAATCAGGACCTCCTGCTTGCGAGGCAGAATCTTAATCCCTGAGCCATTTCTCCAGCCCCTGCTTGTAGGGACTTTAAGGGTTAGTCGCTCAGCATGTTTGTGGAGGGTGTGGATTGAGCTTTGGAAGGATTGTTGTGTGAGTTCTAGCTGAACAGCAGCAAAACCAAAGCAAGCTGGCAGCATAGCAAAATAAACACCATCGGATCACCTCCAAGCTGCCACGCAAAGCCCTCTGAAATCAGCGGGATTTCCAAAAACAATTGGATTACGAGTCTAATGGTGTGAAGTAGTCCGTCTATGGCTGCTTGACAGGTATGCGTGTGGGTGTGTTTTATGGTCATTTACCGATTTTGAGCATCTACTAAGTTCATTATTGTTTTCCCAACCAATCATGAAAGGAGACTTTAGAGAGAGAAGAGGCTCATGAGGTCACGATCTAGCCTGTGCTACATAGTCAGTTCTAGGCTATCCTAAGCTACACCATGAAACCCTATCCCCACCCACTTCCCACTCAAAAAAAGTTAAGAAAGCAACTCTTTTGCCACTAAACTATAAACACACTCAGTCGTGGTCATATGAAAAATGTGTATACGGATAGCTTTTAATTCAGCTCTCAGAATGAAGAATCAAATTCACGTGTTCATCCATTCAGCCTATGGTTAATAAAGGTCCATACCTCTAGGATATCCATCATCTCAAACAGTGTAGGATGTACAGAGATGAAGTGGTAATGATCTTGTGGTCAGAAGGAGGACTTAGAAACATAGTTGGCACAGATGCGCTGAGAAACTGAAGGAGTGTTCAGCCTTTCCCCCTCCCTGCAGTCTTTTTCTCTTGCAGTTTTTAGCTTTGAGTCTGAATGTTAGATGCACATGGTAATAGCATTTTACATAGTTGTTTACAATGGGCCAGAACATTTCTTCTTCTTCTTTTTTTTTTTTTTTGCCATTTTAACCTGCTGGGAATGGAAGGTGTGTGTGTGGGGGGAGGAGGGGTCTTGAACCCAGGGCTTTGCACGTGCTAGGTCAGTGCTCAAGTTGAGGTACCCTCAGCCTTGGGACCAGGGACCTTAAGCTTAGGGCATCTTTGGTTAACGATCTCCTATTTTACACATGACACAGTCTGAAGCATAGAAGGGCTGGATAGCTTCCTCAGCTTGGTGGAAGGGAAGGAATTCTACTGGGCAGCTGAGCCCTCATCTTCCTGGGACATGCTGTCTCTTCAGCGCCAGCATGCGAGGCAGGACTGCTTTTGCCCACGTGTGCCCCACATGTGCCCAAGGATGGCTTGATTGAAAAGCGGTTGCTCCTGCCTTCTGTATCAAGCACAGGCATCTTCCTGAACAGGAGCAGCAAAACCCGTGTGTCTGTGCAACAAAGAAAAGGGACAAAGGTTCTCAGAGGCACCTAGTGTGGCTCACACGAGGGCTGGTTGACGAATGAGTATCAAGCCTTCAGAGTCTCTGCCTTGAAGTTCTCAATTCAGTCATTTTTAACCCATTGGATATTCATCAATATCATTGGTGTCTGTTTGAAATCAATCCAGGGGTGTTTCTGAGCAAGGGAGGGATTTGGAGGGACAGCCACCCAAATTGTCTATATTCATTAAGGGTATGGGAGAAAGAGATTTTTATATTGATTGTTCTGTGTACTGGAAGTACCTATGCTTTAGTTTATATGTGTATGAAGGGAGATAAAGGGAGGGCAGAAAACACATACACACATATGCACACATATGCATACACACATACACATACATATATGCACACGCACATACGCACATGCATAACCACATACTCAATTACACACACACGCAAAATCACACTCAACCACATACATAATTCACACAAAATCACACACACACATAATCACACACTCAGCCACACACACAATTCATACAAAATCACACACACACACACACACACACACACACACACACACACAGACTGGGAAAGAGAGAGAGGAAGAGAAGTGAGGGAAGATTTCCAGAAGCATGGACTAATGATGTCCAAGATCATTGTTACTGATGAGAAAAATGGCAGGAGCCATTGTTTTTAGTCCATTATATCTAAAGAGAGAGAAAAGCAAAGGAAGGGGACTAAGACCACCTGGTCCAGCTACCTGTCAGAAGATATTTGGGCAGGAGGCTGAACCTCCCTCTAGTTCATTGTCAGTGGGGCTTTTACTCACTGTCTTCTGAGTACCAGAACAGGTCCCAGTGAGAGGCTGCAGAATGAATAGATCCAGAGACCCTGGTTTCTGCAGAAAGAGGATCACCCCGCCCCTCCCCACCCCTCTCCATCACCCCAAAGGCATTCACTGGCCAGATAGCACATTCTCCTTGAAGTTAGGCTGCACCACTGAACTCAGCAGCTTTGAAGCAGAGCAAGACTGGTTCAGGCACCCAGCGGGCAGCCTTGCGCCCATGACCTGGGCCCCATGGGTGGTATCAGCAGATTAGAGCCTCAAGGCCCAAGGCCAGATACAAGCCCAGATGACTTGAGGTCACAGGTCCACATTCTTGTATGCTGCAGGAGCGTTAATTAGTGACAATTACCTATTGGAAAAAAGAAGTCAGTTCCAGAGGGCTCCTTCAAAAGAATTTGAAGACAGAAGGAAGTGTCTAACAATGGATGGGGGAGATGCATTTCCGCCCCATGTCAAAAACAAGGTACTGTCTAACCGATGAGTTGTGGAGGGCTCCCTGAGACACTTTGATGAGCCATCTCCTGCTTCCTGATATTGTGACCCCCTCAGCAAACACTGACAAATAAGACCAGCACGCCTTCGATATAAATGAGGACATGTTATCTGATGAGATGCTTCGGTCTCAGGATGTGCTTGAGATCCTGTTATGAATAAGGTTTACATCCTTACCACTGAAATAATATTTTTGTACTGTGGAAATCAATGGTGGGGGAAAAAATGAACAGGTCGTGTAATATGTAAACAATTCAACTTTGATGTCATATCTCGTTTGCTGGACTTGGACTCTCTACTGGGCTGATTTCTTTCTCTTCTTCCTGTTTGACTTCTCTTCCCTTGGGTGGCATTTTGGTGATGAGTGCAAATCAAAACAGGACCAGGTAGGAGGGTCAGTCTCGCCGTGGTCTTGGCCTTCTCCTGTGAGGGATCCTTACGCAATGAGGATTTGGTTAGAGGTAGTTAGAGAGAGAATTGTCCAAAAAAAGGTATGGTCTGAGAGGAGGTGGGAGGCTATCTTTTGTCAGATTGGGGGAGCCAGGAGAGAATTTGTCTGTTCCGTGTTTCACACGGGGACTTAGGTCTTTGGAGGTTTTAGTTCCATTTGTACTTGGCAAAAGACAGTTTCCTGGTTCAAAAGAAAATAAGCATATGACAAGGGCCCCTAGGCTTCTTGTACATCAAAGCTTATGAGATACCTTTAGAAAACAACATTTCCATGACTTGTAGATTGTAAGAGCTGGGAACATACAGATTAAAACCATCCTGAACTACCCGTAAGTTAAAAAAATCAGCAAGTGGCAGCAATACAAACAACAAAAACCATCCACAGGCGAAAATATTGGCAGTGTGAACTTACCTTTGGATGTTTTTGCCAAAAGTGAGACAGTATTTCTCCCCCAAATGATGATGATAATGATTTTTTAAAACAGAATCTCAGCTATGTCAAATTCTATTTGAGATTCTGCCTGGTGCCCACCAGACTTCACACCTACAAGGGTAATCATGACGGTTTTGAATCACTGGTTTCTTTGAAAATTGTATATGAAATTTTGTTTCCATGGTCAGCAACTGTATAGATTAGCATATCATTGTACATAAGTACCAAATATTGGGCAATCCATCTGTTGAAATGCGTTACTTTATTGGTGTGTGGTGTGTGCATTTGTGTGTGTGCATGTGTGTGTGTGTGTCTTAAGACAGGGTTTCACGTTTGTGTTTTTGTGTTTGTGGATACATGTGTACAGTGTGTGTGTGTTTTAAGACAGAATCTCATGTAGCCCAGGATGTAGCTATGATTAATTGTGAACTTCTGGTCCTCCTGCCTCTGTCTCTGGATGCCAGGATTATAGACGTACATTATCATACCTGGGCTATGAAGTGCTGGGGATTGGACCCGTGGCTTCATGCTCGTTAGGCAAGCTGTCTACCCACTGAGCTACATCCTTAACTTGAAAGTACATTTCTTTACACATTTATTCTGGCTTAGTTGTTCTCCACTGGAGGTGATTTTGATGCCCGGAAGATACTTGGCAATACGGAGAAATTTTTGATTATCAGAGCTCATCGCAGGGCATTCGGAAATTCATGAGTGGCATAATTTCTCTCAAATGCACAGAAAACTATCTGGTTCAAAATGTCAAAGCTGCAGTGTTTTGGAAACCTGGTAGCTCCTTTTTCCCTTTCTACTGAACAAGACTGATGTTCCTTACTGATTTCTGGGCATGAATGACCAGATGAGAGAAAAAGAAGATAAGAGTGATAAAAGGAAACGGGACTAATGTGATCTTAGATGATCCCAAGATCTCTGTACCTGTCTCATTATACCTAAGGGAAACAAAAGTACTTTTTTTTTTAAGGTCAATAATGGTTCTGAGCTTATTAGCTGCTAGAAGAATGTTCTTGAAGCCAGAGGAAAGCAATGGAAACAGGATATATTAATAAATTTTGTTTGTCATTGTTTGCATGCTACTACGTGCAACCCCAAACTGAGGCTTATGAAACACTTCCGCTCTTCACAGCTGCCCGACTTGTTTGTTTTGCCCACGTTGGCAGCTGTTCCATCGTTTATTCGTTCAGCAGACATTGATGCCCCCACCAGAGAGGCAGGGTGCAAGGGGGTGTGTGTGAGAAATGTGGGATCAGAAGCCTCCCTGGGCACGTCTAGATCAGCAGGGTCCTTCAGGCCAGCCAGCTCAAGCAGAAGTGCAAAGCTTCAGGGGCAGGTTCTCCGCAGGAGATGGACATTGTGTTTATTACGCTTGAGGATTTGCAAATGTCCTCCACTGCTGCAGATGTGGTGTCTCAAGAGACAGAAGGACAGTACTCCATTGTATAGATGTACCACATTTTCCTTATCTACTTGTCAACTGTTGGACATTTGGGTTGAATCCATGACTTTGCTATTGTAAACAGTGCTGCTATGAACATGGTCACACTTGTGCTATTGAGGTGGACCTCTGCTGCATGGGGGGTTATTCCCAAAAGTGGAATCACAAATGATGAAGTACTGGAATTTGCCGGGAAATGGATGTCATTAGAGACAATTATATTGAGTGAAGTATCCCAGACCCAGAAAATTAAGCGCTGTATGTACTCCCTAATAGGTGGCTCCTAGTACCAAACTCACCCAGCCCACCTAGAGACACTCGACGATAAATCTCTGTAATACAGTAATTGCAAGGAGTATGAACAGGCGGGATGGAGTAGGAGGGCCACACCAGAAACAAGGAGAGAGGGGACCATGTAACAGCAGAGAAAATAGGCCTCCATCAAGGACTGCGAGTAAGCAATGAGACATCTGGTTAAGTTCACAGACTTTTCGTTCCTGATCATCTACAACTGAGAGGGAGTGATCTCACCAGAAGAGGAAGACATATAATCTGGCAGATAATAAGTAACCATTTTGCAAATGGGTGATTGACCCCTCCCTCACTGTGGTTTCCTACTTTTATTGCATCTACCTTTAAATATACTCTTATAACAAGACTCTAGTTTAACAGTTTTTTTATCTCTGGCCAGGGGGTGACATCCAATACCCATCAGGATGGAGTGAAGGGCATTGCAGGAGCAGCAAAACCGCAAAAGAAAATCAACAAACCATAATCCAGAACTTCAGAGACTCTATATCAACCACCTAGAACTAGGCCAGCCTAATCTCTCCCCATCCTGAAGCTCAGGGAAATTTGCGGAAGAGGGGGCGGTAAGAGTGTAAGAGCACAAGGATGGGAGGAGCAATGATATGCAAGATACTCCATACAAGTTAGGGCTGAAGCAATCATAAGTGGATTTTGCATGCCCTGCGCAATGTCCCACACACTACTGACCCCACAAAGTCTAGCATTTGCTAAAAGCACCAAGATCCTTGGAGGCAAGAGATTGACAGCCAAAATAGTGTTCCTATGCTAAGGGGAACACAGGAAAGGGTTCAGGGAAATGCCGCTGGGTCCTTGTATGTCATCGGAGAGGAGGACCCAGAGGAGAATTTGGCATGCACATTAAAGGATTCTCGGGGGATTGGGGGAGGGGAGGCACTGGGGGGTGGGGAGGGAGGGGTGAGGGGAGGGCGAGCAGAGGGGTGGGGGGAGGAGGAGGGAGGGAGGGAACTGGTGTACCTATTAAGTTTGTATGAGCGGAGATAATAAAAAATGTTAAAAAAATAAAAATTGAGGAAAGAATAAAAAAAAAAAAAGAGAGAGAGACAGAAGGACAAACCCTAGGGCAGACTTAAAACCCAGCCAAGCATCTATCCCAAACTCCAGCAGCAGCCATGTCAATGGAGACAAGACTCTTGGACTCCACTGTAGTTTGCTCACCTGGAATCGCCAGGAACAGGAGTTTGAATAACTGTTGTGAGTGATTCTTACTGGAGAAATATGGGGAACTCTCCCACAATCCCCCCATCACATACCGCACCTGCGTCTAGAATTCCCATCCTCGGCTCCACTAGCACCCCAAATAGGCACAGTCACTCAGTGAATAAGTGGTTGAAATCAAAAGGTGCACTAAGTGCTGCTCATCAGGCTGGGGACATCGTGAACAGAGAAGTTCCTAGCCTCATGGATCTTATAGGCAGAACAGAAATAGCTAAAAAGAGTTTTATTGAGGAACTACTTTCTGTTATGCTGATCAGAGAGCTGGAAGGGAGCATTGCACTATGAACACAGGGATGTAACCTCTTATGCACATACACACATCTGTGTATCATATATATTATATATATAATGTAAATCTATATGTACAGGTATCAAGTGTGTTTCTAGAATTTAAAGATACATTATCTGTGTGAACTTGGAAAATTACTTACTGTCCCTGTGCTCAGTATCTCCATCTATAAAATGGGAACATTTTTATTTTCTCAAGGATTTATATCTATATCTATGTCATCTATATGTATAGAGATCGATATAGATATGCAGATAGATATAAATATACAGATAGATATAGATATATAGCTATAGATGTACATATATAAATATATAGATAGATATAGATCTATAGAGAGATATAAATCTATAGATAGACATAAATATGTAGATATAGATGTGTAGATATATACACACATACATACATATCGTAACTCTATATACATGTATAGACTATACAGAGTACATCATTGCATTCTCCTCCACAGAGCTGTGGTGACGTTTAGCTAACACTTGGACTGAGAATCTGTCCCTTAAAAGCATGAGGATGTGAGTTTGGAGCTGGGTGTGGGGGCGTGGTGGGTAAATGCAGAGAGGGGGAGGTAGAGGCAGATGGCTTTCTGGGGCTTGCTGATTAGCATGTCTAGCCTATTTGGTGGGTTCCAGGCTAGCGAGAGACCCTGTCTCACACACAAAAAAAGAGGTGGGGGAGGTAGACGTTAAGAAATGGCAGCTAAGATGGTTAGACACCTTGGCTTCCACATGCACATGCACATACGTATCTGCACACGAACAAACACGCACTCGGATTAGACAACACTTGCAAGAGTTAGACTGGTACTTGCCACAAGTAGATACATGGTCAATATCATTCTCCTCATTTTCTTCCTTGTCATTTTTCCTCTTCATCTTCTTCCTCTTTCCTGTCTCACTCAAATCCCATGAGCTCTACAGTCATTGAGGGAAAGGTATATGTTTGGTCATCTTCGTGGGTTGAATTCCTTTATTAATTCAAGCATCACATCACCTGTACTTAACTGAGAACTTGCCAAACTCAAGCCTTGGACTGACGGTCTCAGAAATATGGGGATGATTCAGTTGTGACTCGTCTCAGTTCATAAATACTACAGTTTAAGTAAAAAGTGATGAGTACAGGTACAATATTCTGATGGTTCAGAATAGAGAGTGATTTTTTTTTCCCAGCTAGAGTATATTTGGAGTGAAAAGACACAACTTTCTCTGGGGATACATGGGTGCTTTGGGTAGAAAAATAATCCAGCTTGAATAAGTTGAACCGATTATTGAATTAAGTTGCCCTTGGAATTTAAGATCTATCCTCCTATAAGAAATGCTGGTCAGAGCAGAGAAATACCAAAGCTTCAGGAACAATTGAGCTGAAGAGGACTTCTTGGACTATGCTGGGAACTACCAAGGAGCTTCGTATCGGAGTATGTGCTCCCAGATCCAAACAATTGGCAGGGAGTAATCTTTTGACCTTGTTTGTAAGGTACATATGGTCTGGAGTCATTACTGGCCAGAAGGAAAGGAGCAGGTCTTTTATTTGCAAAGACCATCATCTGCCTGTTTCTTACCAACATGGCTCAAATATACAAAGACCTTTTGCAGAAGTTTAAACGACCTTGTGCATCTCATATTTTATTCCTGTTCCACCAATTGGCTATTTTTTTCTTATCTGGACTTTGGTATGCAATTTGGAAATGGGGCTATGTTTTCCTTGCTCTGATTGGGAAAAAAAGAGAAATGATTAACTGAAATAACACTGTGTATTACTCAGATTTAATTATGTTTGTAATCCATCAGCCGGTGATATGGGGCACCTTCTTGCTGCTCACTTTCCATCATGCATTTCTCATAACATATGGTCTTCGTGAAATAGTTTTGATTCACAGTCCCCAGTAGCATATGGCAAAGAGAGAGAGAGAGAGAGAGAGGGAGAAAACCCTCAAGTTAAATGCAAAGTAAAGACCAGCCTTCCTGCCTCAAAGGAGCCTCTCTGTCCACTTCGAGCCAGCAAGCCTGAATCTGAAGTGGTGTCAAAGTCTCAGTCATCATGACGATTTTACATTTGGCTTGGGACCGTGGAGCGCGGGGTTCTGGATGTAAAAGTCAGAAGAGATATGGCTTTTGTAATGTCTGGAGAGATTCCCGTGTCGATAAGGTCAGCAGCAAGTTAATAGATTTTTATCTTCTCATCACACGAACTTAATATAGTGCAACTATTTGGTGGGGGTGGGATGGTAGGCCAGGCTGAGAATCCCATTGTGCCTCTCAGAGTTCCCCTGCCTCCCCCACAAAGGATATGTGAGATCTTTAAGGGCATTTTTTTGGGGGTTGTTATTATTGGAGGTCAAAAAATAAAAATAAAAACATGCTAAAACTCCAAGATTCATTTAAATAATGACCCTCTCAGATAAAAGCTTTAAATATGGCTGCGCCAATACTAATTAAAAACACGACTGAGAAGAGCAAGCTCTTTCCTTTTTGCGGAGTATTGGGGTATCGAGAAAGCTTGCATGTATAATGTCCTGTCAGAATGCGAGCCGGTTCAACTTCAACGCCTTGGAGCACATGCTCAGAGCCTTAAGAAAGCTCTATTAGGCTGCTTCTTCCTTCCACCATTCACTCAATGACCGCTGTGGAAGGAAGGCCCTTCTGGCAGTCTCTGGCGGGGCGGGGTGGGGGTGAAGGGAGGGTGGTGTGTATGATGCTTGTCATCAAGACTCGACTTAGGGGGGCACCTGGGAAGATACGACAGAGAAAGGCCCCCCAGACACCTCCTTTGAACATCTCTAGTTCACACAACTGACAACTACCTAGTTGTTTTCACGGCCCCATGGACCAGCCCCGAAGCATAGGCTTCCTACATCTTGGGGATGCTCAACCGAGGGATAGAGGAAACCCCCACACCAGGCTGAAAAGTAAGCCGAGTCCGTGGAGGGACAGCACTGGGTCACGCTGGCTGGAAGGCCTCAGCGATCAAACATGTCACACCTGTCTTGGGCTCTGGTTGCAGGTGTTCTAGGTCAGCCCTCGCTGTGGTTATCAATCGCTGACAGTTGACAGTTTAATTTTACACCACAAGTACCTCATTACTTGTGTAGGCACTTGGAGAACATGTGGGCACTGGATCGGATCAGTGATCAATGACAAAGGTTGCGCGGGGAGCAAGCGGTAGCTGTAAAAGTGAAGGTCTCCGTGCATGAGTTGGCAGTGGTAGGGATACACGACAAGAAGACTTTAACTGACAAACAGTCTGTCAGGTCGGAAAGAATGGAGATTTGCCGGCCAGATGGCTGGAGATTATAAAATACATCTCTTGATTCCAGGGAAAGGATGCAGTGAAGGGTTTGGGGGGGATGAGGATACAAAACCAAACCAAAAACAGACTCTCCCCCAAGGGGAGCCTTCCATTCTTGGAACTGCTTACGCAAATGTAATGAATGAATGAACTGTAAATTCTCTTTCTTCCAGCTTTTGCCTGGTGACATAGATGCAGTTTGGGTGTGGAGGGATTTCAGATTAGGAAGATACAGCCATGCTGTGTGTGTGTGTGTGTGTGTGTGTGTGTGTGTGTGTGTGTGTGTGTGTGTGTGTGCACATGAGTGTGTGTATCAGTCAAACACCCCAAACCTGACTCACAACCATGGTGGCTTCTTGTGGATATCCAATACCAGAAATTCCTTCCAAAAGAGTACTATTTTTATTTTTATCAACACAATCTGGTCCACGACACTGAAGTAAATTGGTTTAGCATTTCAAGTGTGAGTGTGTGTATTCGAGTGCACCTTTATGTGCGTGTGCGCGCGCATGTGTTTGTGTGTGTGTGTGTGTGTGTGTGTGTGTGTGTGTGTGTGTGTGTGTAGGCCAGAGATCAATGCCAGGAGTCTTCCTCAATTGCTCTGTGCTTTACTTTGTGAGCCAAGGTCTCTCCCCAGACCTGATGTGGAAGGTTGGCTGTCCAGCCAGCCAAGGTGTGTCTTGCCTCTACTTCCCCACTGCTGAGGCTATAGGCATATGTAACTGAACTTTGATTTTTATGTGGGTGCTGCGGATCCTCACGAGCACTGACCAAACCATTTCCCGGGCACCTTTCATACAGTTATTTTATGACCGTCCTTACAATTTCTCTCTCCCCTCAATGTTTTATTTCCTGAAAAGGCATATTTAATATTGTTGTCTTTATGTTCATGGAGTCATTTTATTTTTGTAAGGAATGAATATATTCGAATGACATAAACAAATGCAAAAAATATTACATAAGAAAAATAATGTAGCAATTAATTTAATTTTTAATTTTGTGGATTTGTTTTCATGAGTGTGTGTGTGTGTGTGTGTGTGTGTGTGTGCATGCGCGCGCTTGTGGAAGCCCAAGGGTGACTTCAGGAATCATCCCAAATTGCACTATCTCCTATTTGCTTTGCTCTGGAATTTCCCAGACTCTGCCTTCCAGAGTTGGAAGTGCAGGCTGCTACCATTTCTGCCTGACATTTTTGCATGGGAGCCAGGATTGGAACTCAGGACCTTCTGCTTTCGAGGCAGAGGCTTAACCCCTGAGCCATCACTCCAGCCCAATGTAATAATTTTATGAAAGTTTCTAAAATGATGCCATTTTCCAAGAGACACTGGCTTCAATCCAGATATCCTGGGTTTCATTTTTCATTGAGTGCTTGGGGGCTGGATTAATTAAGTATACTGTACCCTTTGTAGTGGACAGAAAGTGGGTTTTGAGGGAGCAGGACCTGGATTTGAATTCCACCCCTGCAGTTTGATCTTTTATGTTGGTTAGAAAAATTAGTAACCAATTTGAGCTCATTGTTCATGAAAGAAGTCTTTTAATGCAGGATAAGTGATGAGGCTTCATGAGATGAAGGGGAAGAGATGTACTGTCTCCTACTCTTTGGTCTTCTCTGCTTTTAGAGCTTGAACTTTGGGCGGGCATGTAGCCATCTGGAAATAGGCTGCCCCAGTCATGGTCTGCCATCAGCAGTCCATCTAGTGGATGGAGTGTGTTTAAAAGGAGCTACCTGTTCACCTTTTCTCCCTCTCCCTTCCTGTGGATGTGGAAAGGGACCATTGGTAGAGACTCAGCTTTGACCATATGCAGCACCCAGGGAATGGCAGGATGATGGGCAGGGTGGGGTAATCTGGAACCTTGGGTGACCTTGCCTGCCTGGCATTGCTTGCATAACTCTAGACTGTTGCCCAAGAGGCAAACATATTCTTCTCAAAAACATTCTTCTTACCCTTGATTGTGGCACCTTAGCCTGTGTATTTACATATTGAATACGTGAGTAGCACCAGACAGGCTGGTACGGAGCAATGGACCAGTGAGCTTATTGCTGAAAACAATGCATGTTGTTTCATTTCTAACCACTTGAAGTATGTTAAATATTAACCAGAAGGCATTTGCTTAGAGTCTAGGTTAAATAATCCTTCCCCCCTCTTCTAAACTGGTCTTACCAGTCAACTGTTGCCTGCTTGAAGAAGGTTCACATTTCTAGGTCATTCTGGTTTCTCTGCACAATCATCTCTTGCACTCGATTTCACTCAGGATTCAGAGAAGTAAAAGCAGCAGAATGAATTCTCCCAAGGCCCGCCAGGTATACTGTGGCATTCACGCAAGCTAACTTACCCTGGCTGCTTGCCACATGACACCCAGGGCACCAAAGTGAAAACTGGGTGCTCTGTAGAATAAGTCATCATTTCTAGAAAAGGAGATAGATCCTTGCAAAGAGCCAGTTCCCAGAGTTAGTCTCCTTGTGTCTGCAGGCATCCTGACGGCTTCTCAGAGGTGCGGTAGTAGTATCCGATCCCACAGTATTCTTGCCGCTTTTCTTCTTTCTCCTCCTCCTCTTCCTCCTCCTCCTCCCTATAGGATGCTTCCTATCTACTGATTCTTACTGCGTAGGGCCAACTGGTTTCCTCCAGCAAGGCCAAGTTCCCACTCTATGTAGACATAGTGAAAATTGTATTTCCTCTCTCCTCATGTAGAGCTGTATCTACCAAAGAAATGAAAATGAAAGCTAACCTATGCTTCCATTCAAAATGTGTAATTCCTGCTTGCTATTTGCTTAGCTACCTTTATCTTTTTTTCCCATTTATATGTATATGCGTTTGGGACATGTGCATATGTGTTTGTATATGTTGTGTATGTACTTGTGTATGTGTGCGCATGTGCGTGCGCAGAGGCCCAAGGTTGACAACAGGAATCATCTTCGATTGCTTTTCCACCTCATTCTTTTTGAGGCAGGCTCTGGGCTCAAACCCACAACTCACTGACAGTGCTAATCTGACCAGCCAGCTTGTCAGTAGGGATTCCCAGCCTCTGTCTTCCAAGGCTGTAGTTACAGATGCGCTGCCCACTCCCTGTGGCATTTTATGGTCATCTGGAGATCCGAAACCTAATCTCTGTATGGAAAATGCTTTAACTGCTGAGACATCTCCCCAGCCCGTGTGGTTAACTTTTAATTCAAATAAAACTTGAGAGAACTGAGAGTTGCCATATAAAAGCACCACCTTGCTTTACTTTTAGAGGTGACACTGAAGGAATGCTGCCAAAAGTACGTCTAGGCCTGGGGGGCGGGCAATGTACAGCGTCCCACCCTCTTTCCTTAATGGAGCTTTGGGTCTGGGAATCTGCCAGCCGTCCTGCCTTAGGCATTTCTGCAAGCAGGAAGAGCCATGGCTGAGGCTCTGAGGCTATCCCCTGCCTCAGCCTCCCAAGTGCTGGGATTAGAAACCCTGCAGTGCAGTGTTTTAAATTGGTGGCTAGCGTTTGTATTCCCTCAGTGAGCTGGAGATAGATAGCTAGATATCACTGGGATGCATAAGGAGAAAGGAAAACCCCAAGGAATCCTGCAGCTGCAGTCTCCGCTCCTCGGGTCGAGTACCTGTCTCTCGCCTGTTTCTGGGGCCCGAGGGATTTCTGTGGTGGCTGTAGCTTCCTCTAGAAGGCAGCTCATGAAGGATTCACGTCAAGTCACCCTGGAGTTCTTAAGATCTTGGAGGTTCCCTTCAGAGGACAGCTGTCCCCAGAGACTTGCCTCTGGTAGCCTGAGGATGAGAGACCTTGCTGGTGAGACTGGAGAGGCCAATCCACATCTCTGACCTCTCCTGGGTCCTGTGTTCTAATCTGTCTGCTCTGGCAGAAGCCTACTTTTTACTTTGGCCTCTTCTGCCTAGACACCTCCATGTGCTCAGGGGCACCAAGGTGAAGCCCCCAGCCAGCTCCTGCTTCAGCCTGTCATTCATGAAGACTGACAGGCGTGGGTGCAATGGGGCTGCTTCCTAGGGACTAAGACTTTCGCTCTGGATGCCAGGCTGGCCTGGGGGGCGCTGTGCATCTCCAGTGCTCCTTGGGCTCATGCCATGGCAATCCTCCTGCCTCAGGCTCTGGGGATACTGCTGAGAGGGTAAGTGTGCTTCAGTCACCATGTTGGGCTTTAAATTGGTGGTTTTACAGGCTCTACTTCTTAGCATCTTCTCAGGGTGCTGGTGTTTGTGTGTGTGTGTGTGAGAGAGAGAGAGCTGTGTGTATGTATATATTTGTATATGTGCGCATGTGTTTGTGTGGGATGTGTGCATGCATATGTGTGTTTGTGTGTGAGATGTATATGTATGTGTGCATGTATGCATTTGTGTATTTGTGTGTGTGTATATTTGTGAGGTGTGTATGTATGTGTGTATGTGTGTGTGCATGTGTTTGTGTGTGTGAAGTGTATATGTGTGTGTGTGCATGTGCATGTGTGTGTGTGTGTGGTCCTTAGTTCCCATACACTTAAACCATTCAGAGCTGAGTTAATTTAAACTAGGTGTCAAGCAGGACTTTCTCCGTTGTGTGCAAGTTCTTGAGCATATTACTTTTCTCTGTCTAGCTGCCCCCATCTCCTTCATTATTATTCTTCTGTAAAGGAAATTGACCTAGAGAAGGGAATTATACAAACTTTGTTAGAAATTTAAAATTGTTCTCTCAGGAATCCTAACTGCCTAAGATCTTGGAATGTCTAAAACCTTTCATATAGAATCTCTATAGAATTTCTGTTGATCTCATATATGTTATAAAAATGACATTCTCTAAGTATCGAGATAAATAAATATATATGATTGCTTTTAAGTTTTCCTTTTTTACTATTACTTTTTATTTTTTATGGTGTTGGCATTGTGGCCTTGCATTCCCTTATACTTTGAGGGCCACTGTAATTAATATGTGTGGTGTTGTAGCTTGTGCCTAGTTCTGTTGGGCTAGCCTGGGAAACTATCCACTTCACATGACAGATTTTCTGTGAAAAGAATGATAGTGAGTTTCAAGTGAGAGTTGTAAAACTTCCAGAACCCAGCTTGCTTAAAAGTTGGGGATCTCACAAATTACAACTCAAAAGAGCCCGTGGACAGAAGGACTCTGCAGGGTGTATACATTCCACGCTTCTAGAGTTAATGTACTCGATCATTTATTTGCTTAAACTATACATCTCTCTTTTTTAAAACTTAGGTCAGAGGTTTTTATCTAAGACAGATTTTGTGTGCATGTTTATATACATGTATGGGTGTGAATGTTCATGTGTGAGTGCATGTATGAACATGTGTGTGAGCATGTGTGTATGGAGGCCAGGCGGTAGCCTCAGACGTCATTCCTCAGGAGCCAAGTTTGGATTTGGAGGCAGGGTCTTCTCCAGGTCAGAGCTTGTTGAGACTCTAGGCCTCCCTTCCCCACCTCCTCAGCCTGGCTTTATTTTACTACATCATCGTCATCATCTGTGTGTGTGTGTGTGTGTGTGTGTGTGTGTGTGTGTGTGTGTGTGTGTGTACAAGAGAGCCCAAGGGTGATATCGGGAGTCATCCTGGTTGCTCTACCTCCTTAAGCTTTGCTCTGGGGTTTCCCAGGCTCTGCTTTCCAGGGCTAGACTGCAGGCTTCTGCCATATCCACTGGTGTTTTTCACTTGGTACCTGGGGATCCAAACTCATGTTGCTTTGCATGCAAGGCAAAGACTTTAACCCCTGAGCCATCTCCGCAGCCCTCTGGCTTGCTTTAGTAATATATTTTTTTAACCTGGGCTCTAGAGCTTAAACTGCAGCCCCCATGCGCGTATGGCAAGCACTTTATCAATGAAGCCATCTCCCCAGCCTTTCATGGTCATTCCATATGGTACATGCTGCCGCATGTGCAGACATTTTAAATTGTTATGAGGGGACGGCAGTCTACTGGCACCGAGTTTGTCGATATTAGAGATATTACTATCCATTTGACCCAGAAAATCTTCTGAATCAAAATGTCAATAGTGCCAAGAGTGGGAAATCTGGAAGAGGTGGGTAAAGAACAAAATCTCTGTCTGGGGGAGAAGAGAAGAGAGATTAAAATATTCTGTTAGGTAAACTCCTACCTTTTTCAAAGTTTCTTGTCTCACCAGTCCCATAATTGGAATGGAGGTGTTTAAAGATCTTCTGGATGTGTAGTCATTTGCTAGCTGATGGCTAAACTCACCTGTCTACATTTTTCATCTTTGGAAAGTTAGTTAATGACTGGCTGCTACTCGTCGCTTAAAAGTTGCCATACCCACCTACCAAATATCAGGCACAAAATGCTCCTTCAAATTAGATTACAATTCTATTCTCATTTTCCGAGTTTGAAGTTATGTGTTTATTGATCAAGACCAATATTTGGGACATTAGCATTTATCGATGTAGTAATTCTTCCTGTATGATAAATAGCTACTTGTAATGAGCTGGGCTCCACTTCTTGAAATCATATGTATAGGAAAGCGTGAATTTCATTTCATTTATTACCAGAAGTGGATTTTTCTTTTGAGGCCAACAATCAATCATGGGTAAAATTAGAACCAGATGGAAAAGTTTGCTCTTGTCAATAAATATAACAGTGTAGCGGGGTATTTTTGACCTTTCACCTACATGTGGAATATTATCAATTAGATTGCTGGAATTCACGTGGTTTTAAATAGCATGACTGTGTCCTTTGCATATTTTCTATGTAGAAAGTTTTGGCAGTCAGAGGTGAGCCGGTTCGCCTGGTCCCTTTTTGGGGATGGAGTTCTTTCTCTTAGTCTTTTGGTTCCAGTAAGATCCTGTGGATGAAAGGCTATTCTGTGAGACAGGGAAATAGAGTTAATTCATGGGCTCTATAGGGACAACTTTTCCTCTGGCGCTGGACCCTGGCCAGATGTGGCGAGAGAGTTTTCCAGACAAAACTACGACCTCTACTCCAGCTGCACATCCGGTTGGGTACAAGACCCCCGGTACCAGATTGCAACAGCACTCACCATCTTGCTGTGCCCTTATAAGAGGCAGGGTAAATTATACCCAACAATCCATTCCTTGTGGGAACCAGCCATCACAAGCTTTGGCCTCCCGACTACCTTCCTCTTTTATAAACCCTAAAAGGTGTCAGGGACCGTAGGAAGAGTAGCTTTTATATTTGGCAGAACCACCTGGATTTTTTTTTTTCCTCCAGCTTTGAAAGAAATGGTTTTAAGCCCTAACTTACCCATCAGCTTAGTTCCCTACAGAGCTTTACCCCGGACTATTTTGAGCTGAGGGTTGGCACAGGGAGTCGGCTTGTAAAACTCCAGGATAGGTTTGAGTTTGGGGTTTGCGGTGGCACCTAAGAGTAGGTGTTCTGCCACCTGGCTTTTAGCTCCATTTCGAGAATCTTCCTGGCTTTCATGGTACATGTAATTTTGACCACTAATAACTTTAGAAAAGTCTAATGCTGGAGCGATTATTGCATAAATCTCCAGATGTAGAAATGGAGCTTTTGAGGGTCTGTGGCATATAACTAGCGACAGTCCCGGGATACTGAACCACCGAATAAAAATGCTGTAGAAAAATGCTTTAAAATGGAAGTGTCGCGGGGTGTGTGCCTCGTGTTGGACGTTTCTGCTCGCTTTTCTAAATGAAGAAAATAATTAGTCTTTCCACCTTCTTTAAACATTTTCAGCCATTGTGTCTTGGAGTTTGGCCAAAAATAATCCCCCCGAAATTTTGTTTATGATTTGTTCACAAAAGTGGCCGTACGTTTTAAAGGAGGGCAGAAAAGGAGCATTTTAAGAATGTGTGAGCTCATTATGAACTCAATATATCTGAAAAACATTCAACTTGTAAACTCCTGAAATGTGGTTTCTGCTGGAAACACCAGCAGGAATTCTTGAAGCGGTTCTCAACTTCTCAGCCTTTTGCAGACCTGGTTCCCCATGGAAAGGAGAAAATGAATCCTGTCTCTGGGTAATGTGTGTTTCTAGCTTTTGTACATCTTGGTCGTATGGACTTGTGTGAATTACTGCTAGGTCTTATCCCTATACTTCAACTAAATTGTTATGCATTCAAATCCTCTTTTTTTAAATTGGAGAATCACAGTTGACTAAATTCATAACCTTTCCTGCTATTTTTTGATGTGTTTTTGATACTTTGAATAGCGCTAAGAGCTTGTTATGATTTTATGTGAAATTACACTTATTTTTGTGGTTCTGGGGATTGAACCAAGGGCCTTGTTCATTGTGTCCAAGTCTTCCGCCATGGAACCGAATCCTCAGCTCGGCTGTATGTTACAGCTCAGTAATTTTTTCAGTTCAAGAGGTAGTTGTGCAGAATATTGTGCGCACATGAAATAGGAAGTCAATTGGGGCAATGGCTGTAGTGCTAGTTAAGCATGCCCACGCTGTACCTGGGGGAGTGGAGGCAGGAAGATCAGAAATCTCAGGTCATCCTAGCTACGTAGTGTGTTTGAGAGCTCTAAGCCAGCTTTGGATTGCAAAGAACTTGTCTAAAAAAAAAAAAAAAAAGCAAAACAAGCTGGAGGTATCGCCGTGGCAAGGGGGCTTGCTGTGTACTTTCGAGGGCTTGAGTTTGATGCCTGGTACCCACATAAAAACCTGGGTGTGGCTGCATACCTGTAACCCCAGGAGTGTGGGAGCAGAGACAGGAGGCTTGTAGGTGGCCAGCTTCGACCCAGGCTCAGTGTGAGAGACCCCCTGTCAAAGGAGTAAGTAGAGTTAGAAACCTGCTTGTACTGATGTCCTTCTTTGACCTCTCTGTGAAGACATGCATGTGAATACATCACACATGTATGTGTGAATAAATATCTCTCTCTCTCTCTCTTTCACACACACACACACACACACACACACACACTTGGGGGAAATATTAAATGCACATTATGTTAATTATGACCTTTGTTTAATTGGCAATTCCTTATACCTATGAGACAAAAAAAAAAAACACCATTGCATGTAGAGATTTGAAAATTTCTCAACTTCTGTTGGAATGTTCAAGGAATTAGGCAACATATTTATCACGCCGTGATACTGAGTGTATTTTGTTCTTTATTTACTTTTACGATGTTGCTAATTTGTGTGGGATACAGCCTCACCTCAGCTAAACCATTTCTCAACCATCCCCCATGGGAAAATTGATTGTATAATGGAAGTCTTCATGGAGCTCATGCTGGGAATCAGCTTATGCTTGTTTAAAAGTTAAATGTCTCAGGGTAGACATTTCCCACCAGGTATTCTTTCTTTCTGGGAAGGATTATATTATAACTGTGGGTTAAAGGGCTGGGTACCACTCTCAGTTCTAGCTCAATTGTGTTTCAGGGTGGCAAACTCACACAAAAGGAATGATGGCCTTAATAGGAGATTAACAGTACTATCAAATTCCTGGGTGATGGAACTGTAGAGAAGGTACGAATGAATATTCTGTGTCCATCAGTCTGTGTCTGAGCTGATTGCAAGAATCTGAGTTGCAGTAACTTGTTTCTAAAGCATCACGTATCTTACTAATAATGCCTTTATTAGATAGTCCCTGGTTCCTCCTGAACTCTGTCCTCTGGCTTTTATGATGTTGATGTCTATTCATACTTTCTTTCCTGGTATAGCGTTAGTTTGATCCATTTTGACTTCCTATTTTCTTAAGGTCCTTCTCTTCACAAGTTAATTTAATCCATTAACTCATAATAATAACATCAATAAATAAGACTTGTTAGTTTTTTTGTGCACCAGTCACTGTGTGGATTGTTTTTCATAGAGTGAAGAAGAATGTTATCCTTTCAGTGGAGGAGGAATCTACAACTTAGTATCTCATGGCTAGGTTCATGACCAATATACACATAATATGTACATGTATACACACACACACACACACACACACACACACACACACACACACACACACACACAATTTTAAGATCTATGTTCCACATATAAGAGAAAGCACACCGTAATTTTCTTCCCAAGTCTTACTTAATTTGCTTGGCATAATGATTTCCAGTTCCATTCATGGAAATGTCATGATTTCATTTTTCTTTATGGTTCAATAAATTTTAATCGCAGATATAGCCCACATTTTTTCACCCATTCATCTGTTGTCGGACATTTAGGTTGATTCCATTTCGTAAGTGTTGTGAATAATGCAACAACAATATGTATGGATAAGGATATCTGTGGTCTGTTGACTTGGGACACATAACCAAGGGGTATAGCTGGGTCATATGGTAGCTCTTTTTTCTATTTGTTCCCAATTCCTTCATACTGATTTCCATAGCTAGCGGTGTCACCAGTTAAAGCCCTCCTCCCTCAGTAGTGCATAGGATTCCTCCTTCTAATATCCTTAGTTATTCTTTTTCTTTCATTCTTGATGGACACCATTTTGACTGGGGTCAGATGGAATCTCAAAGCAGTTTTAATTTTCCTTTCATTGATAGTTAAAGATGTTGAAATTTCTTGTTCAGGCATCTTTTTTTTTTTTTTTAAAGAGCTATCTAGTCAGTTCAGTAGCCCACTTAGTGATTGGATGATTCAGTTTTGCACTATTTAATTTTTACAGTTCTTTGTAAAGTCTTGCTATTAGTCTCCTACTTGATGTATAGTTGACAAAGATCTTTTCCCATTCTGCAGTGGTCTCTTCTCTCTGGCTATTCTTGGCCATGTAGAAGCTTTTTAGTTTTATGTAATCCCATTTATCAGTTCTTTTTTTATTAATGTATTTTTATTCATTGGTGGTTTCATACTTGAATGAAATATATTTCACCCCATTTTATGTGATCCCATTCTGCTTCTTCTCCTAGGAAAACTTTCTTCCTAACTAGCCATCCTACTGCTTTTATGTCATTTTGCGCATGTGACTCTGTGAATTGCATCTGGGTTATCTGTGCTGTCATGTGACTGAGCACTTGCTGGAGCATGGACAAAATGTCAGTGAGTATATACCTCTGAAGAAATAGCTTTCCTTCCCACAGCCAGCATTAACCTTCGTAAGTCTCTGGTGGACGGGTAGAGCCCCTGTAGTATTTCCCCTTCTGTGGTGAAATGTGGATAGACCAAATCTTGTGTAGGTCTTATGCAAGTAGACACAGCTTTAGTCAGTTCATGGATGTAGCTGCTCGTCATGTCCAGATGATACTATTTACAATGCCCCTCCCACCCTTTGGCTCTTACACTCTTACTACCCCTTCTTCCGTGATGTTTCATTTATCAGTTCTTGGAATTGTTCTCTGGACTATTGAAATCCTTTCCAGACAATTGCTGCCTATGCCTATAGCTTGAAATGTTTTCCATATGCTTTATTCTATATTTGAAAAGTTCTAGGTCTTGCATTAAGATAGTTGATCAATATTTAATTTAAATTTATTGGTTGTTATTGTGTATATGTTGTGTGTGTTTGTGTCTGTGTGTCTGTGTTTGTGTGCTATTGCACATGTGTGAATGTAAGAAGAATCAGTTCTCTTCTTCTACCTTTCTGTGAGTTCTAGGTTGTCAGGCTTATATAGCAACATCCTTTATTTAGGTTGAGGCCTTTACTCACAGGTTTAACTGAGTTTTGCATAAGTTGAGTGATAATGATCTAGTTTCATTTTTCCATAGGTAGATATACAGTTTTCTTAGTGTCAGTTGTTAGAGGCTCTCTTCTCCACTGTATATTTTTAACAATTTTGTCAAAAATTAGGTAGCTTTGTAGCTGTGTGGGTTTATTTCTGAATTCTTTTGTTTTATTGCAGTGGTCTACATGTCTATCTTTGTGCCAGTACCACATTGTTTGTTATATACTGTGACAGTTCTGAAATGAAATTTGAGATCAAGTTTTGTGTGATACCTCCAGGATGATTTTTCCTGAACAGGATTTCTTGTGTGCTTTGATATGAATTACATGATTTTTGATGAAGAATTATGACGTCATTGAGATTTTGGCAGGGACCGCATTGACGCTGTACATTGGTTATATAGTCATTTTCAGAATGTTAATTCTTCCATAGCATAAGCATAGGCTTTGCCATGTTCTAGTGTTTTCTTTGATTTGTTGCTCCACTTCTAGTTTTCACTGAAGATGTCCTTTCACCCTTGGTTAGTTTTAATCCAGGGCATTCTACTTATTTATTTTGAAGCTATTGCGATTAGGAGTATTTTTCTGTCATCCATCATGTCCTGGGCTTATCTTTCATGGGAGTTTTAAATTTTTTGCATCTCCTTTATTACTATGTAAGGGATATATACATATTTCTTCTATTACTACCTATTCCTTTACCTATTTTGACTAACTTACAATTTTTATTATGAATTAATTGCTATTGAGTAAATGTATGTCCAGACTTGTGCACGGCACTAGCAAACGTGGAAGTCAGAGGACACTTTGCGGACTTAATGCTTTCCATTCGACTTTGCGTGAGTTCCAGGGCTCAGAACATTCAAACTCCCAGGTTATTCTCAGTTGATGAGGCATCCTGCCGCTGCCGGGTGGTGTGTGGCATTCATCCCAGCTGCACCTCAGAGCATCTATCTACCTGGGGCTATGTCAGGCTAATTTGTGACTCTCTGACCTGTGAATACTCCCTGTTCTCAGGCCCCCAGGGTAGCTCAGCCTTAAACAATAGGGTCTCTCTTAAGATGGTGCCTGGCCTTTGACCTCCAAGCCATATAGTGTGTCAAAATGGGATTCCTCTTTACTGTTGACCCATCCACTGGAAGAATTGCTATCTCACCAAAGCCTGTGGGCTTGTCCCAAGCATGAGACCATCTATTTATCTTGGCTTACCTTTTAGAAGTGGCTCTGCTCTTCACACTTAGAAATGGACTGAGAGAGTTAAGGCACTATGCTTATTTATTTTTTTCCTTTTCAACTGCAGTGTGTGTGTGTGTGTGTGTGTGTGTGTGTGTGTGTGTGTGTGCGCGCGCGCGCCCATTCATGTGGAGGTCTGAGATTGCTATTAGGAATCATCCTTAACAACCGATATTCCTGTTGAGCCTGAGTTTCTAATTAAGCCCAGAACTTGCCAATTGGGCTAGTGTGGTTTGTCATCTTTCTCTAGGGAATTCCTAGGCTCCAAATGTTGAGGTTAGAAGCACAGGTGAACAGCCACCCTCCTCTTAGCATTTTCCATGCACTCTGGGGACTTGAACTCTATCACTTTCCCTTATAAGACACATGCATTGACCACAGAACCTGTTTGCTTCTACTAGTGAGTTGCCTATCTTCCTCTCTATGTACCTCAGGCGTCCTTCCACTAGCTCCGGAGGTTTCTGAAGCTCAGTCTATTGTTTCTCTTATTGTCAATCTTTCCTTCTCTGGGTCACATGGAGCCAGTTTCCAGCCGGCCATCTTTCCTGGAAGTCTGCAACTATTTATTTACTCCTTTATTTTGGAACAATGAGTTCAGTTTTAAAATTTTGTTGCTCATTTCACAGAAGTTGCAGATTCCATGTCAGACAAGATTGCACCTAAAGCTAATTACAAATTAACATCTGTTTTAAAGTTTATTCAAGGATGTGGCTTGTTCACGGATTTTTTTTTTCAGAGATTACTTTTTTTTTCAGATTGTAGGATCACTTTGCTTTTCAGATTGCTAGCCAGACTGTAGGAACTGGGGAAGGAGGAAAATAAATTCTTTTTTTTTAAAATTTTTTTAACATTTTTTATTATTATTTCCGCTCATACAAACTTAATAGGTAGAATAAATTCTTCTTTAAAGTTAGAATCTTTTTATTTTTTAACTTGGAAAGGGTTTATTGGCTCACATTTTTCAGGGAACACCCCATCATGGAACAGTGGCAGGAGCTGTAGAAACTCATCATATTGCACCCACAGTCAAAAGTGAGAGCATAAAGTTAGAATCTTATAATGGTTTTCATTTCGTGAAATTGATGGAGAAAATGTTTTGCAAGTCCACCAAGGTCAATGTTGGGCGTTTTCTGCTTATTTATGGCTTTCTGTAGAGGCAAGAGCTTGGACAACTGTCCCCAAAGCCCAGAGCACTGGCTATCTGACAAGCTGGCTTGATTTTCAGCATGAAGTTTAGTAGACACTGTGGATTTGAGGACATAATGGACCAGTGTCTCCTTTCCACATGGGTCTGCTTTACTTGACAGCTTCTCTCTCTGTGTGACTTTGCGATTCCAGTTTTATCAGACGAAGCCTGGAACTGCAGGATGTTAGGCTGTGGGGTGCAGACTCAGGCTGCCCTGCCTGGTTCATGGAATCAGAGCTGCTATATAGGGGCCAGAAGGACTGAGGTCTGAGAGAGTTGTCACCCAGCTTGGGTGACTGTCGGGGTCCATTCTAAGACTACTGGTGCAGATTAAAATTTTAACCCTGAGTGTGCGTAAGATGGTAATTGCATATGTGTGTCTGTAAGATGGTAATTGCATATGTGTGTCTGTAAGATGGTAATTGCATATGTGTGTCTGTGGAAGTCCAAGGCTGATATAGGAATCATCCCGATTGCCCTTCCTTCTTGTTGCTTTGCTCTGGGGTTTTCCAGTCTCCGACTTCCAAAGATGGAAGTTCAGGCTGCCATCATTTCCATCTGACATTTTTTCTTTTTTTTTTATAATACATTTTTTATTATTATTTCAGCTCATACAAACTTAATAAGTACACCAGTTCCCTCCCTCCCTCCTCCTCCCCCTGAAGCCCCTGCTCTCCCTCCCCTCACCCCTCCCGCCCCATCCCCCCCGTGCCTCCCACCACAATTCCCAGAGTCCTTTCTTGTGCATGCCTGACTCTCCTCTGGGCCTCCTCTCCGATGACGTACAAGGACCCAGTGGCATTTCCCTGAACCCTTTCCTGTGTTCCCCTTAAGCATAGGAACACTACTATGGCTGTCAATCCCTTGCCTCCAAGGATCTTGGTGCCTTTAGCAGATGCTAGACTTTGTGAGGCATCTGACATTTTTTCTATGTGGGATCTGGGGATCTGAACTCAGGCCCTTTCACTTGTGAGGCAAAGGTTTTAACTCCAGAGCCATCTCTTAAGCTCTACTTATATATTGTGAAAGACAAGCCCAATCCCGACATGGCACATTGAAGGCATCTAGTCTGTATCCATGGAGACATCAGGGAACTGTGTGGTCTCAAAATTCAGCAGCACCAATGCCTTCCCTCTCTGCAGGCCACAAAAGTCCAAGAGCATCATGGGGTTTTGTAAAAGAATAAGCTGCTTCTGTTGGTTTTTCTGAGCAATTCTTCATCTCTCTCATACTGAAATGTGTAGTCCTCTTTTGTCAGACAATATGGGACTCCCAAATTTCAGCACGGTCAGAAAAAGACTTGTGAGGGTTTGGTCCCTGGGCTGTCACTGATGTGTCTGGTTGTCAAATTTCAAGTCTCATTTCTTACTGCTTGATCAGTAACTTGCACTAGTCCCATGTGTATCTTTAAACACGATAGACATTTCCTAATGTTTCCTTGTCTTTTCATTTGACTTATCAAAGTTACACCTTGATAAGATGGAGATATGAAGAGATGCTACTTTATCATATGCGACTAAAGTACATTGAGATGCTTCGTCGTTCCTGTGTCTTGGCTTGGAACTCCATTCTCCCCATTTCCAGTCTTTTCTTCTTCCTAGGAAACTTTTTAGTTTTAAATATGTGTGATTCGATATGCTCTACTTAATAAGAAAAAATGCAAATGTGTTTGACTAGTGAAATTTATATTCATAAAATATAATCACAAGACAAGAGGCATTTCTGTAAACTAAGGTATTTATAACTGTAAGAAATTTATATTGTAAAATTTATGTTTAATATCAGATTGCACTTTAATATCAAACTCATGTATGTTTGTTGTTCAGTGAAAACACCGATTAATTTTATTTAGTGTTCGTTCCTGGCTTGAAATTTTGGGGGTTTAATTTTCTATCAAATGCAATTTTAAAACTTCTTGTGAATTGTAATCAGAATCTATTTTGCAGCCTGCGTCCCCTTCAGAAAGAAGGATACTGTGTCTCTGAACAAGGCACATTCTGATAGAATCACTTTTGAGCAAAACAGATTTCATCCCTATCAATTTTGAAGACACTTTACCCATTATGAATTCTGCTTAGAATAGTATTCCAGGTAGAGATATAATTGTATGGGGGATGGAAACATGGCTTTCAATGAACAATCCACCCTCAGCCCAGGGAGACTGTTACGTTTGGTGGGATCAGGGTCATTCATCACGCTGGGTGGAGCTGTCGTTGCTTACCCTCGTTCTGTGTTTTGTGAATGTGCTTCTTGGTGTGCCTGAGGCTGGCAAGCTGGTGGCATAACAGTTTGCATGGCAAGCTTTTCTTCTGGGGCCAGTAACTGTTTCTCAAAGTTGAACTTGTTCCTCTTTCAGACGTATGGCATAACAGGGTGTCTGTGACATTTTAGTGAATTAAGGTAACTCTGCCTGTTGAGAAAATGGAGAATCATCAGCAACATTTTCCATCTAGTTATTAAGTTAGCACATCTGGAATGCTGAATAACAGTGTTTTCACCTAACTAGTTTACCAGTTAATTGTACATTGGCTTGAAAACCAACATAAATACAGAAACAAAAGATTATCATTATAATCACTGTATGTGTGTGTGTCCCATTGACTATATAAAAAAAGAGTTCTATTTTTATATTTGTATTTGAAGGACTTTTTCTCTTTCTTCCATGTGCCAGAAGTTATTTAAAATAATGTCTACCTTTAAAAATATCCCCTAACTGCTCTTGGCATTTGTGTTTCAGATTGAGAAATGGGGTCCCTATAATGTACGGGTCCTATAGCTGGAGTAACTGCATTTATATTGTTATAAATTTTTTGAGGTTGGAATCTCAAGTTCTTAAATTAAATAACTACAGTTAACTGTATTAAGTGTAAGGTTGGATTTGATCAAAAATAAGAAAAGTATTTATGACAACCCCTGTAAATGTTTAAATACTTTAGTTGTGTTTGTGAGCACTAAATTGTATTATAAGAAGCCAGCATTGAGCAGACTAGGTCCTTTGGGACACATTTGACTTTTGGGAGATAGAAAAAAAATCTCACATTAATGAAATTCTGCAAGTTTTTGATTTAGTAGACAACATTTCCAGTCTATTCGAAGCAATTTTCAAGTGTGTGTGTGTGTATAATTACTTGTAGAAACGGTTTAGCTTTAATGGGGCATTTCTCGATCTATAATAGGAAAACTAACGGCTTTAATTAAGATTTATGAAGCATAGAGGTAATACATTCTGCTAAATTAGGTAGCCGGTGGTGGGTCGTCTGATATTAGAGATGGGTTTTCTCCGTGGACGTCACTCTCTCGTGCCAGAGGGGTTTAGAATTGCTGTCCGGAGCACTGGCATCCCCACAGCTGTTAGGAGGCCAAACTCAACTTCGTTTTCTTCCTTTGAACTTTGAATTATTGATGATTTAGCAATGGGCAGACACTACAAAACATTTATTTCAGTCTTGATTTCAGTTCATAGCTACAGGAGCCTGTTTTGAGGAAACTTGAGCATTCTGCTACTTCCTTCAAGTGACCCTTCTAACTTGAAAACCAGGGCTTAGCAACTAGTTGTGGGATTTAAACCAAGCAACTCCTTTCAAATAATGGTTTTGGCTGAATCAAACTATGCTAGCCCCTCCATTAAGTTTAGATTACAAATCCAGTTATCTGTATACCTATCTATCATCTATGTATCTATCTATTTTATTTATCTAACCATTAATCATCAGTCATCTATTATCTATTTCTATATATCCTATCTACATCATTTCTCAGCTATCATCTATTGTGTCTCTTTATTGTCATCTATCATCTATCTACCTATCTGTAAATTGTCAATCATCTATATTGCCATCTATCTAGCTATCCATCTACCACCAATCTATCATCTATCTGTCTTCTGCTTTCATCTTTCTCTATCTCTGTATCACTCATCACTCTTTCTATCTATTATCTATCTATCAATCTATCTATCTATCATCTATCCATGCATCTGCCCATTCATTTTATTTTTTTATTTATTTTTTTATTTCAGCTCATACAAACTTATTAGGTACACCAGTTCCCTCCCTTCCTCCTCCTCCCCCCATACCCCCTGCTCTCCCTTCCCACCCCTTTCCCTCCCCATCCCCCAGTGCCTCCCGCCCCAATTCCCAGAGAGTCCTTTCTTGTGCATGTCTGATTTTCCTCTGCTGCCCATTCATTTTAGATTCAGCCATGTTGTGTTGATCTGGGTGTCTTACTGGGCCTGCGTGGTTCTTCACGTGAGAAAGATGAGTGTATCAACCTTGATTCACATGGCAAACGTTGTTACAGTCAGCCGTATGATACCCGCAGGTGAACGCATGGGAACAGACAGGTCTTGGTCTTCCATTTATTTCGACAGAGAATAATTAGGTTGGAGAAGGGTTGATGGAAACCTTTTCTGATGGTATCGTTTGGTGCTTTGGTTGTTTTTAGTTCATGCCAGAAGCAACTGCAGGCTCTACTGGAATGCAGAGCACCAGGCCTAGCTTTAGGAGTTTCCAACTCTGCAGGTCTAAGGTGAATCCTGAGGTTTCTAGGTATTACTCATACTGTTGGCCTAGAGACTACTTTTTAAAAAACATTTTTTTATTATTTATTCAATTGTGCGTGTGTGTATGTGTGTGTGTGTGTGTGTGTGTGTGAGTGTGTGTGTGTGAGTGTGTGTAGAACCACGGGCGAATTTGGGAACCACCATGGACCGCCTCCACCTCCTCCTTGTTTACTCTGTCCCAGGATTCACAGGCTCCGCCCTACCAGGACCAGAAACGCAGGCCACCCCCGCTTCCACCCGTCTGTACGTGGGGTCTAGGATCTGAACTCAGGACCTTCCGCCTGCAAGGCAGAGGCTTAACCCCTGAGCCACCTCTCCAGCCCCACCTAGAGACTACTTTTAAGGGCCACTGTGTGTGTGTGTGTGTGTGTGTGTGTGTGTGTGTGTGTGTGTGTACAGAGATAGATAGATAGATAGAGAGAGAGAGAGAAACATAGTTCTAAGGTACATATAGGTTATTCCTAGGTTATTTATAGGAAGCCACACGTTTTCTTTTTTTCTTCATACTTTCAACAGTGGATCAGCTACTTCATAGAGAGGAGAGGAATGCTTATTGGTAGAAGGGCTTGAGGTAATTAAGAAACACTTTTTAGCATATAAGTTGGGGCTGGGGGTGTAGCTCCGTGATAGAGGGGTCGGCTATCGTACCTGGGTCCTTTTGTTTGATTCCTGACATGGTAGGGGTGAAAAGGACCATCGTTGGTTTTCTCTTCTTAATGTCTGGCAGTGAAGATCTCAAGCCCGGAAGCAGAGCCTAATCTGTTAGCTTTCGTTCTACTGTTGGTTTGGTACAGCACGTTGTCAGTAGTTCAGAGGCTGCGCTATGCAGAGACCAATCTTGGGAACCTGGGACAAATGCAGATTCCTTAGGGAAATGTACGGTCAGAGATTCAAATTCAGTAGGTCTGCGAAGGTGTTGAGGCCTCTGTTTTGTAGCATTGATCCTGAAGGTGATTTGCATGTTGGTGGCTCATGGACCACAGGAAGCCATGCAGACCCGGAGGCCATCTGGACATATGGGGGACATTTGCCTCAGAACTTCGGGTGCTTGCTCTGTAGGGAAATTTGCTCCTTTCAGCATTCTGGTCCAGCTGCAATTGCTTTCTGTCCCAATGGAAATCTTCATGTTGCTTTCCTGTGGAATTTATGATGAACTTTGATAGCTGCTTTCTAAACCTCATATCCTGTTTCTCTCAAGTAGAGCTTTAAAAACATTTTCTTGGGCTGGAGAGATGGCTCAGGGGTTAAAGCTCTGCCTTACAAGAAGAAGGACCTGAGTTCAGATCCCAGATCCCATGTAAAAACACCAGGTGAAAACAGGAGCCACTTGTACTTCTGGTCCTGGGAAATTCCAGAACAAAACAAAGAGGAGGTAGAGGCAGTCCATGATTCCCAAAGTCACCCTTGGTCAACCACAGGGACACACAGTGTCCTCTGACACACATACACACATGCACAGTTTTTTTTTTCTCTAAGTGGATGTTCCCCATCAGTAAAGTCCAGGGTGAAGCTAGAATGTTCCTGAGTTTTCCTTCCCTTATGCTAGCAACTCAGCAAACATTTCACAACTGATAAATGAATGCATGCACATTCCATGTTTATGCACAGACATATGTTATTTTAGATATACATGTTTTAGTTTATATACGTATATCACGCTTTATGTGTACATGTATATTCATGGTATATGTGCACATAAACATAGATCATGGATACCATGAGCTTTATATGCATGCATATGTTGGTATATATGTATCTGTCTCTCCATACATATATATATGTAGTATACACCTGCATATACATAATATTTACATGTATATAATAACAAGTCAGCCAGGACCACAGATTTTCAACCTATGTTCTCTCTCTCTCTCTTTTTTGCATGTGTGTGTGTGTGTGTGTGTGTGTGTGTGTGTGTGTGTGTGTGCACGTGCACATGCATCAGCGGGCACTGTGTATGTCTATGTTGGCCCAAGAGTGACTTCAGGAATCATCTTGGATTGCTTTACGTCCTTTTGGCTCTGCTCTGGGATTTCCAGAGCAAGAAGTGTAGGTCACTGCCATTTCCATATGGCATTCTTACATGGGATCTGGGCCCGCGCTCAGTCCTTTTGCTTGGGAGGCAGAGGTTTAACCCCTGAGCCTTGTCTCCAGCTCCCCTCCCCCATGTTGTTTGTGATTCTAGCATGATGAAGTGGGATGGTGCTTTGATAGTGTTGGTCTAGAAAGCTGGGGGAGGGAAGAGGAAAGCGTGGAGCAGGCAGCATGGAGATGTAGGAATGGTATCCACACAGCAGGGTTCACGAACAGATTGACAAGTTCCATGTGGAGGCACATTATGGGCTATTTGCACTTAAAGTGGAATTTCCAAATAGTGGATTTCTTGAATTGCTCTACGTGTGATTGTGGAAAACGTTGGCAGCTGTTCGAAGGACTCTTGTTGCAGCACAGGCATGGTTAGGAGCTCTGAGACACCCACTTTACATCGAGGTGAAAAGGGAAGACTATTCTAGAGAAAGTTGTAGGAGGAACTGGACTTCGTGCCTCTGTAGACTAAGTGCCAGGAAGCCTCACACTCTTCATGCTAGAGAGAAGCTGCTATGCTTGGATCAACCTGGCAAAGGTTGACCCTATACTTGCCCTTTGAGGGGCACGTGGGAGCAGGGGATGGGCCTTGAGATTATCTAGCCCCGCCCTGTTTCCTAGAAGGTCTGCTCTTGCAGTTTACAGTTCTCCACAATGGACATGACAAGCCGCTTCCAGTTTCTGTCACCCACCATGCCTTTTCCGCCATAATGGACTGTATCTCCCCCTTCGCAACAGATAGCCAAATAAATCTCCATTTTATCCCCTTAAGTTGCTTGAGCCTGAGTGTTGTCTCTCAGCAGCAGAGCAGAGTAGCTGATACACAGGGGGACATTGGATTGCAGTGCTGGCTGTCCAGAGGAAGAGAAGTGCCCACTAGGCATCCTATTTCCACAGCCACATCCCAATTCTCTGGGATCAAAGTCTCTTAGCTTCATCTTCCCATTGCTATAATGAATATATGACTGGAGTGATTTTGGGAACAAGGAAACTTTGAATTGTGTTCACAGTTTCAGGTGATAGGCCATTATTGTGGCAAGAGATAGATACCACTATATCATACCCACAGGAAGAGCTGAGAGGGGTAAGAATATGCACCTACTTACTTACTTACTTATTTACTTACTTGCTTACTTACTTTCTTCTGCCACGACTGAGCTAGCTCACTTCATCTATATTTCTCTACTTGCCCAGGGCCCCACCCATCACGGGCGTCAATCAATTTGATCGGTCTTCCCTAGGTTTGCACACAGGCTGGCTTTAACTAAATAATTCTTCATAAACGTGTCTCAATTCTCAGTTCTCAGTTGTCAACGTGGACACCTGAAACTCTTTTGAAAGGAGACGATGAATACAAGTCAGGCAGGTGGGCCAGGTAGATGAGTGACAGGAAGTAGAAGGGCCTCGTAACAGCATCCAAGAAACAGTGTTGACCAAGTAGGCTTCCGTCACAGGTGGGCGTTTTACTAGCCAGTAGGGATGAAGCCATCTGGTCTTGAGTCAGTCTTAGGGGGTTGTAGGTAGCTCAGTGTATAAGCCCAGGTTTTTTTTTTTTATTGGGGCGGGGGCGAGGGGTGGGGGCTGTTGAGTCAGCGAGACTCTATAAATACAAGGCACCTGGAATTTTTTAAATCCTGGGTTTTGTTTGGGTTTCTTAGTGGCGCATTTGGGAATTATTTGGGTTTGTTGCTGGCTGGGAGACTTCGAGCGTACAGTTTGAGGCACATTGAACGAGAATGGTTGACCGGAGAGATTGGTGGAACAGCGGGTCCCAGGCATTCATTCCCAATGCTTCTGGAAGAGTGAAGAACAGACCACTCCAACCCCGGGGCCTGCAAAGGAAGATTAACCAGTGCAAAGACCAGGAACCCCCAAGGCCTTGGTTTGCAAGGTTTGTAATGGAAAATTCTCCTCTCTGCTGTTGCGACCCAGCATAGAGAGAGTGCTTGCTTGTAGCGAAACTTTCCTGCCAGGAGAGAGAAATTCACCTATTGTTATTTGCTATTTGACCCATGGGTGTGAAATCTCAGTAATAAGAAGGCTGACTCCCACAACAAGATCCTTTGAAATTGTATTTGTTTTTAGTATGAGGTCAGCTTCTCAAATCCCAACATTGTCTATTGGTTCATTCAAGTGAATTAGGTGATTAGCCTGGGGAGATGGTGAGAGAAAATGCTTAGGCTTTGGGTTCAGCAGAATGTGGCCAATGGGGGCTTCTCTTTTTAGGAGGTGGGCAGGTCACAAAGTAGCAAGAACCCCAAGGGTAAAGAACCAGAGGCCCCTTTTGCTAAAGCAGTCCTCTGATTTGGAAGTCAGCCTGTTGGGACTGGGGGGAAAGCTCAGGGGATTAGACTTCTGTTCCTGTATCTGGTGACTTGAAGTTGGGTCGCTTGAACCCCACATGGTGGAAGGAGAGAGCCGACTGAACCAACTTCAAAAGTTGTTCTTCGACTACCAGCATGTGCAAAAGCATCATTCTCTCTCTCTCTCTCTCTCTCTCTCCTTTATGGCACTCCATTGGAGGAAGCTGGTATCCTTTATCAAACTACGTTTGAATAGAAAACTGTTCTTGGGCTTTTGCTCAATTTCACTTTTTGAATTTTTTACACACATAGTTTTATTTCTGTGTGTGTGTGAGCGAGTGTGTGTATGTATGTGTGTGTGGCATTGCACTCATGTGAGCTTGAGGAGGCCAAAGGAGGAGGATGTCTAGTGGTCTTGCTTTGTCACTCTCTGCCTTATCCCTTAAGACAGGAACCTGGAGCTTGGTCTGTGATCAGTAAACCTTACCTTCCACAGTGCCGGGTTACAAGAGCCTGTGGCCAGGTCTGGTTTTGTACTTGGATGCTGGGGTTTTGCTCTCAGATCCTCATGCTTGTATGGTGAGGGCTGTCACCCCATGAGCCACCCCCACAGGCCCTCAACTTTGTTTCTACTAGAGAATCATCACCAGCAATAAAGCAGATACTTTCCCTTAGTGGTTTCTGCCGAGAGCCTGATACTGCCATCACCGAGTACATTCCGCTCAATGCCGTAACTTCGCCGGGCACAGATGCATCTCAGTCCCATCTTTGGTGGGACTAATAGCTTCCAGGTGAGCATTTCAGCCGCAAACTGATCCTGTGTTGAGCAGACGCATGAAGTACCTCGTCACTTCCAGTTTAGTGTTGTTACTAGTCGTGCTGGTTTCAGGAGTTTAAGAATGTTAATGCACAGTGATTTCACATTGACTGTCCAGTGGCTTTTCGGTAGTTTTTCCGCAGAACTTATGGGAACCATGAGACTCACATTGCAGATTTGCCGAGATGACTAAATAAAATCCGGATGGACAAGTATCTCAGACAGAACTGGAAACACAGCAGAGATTTCAGAAATAGCACTCACCTCTGACCTTGTCATTGGACCTGAATCTTAGAGAAAACGATGGCTTCTGATTCTCAAGTTCTAGTCTCGAATGCATGGACCCCTGGTAAGCAAGCAGGACAGAATGAATACCTGTCCTGGCTCTTGCTTTTTTTAGTAATTGATTTTATAAAGTAATTTTTAAAATAATTTATTAGAGAGAGACCGAGGTATGCATATCATATGGGTGGAGGTCAGAGGCTAAATCCCAGAAGTCAATTCCTTCCTTCTATCATATGAGCTTCTGAATATTGAATTCAGATCACAAGCAGGTACTTTAACCCACTGATCTATCTCCCCAACTTCTGGCTCTTGCTTTGTGGGAGCTGGCGTCCTTGCTGATTTCTCCCTGTGGGTGCACAGTTCACGCTATTAGGAGACTTTAGTTTCCTGATTTTGTCCAATGCCCATCAGTCAAGTGTTTCTGTGCCCACAACAACAGGTTGCCAACTTTCATACTTGACATACCAGCAGATTTTTCGCTGAGGAACATGGCGCATGAGAAACAGAAATGAGTGAAAACCGGTGCTGGCTTGGAGTGTGAACTCCAAAGCCTGAATAGACTCAACCTGACTTTGTGGATCATCTGTTGTTTGTCTGCCTCTTCCCTGAGTGCAGAACAAAATGGTAGCAGGCAGGGATCAACAATTCCTAGCCTAAAGATGCCGGGATAGGAGGGAGGTGGGTAAAGGAAATTAAAAGCTCTACAGGATTTTTGCAAATTGGTTCGATGGCTCTCTTTGATGACAAGGCAGGTGTGGTTTGGTGATTCCATGAGAAGCTGCCCCCCCAAAGACCAGCTTATCCTGCAGAATTGATGCTCTTTGGATTGTTCTGGTGTAATGCACCTCGGTAGTGAGATGGATCCATTTATAGGCAGATTATCCTGAGCGTATCACAGTTTCCGTATGAGGAAGGTGAGACATAACTTGGTTTGATGAGTGTAACAGGGGTCGGGTGTAACCTTTAGCTCACCATGTAGGATCTTCAGAGAATAGTGTCTGGGATAAACTCAGGAGGTGCCCAGGCTGAGGGGCTTTTGGAGCATGCCTTTTCTCTTACAAAAAAGAGATGGAGGAGCTCCATGGCAATCCAAATCTATCAGAACAGAAAGCTATTGTGGGCCATAATTTGGGAGCGCATTCAGACAGGAGCCATACACTTCAGGTAGGGAGAGATGACCACCAAGGTCATCTGCAGCAACATGGCGAGAAGAATCTCTGCAGAAAAGCCCATAGGACTAAGGGAGTGTCTGGCCTTCATAGTCTTCCTAGAGTGGTGGGAAGTTTCACATCAAATGACACAGATTTGTGCCTAGGGTCAGGTAGACTGACTAACCTGGATAGTTCAAGAAGGAAGCTGCCAAAAGTCCCAGAGGATGGGCAACTCCTGGTTTCTATGAGTCATAGCTACAAGGCCTTTAATCTAGTCTTTTCCATCTACATAGTTTTACAAATGAGGGAGGCTTTGCTTGGTGGAATGCATGCATTTCCTGGAATCTGCAGTTACTAATACATTTAAGGGTAGAATATGGTCTAGCACAACACTTTCTTTTTTTTTTAATTTTTTTATTATTATTATTTATTCAACTGTGCGCATGTGTGTGTGTGTGTGTGTGTGTGTGTGTGTGTGTGTGTGTGTGTGTGTGTCTGTGTCTGTGTCTGTGTATGTGTAGAACCACGGACGAATTCGCGAACCACCATGGACACCTCCACCTCCTTCTGCCCCGGGATTCACAGGCTCCGCCCTACCAGGACCAGAAGCGCAGGCCGCCCCCCGCTTCCGCCTGGCGTCTATACGTGGGATCTGGGATCCGAACTCAGGACCTTCCACCTGCAAGGCGGAAGCTTAACCCCTGAGCCACCTCTCCAGCCTCACAACACTTTCATCTCTAAAGATGCACAAGGTTGGCCGAATTTGGTCTACTGTCAATCCATGACTATTTTCTAGATAAAAGCGATGATGTTCTTTATCTGCTGGCTTTAAGCATTATGATCCTGTGCTGACAGCTGAGTCTTATATCTTGGAGTTTTCCTTGTCATCTTAATATGGAATGAAAGGGAAAATAAGGATGCTCACAATCTGAGTTTATTTTCTCCTATAAGTTGGAGGTTTGGGGGAGAAGGGTCATTTATTCTGGCAGCCTTAAGACATGACTGCATAGCTTCTTGACTGGGGGGGAGGAAGTTTGTTTTCTGAATTTCCTTTTTGAGGGCATGAGGTATGATAAACCTGAAAGCATAGATATGAAATGGCTCTACTCTTCTTTAATTGTACATTGTGGCTCTTGAAGATAGGTGGGGGAACCATGCCTTAATTTTCCTAAAAATCCCAAGATTTCATTTTCTATAAGTGAAGTACTATAATTTCTTAAAGAAGAAGGCCCAATGTTTTAAAACTCAGAGCAAGCTGTTTATAAATATCAAAGAGTACCTTCTTCGACTCCATGTTTTGCTTGCCAATGTGCCCGTCTAGGAGATACAGCCATCTGTCATAAGGGAAAGTAGGATTAATTAACTGTGGAAAGCACACCAACTATGAAAACTGTGAGTCCTAGAAGCTTTCCACATAAAATACAGGAAAAAAAGTGTAGATGAGCCTAGAAATCAGAGGGGTTTTTTTTCCCCCCTTTCAGATGACTTAGAAAAAAAAATCTCCCCATCACACAAATCAAATAGCCTTTTCTGTAACACATAGCCTTTTGTATCCAGGGTCTTTCCACATGCCTGACACAGGAGCAGGCAAGGAATGTACTTCATTTCCACATAAATTGTGTGGTTTTGAAATTCCGTTCTCTTCACCCCTGAACTCTGGTGAGCGTGTCGCTTAGGTGTCTACTGGATGGCAGAACTTTTAATGGGTGGAACCACCGAAGGGAGAGCCACATAATTCTGTAGCTCAGGAAGGAGTCAAAACAAACCAAATGATTTTGTGGAATCCCTGGGGGAAAATGAAATTAAGAAAAAACAAATTCCTAAAGGAATTGCCACAGAGAGGTAATAGAAGGCTGCACAGCTTTGGGGAAGTCATGGTCTATAGCTGGCAAGCGCTTCTACATTTTTATTTGTTCTGCTGTTGGATAAAATGAGTGCTTAGCCAAGAAAGGGCTCTGGGCAATGCCACTGAGTCCTTACACTTCACTAGAGTGGAGGACTCCAAGAGAAGTTTGGCATTCACACAAAAGGATGCTCCAGGGAATGGGGGAGGAAAGGGGAGGCACTGGGAGAAGGGGAAGGAGGCGGTGAAAGGAAGGGGAAAATGGGGAGAGGGTGCAAGGGGGACTAGGGAGGGGTGGAGGAAGGGAGGGGACGGGGTACCTATTAAGCTTGTATGGTTGGGAAAAATAAACAAATATAAAAAAATCTAAACTTCCAATAGAGAATAAACTGTGAGCTCAAAAAAAAAAAAAAAAAAAAAAAGAGTGCTTAGGCTGAAAACTGAAATACTGAACAGAAAAGATAGCAGCAGTTCCTTTGAAGAAGAAGAAAGATAGGTAAGGTGTCTGGCTGCCTCTTTGTATAACTATTTTGGTTAATACAGGATATTATATTCATTTTTAACTACCTTCTGGTTTCTGCTATGAAGATGTGATTGAGAGACAAAACTTTGAATAGTTATGACAACTCAATGAACCAATTAATCTGGAAGTGAGTGGAGGTCAAGCTTCTTACAGTTTACTGTGGCTCCAAACTACAAGGCCGGTATTTGATTTTGGACAAAACAGTTCATTTAAAGGTGGTAACTTTGTTTCATGGCAACTGAATAATTGGATAGGAGACAGACATCAAGGTTCAACGGGGGAGGGGGGGGAAGAAAATCTTTTGTTCTATGAAACATTAGGCTGCAATAAAATCTCCCCCCCTCCAGTTTAAGCTGTCCTGGAATATTCCATTCCTGTGCTTTGGCTCCTGTGCTGGATTATGGGGCTAGGCCTTGACACCAACTGCTTCACGGTGACGTTTGAGGCTGTATCATTGGGCCTTACCTCTTTCTTCTGAAAGATTGTATAGGTTCTAGAGTTAGTGTGCGCCATCTGGCTGCAGATATGCAAGAGTCAAAAGATTTGATCCGGACACAGGTTTCCATTTGCTCTTCCTTTTTGTTCATATGGTATAGAAAGCTCTTGCATAACTGATTTCCCAAACTCACCAAAAGATTGTTTAGTTGGTCATTTTGATGGGTAACTTGTGCGTTGTGTGCATGTGTGTCCATGTGCAAGTTTACATGTGATAAACAGTCACATTCCCTTTACTAAAGTTCCTGATTGTGTGTGTGTGTGTGTGTGTGTGTGTGTGTGTGTGTGTGTGTAAGTTTACATGATATGAATAATTTTTTGGTAGAAATCTTTATGTGTATATGTGTATCCACATGAGGGGTTTACATGTGATAAGGAGTCACAATCTCTTTCCAAGAACTCTGCGTGTGTGTCCATGAGACTAGAGTCATGATAACTTCAGTAGCAAACTTCATATGTATGTGTGAATCCACATGTGGGCTTACATGTAGTAAGATCATAACTCCTTTATTAGATGTCTCTGCATGTGTGCTCGTGTGTGTGTGTGTGTGTGTGTGTGTATGTGTGTGTGTATGCATGTATGTGTGTTTCCGAGTGATGCAGAGCCATAATTTCTTTGATAGAAAACTTTATATGTATGTGTGTCCACCTACAGGTTCACATGTGAGAAAGGAATCACACGTTGTAAGGAACAGTGTTTGTATTTCAACACTGACAGTTTTACAAAAGGGAGTTGATTTTCAGAAAGATCTGGTCAATTGCAGATTTTCAAGTAAATATTTCTGGATCAAAATATAGCACGATCATTTTTCAGCTGGAAGAAATATCAGGCATTCAAAGCATGGCATGCTTACAAAAAAGCGCAAGGTTTTGGATAAATATCACTAGACTGTGTATCAGTCCTACCTTCTATGAGTGTTTGGCAATTATTTTATATCATTTGCTCATTGTTCCACTGTTCAGAAAATGGGATAATAAAAGCCTGTATGAAGTTACTGTGAAAGTTCTCAGTGAGTAGAAGTTCTTAGGAGTGGGGGGAGGAGAAGCTGACACATTATCCTCAAGCAGCATCCTTACTGCTGCCCCGACTATGATTATTTCCTCTATTATTGCGAGAGCAGTGTCAGCATCCACAGCTGGTACCGAGTCGCTGGGAATGGTTCCTGAAAGCCAGCGCGGGGAGACCACTGCTGAGTGGTTCTGCTCCAAGAACCCACTGCATCGAGCTGTTTCACTGGTCAGTCCTTGGGCATTACATGCTCACGGATGTCAGAGGCAGAATCAAGGGTCCCAAGGGCACAGCTGGATGAGATTTCTTGTATCTGGGAACAAGAAACGGAACAGAGACTTACTTAGAAGATGCCAATAGAAGCAGAGATAGCTTATTAGGAAAAGGTGCACTTCCAGGGAACCCGGGTACAGCTGGAAGAATGAAAGCAGCTCACTGAATGATTTATAGATGATTTGTAAAGCATGAACAATGACATTGTTTATATGGGAGGGAAGAGGGGAGAGAGAGAGAGAGAGAGAGAGAGAGAGAGAGCAAGAGAGTGAGAGAGAGCGTATGTTACAGCATCCGTGTAACTATAAGAGGACAATTTCAACGTAGACTCTGGGCTGTAACAGAGCCGCCTCTATTCACGGGTCACATCTCCAACCCCGTGAGCTACTTTGAGCATGCTCAGTTACCAGTCAGTCTTGGTGGGCAGGGTTTTCAGGGTCTTTCCCTGTCAACTTGGTTTCTTTTTACAGGTTGATATTGAACTTATTCCCCACCTTACTCTCCAGCTACAAAGATGTCCATTAAAGAAAAAAAAAGGAATGAACAATACATCCCAGCTTCCTCCTGTCTGGGCAAGAGAAAAATCTCAACTGAAATTATATGATCCTTCAAAGGTTTTTTTTTTAAATCTAGTGAAACATAAATGGCTGCCAATATATTACTAGACCCACAAATGGTAAATTAAAACTTTCTTGCAAATATTGTTCTTCTTCAAGCCAAATTTCATTAGGCTGAGCCTTAATAATATTAGCGTTCACCTATTCCTTAAGGAGGAGTGTGAAAATTAATGTCTGTAAAGAGTTTCCAGAAGTACAATAGCCATGCAAAATAGTATTGTTATTTATATTACATTGCAAAGCTATGCCCAAGGCAATAAATAAATTATGCTAACTAGATGGAAAACCAGAGCCTTTAGCTGCTTAAAATATAAAGGTGTAGGGAAACTACAAGGGGAAATTCAAATTCAGAAGGTGGTTTACACTGACGGAAAAGTTTTAGATTGACTCGTACATTAATAAAATTCTATGATTTCCTCCAAGGGGATAAAGTATTCTCCATTCTGTTTGATTTATAGGGAATGGAATGTAGGTTTCAAACCACTTACTGATTAGATGGATGTTCAGAAGTGTTTGAAATGAGGATTTAAAAAGAAGGAATTGAGTTAAGTGTTCTGCATGGAGCTATATATAGATCCTCAGAGTCTTTTCTCTTTTGAAACACAATGGTGCATCTTGATAGGAAAGAGACAGAATACTAATATAGGAAGGAATCTAAGATACAGACCTGTCTAGAATTCATAGTTGCATGGGATGTTAGGTTGGGGCAGGGGAGGTAAGGAATCCAGAGGGACTCTGTAGCAAGTGTAAGGTCGATGTGGAGAGAAGCTAACGCAAAGAAGGGACTTATGAAATAGGAGTTTCACTAGAGCTGAGGGCCTGGTGGCCAAGGGAAACATGGTTTAGCTTTAAGGTGGGAGAACATTAGAACAGAATGTTCTAAAGTTGTTAAGAGCCATCATGGACAGCATGGTAGGGGAACCTGCAGTGACCTCCTCCTCAACCCCCCAAAAAGAGGTTCTTCTGTCTGTCATGACCTTCACACGTTGCCAAGAGGTTGCCAAGGAAACAGGGAAGCACAGGAAGGTGGGGGGGCAGCAAAGGAATGAAAGGATACCAGTTTTGGGGGGTCAGGGTTCTAGGGAGAAAGGTGCAAAGGATTAGGGTGCTTCTTATGATGGGTTCCTGGAATCGCCACATTCCACCAGGGTGGAAGAGCCTTCCCAAATGACCTGGCTATGGCCTGACATGGGAAATACATGAAAGAATTTTTTTGGAGAGGTGTGGGAGGGGTGGTTCAGCCAGTAAAGTGCTTGCAGGACATGAGTTCCATGTCTAGCACAGTGGTAAAAATGTTGGCCATGGCGGTGGTGTGATTTTTTATCCAGCCCCGTGGAGGCAGAGATAAACAACTCTGCAGCTTGGAAATCACTGAGTCCCAAGTTTGAGTGATAGCCCCTGTCGCCAAACAAGAGGTGGAGAACGGTTCCAGGGTTTCTTCCTTGTGGTTTTTGTGCTCCAGAGCTAAAGATTGAAACCAGAACACGTTGAGAGGTTAAAGCTGGGATTTTACTGAAAGTGAGATAAAAGGGAAAAAATCTCTTGGACTCTTGGTCTAAGAGAGGCGAGGAGGCAGCCATAGTCTTAAGGTGGGAGAACATGAGAGCAGAGGAGATAGCTTAAAGGTCAGAGAGAGCAGGGAGAGCCACCTTAAGCACATAGTCAGGGGAGACCAGAGGCACCATGGCGTTACTGCATGGCGGTAGAGAGAGAAAAGAGAGAGGTGATCAGTGAAGCCACAATCTGTTATAGCCCATGAGTTGTTCTGAGTGTCCTAGAGCTACTAAGGAAGTGAGGTAAAGACTGGAGGGGTGGTAGGTGTGGTTTCCACATGTCATGGTCAGGCACAGGTATCAAGTTGACAGTTGAGGGGTTGAGCTCTGGGAACATTTGTAGAGAATTAGTGGTTGAATTAAGCCCAGAGCAAACCTGAAGGAGATTGTCTAGCTGATGCGGAAGGCCCAGCTCATGGTGGGTGGGACTAGTCCCTGGAATAAAATACATACAGCTGGTTGAGAGAGTTGGCATCCTTGTGTATACTTGGCCAGATATGCTAGTCTGGCAAGTAAGGATCATCCCTCTCTCGGTTGCTATGTGGAGATGGTGTGGCCAGTTTCCTTGGCCCTAGTGTTGGTGTGAGCTCTCTTGTCAAGCTGGACTGGGAACTATAACTAGACTATTGTAAGAGAATAAACCCTTTGTTCCCTTAAGTTGTTTGATCGTAATTTTATCAGCAATCATGCAGGTGAACTGCAACACCACAGGACTGGACATTCCTAACTGAACCCAGAGCCTGCCATTTTCCAGCTAGGCTGTCAGTCAACAAACCTTAGTAATCCTCCTGTCTCCTTCCCACCTCTGCACCAGTACCAAGATCACAGGCAAGCAGGTAGTCATGCTTGGCTTTTTATGTGCCTAATGGGGGGTTTGAACTCAGGTCCTCATCCTTAAGCAGCTAACATTCTTACCCACTGAGCCACCTCCCTAGGCCAGCAAACTTTTTCAATGGAATCATTTTCTATGTAGTTTTGGAGAAATTAAATGCTGGACTTGCAGTCTATGGTCATCCCCTTTAACTTTAAATCTCCCATTGAGCACTACTGAACCATCTATTGGTTCCTGTGCAATAAACTTCAGGCGTGCTGACATCAGTCTCAGAGATAATAGGACCATACATTTGGTAATGAGTCAGTATTTGGCCTCCAGGTGGGTAAAGACACAAACCATCTAAGACAGATAGTCGTTTATTCTTATATTTAAAATATTTCTTTTTTTAAAAATTTTTCAATTGTGCATGTATGCGCATATGTGTATGTGTGTGTGTGTGTTGTGTATACAACCACGGGCAAATTCAGGAACACCATGGACGTCTTCACCTCCTCTTTGTTTACTCCGGGATTCACAGGCTCCGCCCTACCAGGACCAGAAACGCAGGCCGCCCCCGCTTCCGCCCGGCATCTATACGTGGGGTCTAGGATCCGAACTCAGGACCTTCCGCCTGCAAGGCAGAGGCTTAACCCCTGAGCCACTTTTCCAGCCCCTAAAATATTTCTAAGATCTCTAATCCATAACGTCTTTGGAACCTCTTCCAATATTTAATAGTATTCATGGATTCATATTATCATTCACTCATTTTCCACATTCTGTCTTATTTGACCATCTTTGTAAATCAAGGACCATGAGTCATCAGGATTCTCTTAAAATCCTTTCAAAGCAGATTTGTTACCTTTTCTTCAGGTGAAACAACCAGAGAATTATTATGTCTCTTAGGATTTTTTTTATTATTTATTCAATTGTGTGTGTGTGCATGTGTGTTTATGTGTGTGTATGTGTGTGGGTGTATAGAACCACCATGGAACACCTCCACCTCCTCCTTGTTTACTCTGCCCCGGATTCACAGGCTCCGCCCTACCAGGACCAGAAGAGCAGGCCGCCCCCGCTTCCGCCCGGCGTCTATATGTGGGGTTTTGGATCCGAACTCAGGACCTTCTGCCTGCAAGGCAGAGGCTTAACCCCTGAGCCACCTCTCCAGCCCCAGGACTTTTTTTAAAAATCCATTTAACGTTTTGGCGCTGGTCATTTTCATTATGTTTATTCTTAAAGATGAACATGTGACGCTGGGCTGCAGGGCACTTTTATGCATTACTGATTTAGAAAGAAAGATGGCTTTTCAGCCACTGCTGCATGTTGATCCCATTATTTATTCATTATTTTTAAAGGGAGTCCTCTGTCGTGTCTGCTATTTTTTTAAACTTTTTTTTTAAACATTTTTTATTATTATTTCCGCTCATACAAACTTAGTAGGTACACTGGTTCCCTCCCTCCCTCCTACTCCCCCCAACCCCCCTGCTCCCCCTTCCCTCCCCTTAAACTTTTTAATTAATTAATTTTTAAATAATTTATAAGCATATTGAATATTTATCCCTGCTTGCCTCCATCTACCTCCTTCTCATCCAATTCCTTTCCCTTCATCAATCCATCTCACGCCCTCCCACCCTTCTGCCTGTCTGCTTCTATGGACCCCAGGGTTCCCTCTGGATTGTCTACTCTTGTGGGGGTTCACACCTCTGTGGCATATCAAGTTGCCCCTCCTCAGGGGCATTCCCCTGTACCCATCCAGTCTAGTCTCTAAGGTTTCCACTGTATGTCCTTATCTCTCTTAAGTTCCTCAATAGTCAATAGGGGACATGTTGGTATGCCAGTCATTTTGCAGGTCTGGTAAGGAGAAGTCTCACTGTAGTGAGCTCCTGGATGCAGCAGTCCTGCCTTGAACGGAATGTCTTGTCTAATGGTGGACCTTCTCACCTTTAGGTTTTCACAATCTTACCGTCCCTTCTTCCTTGAGGTTCCCTAAGGCTTAGGATGGGGGTCTGCTATTTTTCAAAAATATTTTATTTATTATTTATTTGAATATAGAGAGCAAGAGAGAGAGAAAGAGAGAGAGTAGGGTAAGGGAAGGAGGGAGAATATATGCCATGTCCAAGTGGACACCTTTGGGAGTTAGTTCTTTCCTTCTACCATGCGGACCTCTGGGAATCAAACTCAGGTCTCCAGGTTTATAAACAGGCTCCTTATCCGCTGAGCCATCTTACTGGCCCCTTGATCCAGTCGTTAAATTGCATTCTTCCTAGAAACACACAGGTCGCCGGTGTCTTTCTTTTGAGCCTTCTCAGACCTTCAATCTTTCCTTCCTTGTCTTTTGGTCTGTATGAAACGTCATTGTGTTTCTTTTAAGGCAACTCTTTGATACCTTGAGTTGTTTGAAAGTCTACCATTGCTTTAATGCTGGCTTCATTTTTTAAAATAAGAGCATCATCTGAGCCTCTGTTTTGGTGGCCCAAAATCAAAGCTTACTGATGCAGGAGAGTCTCCTTAAGATAAGAAAATTACATCCCCTAAGCGGTAATTCATGAAGGATATTTACATTTGGAGTAATTTGGACTCAGATGATCATATTTTGGCTAATTACAGTAAATATAAAAATACAAAATACTTGTTAAAAATTGATCTTGGGCTAGCATGGTGGCTCTGTAGGTAAAGTGCTTGCTCTATAAACAGGGGGACCTGAGCTTGAATCCTCAGTATCCATGAAAAAGCCAAGTGTAGCAAGGTGTGCCTGTAATCTCAGTCCAGCCTATCAGAGAGTTCCAGATCAACCAATGAGAGGCTCTGTATAAAAAAGTAAGGTAGAGAGTAATAGAGGTCTACCTATGACTTCACACGTGCATTCATGTTCACATACACACATGGATAGCACACACACACACACACACACACACACACAGTCCATCTTAATACATTGACTAATCTTTTTTTATTTATTCAATTGTGCGTGTATGCGCATGTGTGTATGTGTGTGTGTGTGTGTGTGTGTGTGTAGAACCACGGGCGAATTCGGGAACCACCATGGACCACCTCCACCTCCTCCTTGTTTACTCTGCCCCGGAGATTCACAGGCTCCACTCTACCAGAACCGGAAATGCAGGCCGCCCCCGCTTCCGCTGGCTTCTATATGTGGGGTCTAGGATCCAAACACAGGACTTTCTGCCTGCAAGGCAGAGGCTTAACCCCTGAGCCACTTCTCCAGCCTCCATTGACTAATCTTGAATGATTATCTAATCATACAATTTTGTGTGTGTGTATGCATGTGTCTACGTGTCTGTATGTATCAGAGTGGTGTGTGTCTGTGGAGGCCCAGGGTGACTCAGGAATCATCCTGAATTGGCCTATGTCCTCTTTGCTTTGCTCTGGAGTTTCCCAAGCTCTGCCTTCCTGGGCTGAAAGTACAGGCTGCTGTGATTTCCACCTGGCATTTTTGCGTGAGATCCAGGGTCCAACTCAGGACCCTTTCGAGGTAGAGGCTTAACCCTTGAGCCACCTCTCTAGCCCTTATTTAGCCATATTATCGTCTACTAATAATTAGTTTGCATATCTCTAGAAGGAATAAAAAAAGAGAAGCTGGCCAGGTCTTTACTGATTCTAAGATGTCAGGGGAGATTTAGAGATTGGGGGTTGCTGTATCACTCAGCATCACACCTGCCTCCTAAAATAGAATCTCTGACTCATTTATTTTATGACTGAAGAACTGAGGCTCAGTGATGTTACAAAACTACCATAAGGCCACAGAGCCACCCAAACCAATTCATTTTCAAGTCCCAAGGAACCTTTCTTCAATCCATTTACTCAGCATTTGTGTGTATCTGGGAGTCATTTGTGTGTCTTTTACCTTTGGGGACAAGTAGTATTTAATTTTGTCATCTACACTAGGCAGGCAAAGTGAAATTCCAAGTAACCATACTGTAACAGACAAATCAGAAAGGGAACTCCAAGGGTTTAAGCCATCAGTGACAGGCCATGTGGAATGAAGGTTCTAGAAAGGAGCTCGTGCTAGATCCATCCTTGTAGAAGGTTTTCTGATGTAGGTGGTCAGCAAAGACAGGTTTGGCTGAGTTCTTCCCACATCGGAGGTGTTTCTAGGTAAAATGGGGCCATTCAAACAAACAAGGGGAGACTTGGCTCTGGTGTGTGGGATCCTGTGAACTCTGAACTCGGGCTTTGGCTTAATGTGTGGTCGGTATTGAGGAGAGAAAGTGATAAACAAAAGCACAAATGGTCCTTTCCAGGATCTCTCTGTGAGCATTTCCTCTACTTTCCATTTCTCAGGGCCCTCCTTTACTTTTAGCTCCTTCCTTTACTTTTTATTTTTTGATCTTTCCTCTCCTTTTTGTGGTTTTTGGATGCCAGTTCCCATCAGCCCATTCTTTCTGATGTGTTTTCCTCTTTCTTCTACTCTTCTTTTTTTTTCTTCTGTAATCCCCAGTGCCTTTCTCCCCCCGCCCCCAGCCTTTCCCTCTCATTCTTTCTTCATTTTCTCTCCAGTTGCTGCTCTTCCCAAAGAGCTGTCTGGTCCTCTGACCTCACAAGAAGCTCCTTGACGAAACACTTAAGGAAAACAAGGTATTATGCGTTACCCTACACATTGCTACAATCGCCCTTGCAATTTAGTAACTATGCTCCAATTTAAACCAGGCCTGGAGGCAACAAAAATTGCACCAAATGCCAACTAATTTACCAAACTTATAGAAGGGAATATTTGGAGGTCTGTCCCCGGCAAGCCATCTGATTCATATTACTGACTCATTTAGAAAACAGAAAGTGAACAGAGACAAGTTTTTAAGGAGTTTGGTTTCATGCAAATGACTTGCAATTGCAGCCCATTATTTTTACACCACGACTTCATTAGTCATATCCCTGTCAGACCTGTGACCAGTGTCAAATGTTTTCAAAAAGCACACTAGGACAGGCATGGAACTCATCAGTCCGGGTCAGAGGTCGCTCTCATTAAGGAGTCAAAATGAAAACTTTCAGTGTCTCCAACACATCGCCTAGCTCTCCCCCATCCCCCCTGCCCTCCCCCCCTGAAGCCCAGGGCCCTGCTAAGCGCCTCCAGCTCCCCAGACATTCAAATAAGATCAAGACGACAGGAGAAGAAAATGAATAGGGCTCTTACCCGGCGGACCTCGTAATCTGGTACTGATTGAAACAACCAGCAAGCTGTTCTCCAGGTCTTATAACACCATTTCCTGAGGTCAAACATAACATCGCGAAATGAAGCAATTAGGGGTTTCTCTAAAACAGGAGTCTTCAGTAATTAAAAAGGAAAAAAAAAGTCAGAAAGTCAGAAAGAAAGGACAGAAGAAAATAGAGATAATCAGGGGTAGGTGCTGATTAAGAACACTGGGCAGGTTTGCATTTTTTTCCCCTCTCTATCTGGGAGGTCGTTTTTTGACTATGGAAGCAGAGGTAAAGATGAAGTTGTCCATACCAGTTCTTCATGGGTTTTAAGGGATCTGTAATAAGAATAAAGCCATTGTTTCTGAGACTGAGTTGGACAAGGCAAGCATAACAGTGCTTCAGCGATTGATCCATCCTAGTTTTGTTTTGAATGGTCACTGCTGTTTTTGAAGAACATTCCACTTGGGGAGCCCAATCTCCCTACCACTGCCCAGGGGATTTGAAAGCCGTGCTGGGTGTTGGGTTTCCCCTTTGGAATCTTCTTCGGGCAGCATTTTGACATTGCTATTGGGTTAGTTCCTGGGGGCATTTGCGACATGGGTTACATCTCATCCCTGCCGTACTTGGCAGTCATAGGAGCTTTCGGATGAATGAAACTTCCAGCATCGCCTGAGTTGAAGATTAAGGAAGTGTCTAGTTGTCAATGTGGCATTTTGCAAAAGCAAATCAAAACACGATTTAAACCATGAGAAATGTCAAAACATGAAAGATCTATATTGATTTTTGGAGAACATATGATCTACCCTCACGAGGAGGAGCCATTTGGGGAGACTTGATTTAATTTCTTGCTAATGTCTGTGTCTTGCTCTTTATTTACTTGCTTACTAAGTTAATTACACAAGAGAGAGAATTATTTCCCAGCTAACCCCAACTGCCTTTCAGGAAAATAGGTACCAGGCAAATATCTCCCATTGTTTTCTAAAATCTTTGGTTTTAAATCTCCTTAGGCCCCCTTTATCCATTCATTTATTGTATTTGTGTGTGCGCGCGCGTGCGTGGGTGTGTGTGTGTAAGCCAGAGGCTGATGTCAAGAACCTTCCTTAATAATCCTCTGCTTTTTTTTTTTTTTAAAAAATGAATTTATTCTTTTCTAATTTCATACATGTGTAAAATGTATTTTGATGATATTCATCCTATTATTCTCTCTTTCCCTCACTGAACCTCTTCTTCTCTACCAGTCTTACTCGTGTGTGTGTGTGTGTGTGTGTGTGTGTGTGTGTGTGTATGTGTGTGTGTGTGTCCTACTGATTAGTTACTTGCATAAGTGTGGTGGGTAGTAGTTTCTGAAGCATGAGCAATCTATCTGTGGCTACACCACTGAAGAAAATGATTGCCCTTCTGGAACCCCAGAAACCTTGGCTAGCAGGTCTCAGGGATTCTGCCATCACCTAATCCACCAGTAATGGTATTCTATATGAGTCACTGTTCCTGACTTTTTTATGTGGGTTCCACGGAGTCAAGTCAGATCCTTGTGTTTGTGTTGAACCATCTACCTAAGCCCCTCCTTCAAAAATTTTTTTTTGTAGGGATAATTTGTGAGTGACTGGAAGTGACTATTTTGCATATTGATGGCTAGATATTTGATATGGGCCTTCGGGGCGAGCCGCCGGGAGAAAAAAGCAAGAGTGTGAGTGGCTTATCAGAGGAGTCCCTGAGCATTGAGCTGGGACCACAGAGGTCTTATGTTTATGCCTTCAGTGAGAATAGGAATATCGTGAGCCAGAAACTTTATTTTAAGCCTCCATATTCTTCCTAAGGCTCATTAATTAAGTCGTGCCCTACAAATATCTTAATATCTTAATAGCATGGGGAGTTTTCTGCACTAAGCAGAGTACCAGATTCTGCCTCTGAGTCCGTAGCATCCTGCAAACCGCTCACAGTGCACTGTGTGTTCAGGACGCAGTTGAAAGTGACTCTGTAAGTTATCGATCGGGCTTCAGCAAAAATCCTCTCTCAAATTGCAGAAGATGGATCCAGAGGGGAGATGAAGTTGTTCCGTAAATGCCTGCTTAGCATTCTGCTTGGCATTGCTTTGTGTGCCCACGGCCAGCTTTGTCTTTTTCTCTCTGTCGCCTGCTGACTGCAGACAGACTAATCTGGGACTGCATTGACCATCAATGCCTGGATCGAGGTAGACTATCTGTTGTGACAAATGGGACTCCTGGCTGTTTTATCTGGACTGGGCCACAGAGGAAGGAATTCAGGGGCTCTGGGTTATGAAGGACTACTTTGTGCTGTCTTTTCTCCCTAGGGAGCTGACAGTCACAGTTTACCCCTTGGGTTCCGGAATGTACCCCTTTAACCTGTGGCCTCTTGGTTGGCCTGTCAGTAGTGAAGTTCCCTGTCCCGGTTGTGAATCTGTGATGGATGCCCTTGACCGGGGGTTGGGGGGAGGGGTCCCCTCACTCCTCCAGGAAACAGGAGGAACAGAGAGATAGCGCTCAAGTTTTCTTTTACAGACCCCGTTTCCTAACTCTAATCACCTTCTGCTGTGGGAAAGAGATGAGAGGGACCTAGAAAACAGATCATTGTCTGCCCCCTAGATTAATGCAGAGAAAGCGGTATTGTCCGTTGAATGGCTAAATCTTCCTGCTGTCACTCAAAACCTAAATTCAACGCTACTTCATTTCTAAGAGGCTTATCGTCCTTGAATAGACCCTTGCAGCTCAAGTAAGAGGCGATGTAATGAAGCGTGTTTTTTTCTTAAGTGAGAAACCTGCTCCAAAGAAGCAGGGGGAAGAGAGTGCAGCTGTTCTGAAGGGGCTCTGTGGGCTTGTCATTTATCTGGTCTTGCATGACATCAAATGATAGAAGATCAAGTTCAAAATCTGCCTGCAGCAGCTCCAAAAGGGCTTCTTCATCTGTTTATTAAATGATGCTTCTTAACGTACAATGAGGTCGTGCAGCTGGGATTCAGGGCCAAAGGGTTTCCCCTTCCATCCGTGTTGATTAGGGGGCAAATGGCTTGGGAAATGGCCGTGGTCTTCCCCAAATCTGAAAGTTAGTATTGATGCCATCATATGTGGTCCAATGAAAGAGCAAGTAGACAGTGTTAGGCAGATGGATAAAATCAAAGTGACATGCAAAGATCACCAAAGTCTCCTCTTTTGTTGTTGCTAGTAATGAATTCAGCAGTTCCTGAAATGTGGGCTCACTGACTTTCTGAGAAGTTAAAATGCATGTAGCACACACACACATACACACACACACACACACACACACACACACACACACTATAAATAATTGCTTATTTACTTTGGTCAGACTAATATACTGCATCAAAGTGTAATTTAAACTTTGGACTGGATGTCAAGGTTTTCATGGTCTCAGTAAATTTCACAGGATCAGGATAATTTTAGCAGCATGTCATCATCCGTGGCCGGCTTGAGTTTGTGTGCACAAGTTACAAAATGGCTTCTAAATATGTCTTGCTTTATTAGTCTGCGTGTAATTAAATGGCATCACAGTTAAGCCGAGAGCTACTGAGCGTAGGCCACATTCCTCAGTGGCAAAGGTGGTTTAGAGAGGTGTGAAAAATTAGAAAACATTTTGTGCTCCCTGGAAATTGCTAGAAGAAAAGGGCCAGGAATGATATCTGAGGAAATCTTTATGGTTTTTTAGTTCCCAATAGGTACTTGAACTTAAAGAAAATAGTCACAGTAAAATTTCTTAAAAAAACAAAACAAAACAAAACAAAACATATTTCATGGTTTCCAATCCATATCATACACCTCTAGTTGCCTGAAGGATTTATTTTAAGCTTGTTAATGACCAAGACATGACTTTCCTGCCATCACGTATAGCAGTTGATTATCTAACCCTTGTGTATTTGTAACAGTAGACATATGTGAAAGGCATAACTTATTTCCTTTGTACCAAGCAGCACTATAGCTTTTCTCCATGTTCCTGTGCTGATTATCAATCTCAATGTGGCTAAGGAATGTGTGATCGCTTGATGTTGGCTAATTTACCTGAAAACTTTACTGTCATCAACACTGTTGCTTGACTGTGAATAACGATCCTCACGTGACATTTACTTCCAGCATCTCCTGCAGGTGTGCTCTAGAATTAATAAGCAGTGAATTTCCAGTAGATATCCAATGAGATGGAAAATATACAGACTAGACGGTAGACAGCTGCTTGCTTCTGCAAAAGATCCCAAACCCATAATTAAGTTTCTCAGCACTGTCTATTCATTTGCTCATTCATTCATTCATTCATTTGCTCATTCATTCTTCATTCCACTTCCCACATACTAACACTGAAAGTTTGTTCTTTCTGTAACCTTCAATCCATCTGTTTGAGGAAGGTCACCTATGGGAAAAGTGATTCTTTGTGGTCTGACTTGGTGGTCTCATTTGCTTAAGTTCCTGAGCAATTAAAGAAGGAGAATTATGTGGCTGGGGTCTTCTTTTTCTTAATAGGAAAACAGTTTGCAGCATGTGGGTTGCTGCTCGACCTCCAGTTACGTTGTCTTCCTCTCTATTTTCTGTTTCAATGCCAGGACACTGATGGAATGGTGGTTTGAATCATTCACTGCATGCTGGGCCCTCTGCTGAGCTTTCTATGGGTATAGCTCATTTCGCCCTCACTGTCACTATGAAATAGAGTGCTATTGGGGCTGGAGAGGTGACTCAAGAGTTAAGCCTCTGCCTTGCAGGCGGAAGGTCCTGAGTTCGGATCCTAGATCCCATGTATAGACGCCGGGCGGAAACGGGGGCGGCCTGCGTTTCTGGTCCTGGTAGGGCGGAGCCTGTGAATCCCCAGGCAAAGTAAACAAGGAGGTGGAGGCGGTCCATGGTGGTTCCCAAATTCACCCGTGGTTCTACACATACACACACACACACAGACACAGACACACACACACACACGCACACAATTGAATAAATAATAATATAAAAAAAAGAAATAGAGTGCTATTATTTTTCCTCTGATGTTTCTTTCTCTTTTTTTAGTCTTTGACAATTTCATGTATGTATACAATAAATTTCTGTCATTTTCTCTCCATATTGTCCTTTTGAGAAGTTTCCCTCCTGTCATTCGTTCTTGTGTGTGTGTGTGTGTGTGTGTGTGTGTGTGTGTGTGTGCATGTGTGTGTGTGTGTGTGTGTGTATGAACTACAAAGTTGGGTCAGGCTTGTCCACATATGTCTGGGTGCCTGCTACAGCATGGTTGATAAACCTCATGCTTTTTGAGCAGATGAGAAAACACAGGCAGAAAAATAGTGGAGAAATTGCTTGGGAGCCGCACAGCTTAGATGGGGCAGAATCAAGATTCAAACCCGGCTCTGAAGCCAGTGGTTTTCACACTGCACCCAACCCCACTAAAGACCCTTGAGCAAGTGGGAGGTCGAGACTCTTGCTGTATCGTCATGTATCTCGGCCAAGCTGATGCTGAGTCACACGCTCTCTACATTAGTGCTTTTGTATGTTCTTTAGCGTCAAATCGCCCTGCTCTTGGATGCTGTTTATCATTTTCGAGCTATGTTGTGTGGGTGCTAGATGTGACTTTAGACAAGTGGATGATGCAGCACTAAGTCTGAGGGCCAGAATGATGGCTCAGTCGGCAAAGTGCCTACCTACTATGCAAACAGAAGGACCTGCATTTGGATCCCCAAAACCCATGTGAAAAATGGCCACATCAGTTGGCGCATGTAATCCCAGCTTTGTGGAAATGGACACAGGTAAAACCCTGAAGCTTATTGGCCAGTCTAGCTGCGCTTCGTGGTCCACAAGAGACCCTTGTTTCAATAAATAAAAGTGGAGAGAGATTGAGGAAAGACACCTGACATTGGACCATCATGCACAGTCACATGTGCATCTGCACATTCTACACAAACACACAATAACTGTGCAAAGAGAGAGAGAGAGAGAGAGAGAGAGAGAGAGAGAGAGAGAGAGAGAGAGAGAGAGAGACAGAGAACACAGTAAGCCTGGGTCTCTTTACCTGTCTAAGCTTCAGTGACATGATGACTGGATGCCTTACGTTCATGCCGAGCCATGTTTCATGTGCTTGACTTAGAACCTATTAGAACACATTATACAGGGTGCCCAGGTTTAATCTGATAAGTAATGAGGGTCCTGCCATTAGAGAATTCATCCTTGCGGGATATTCAGGAAGTCAGGGGGAGGAGATGACCATGCCTAGTGTAAGTCACACACAGCTTTCCCCAACCCAGTTGAGGGAAAATTCTAATGCTTATCTGATATGTCAGCTGTATCAAGATTTCTCTGGGACTTGGGGTGCATTTCATCTTGAGGTACGAATTGCAAAGATTTTTATTGTCTTCTGTCACAAGCACAGCATCGTTTTATTGTGGCCTTCGATGCGTTAAATATGTTTTTATGGCCCCTGATGTCTACTGTGCCTAGCATACTGTTGGTGCTTAATAAACGTTAAATAATAATAATGTATGTACATATGAGAGTTGCAGACGGAAATGACAGACTGTTTTAGGTACCTGGGATTGTTCTTCTGGTGCTGGGGGAAAACATACAGATGAGCACATTACTGGGAATAGATTAGAGGAGCCATCGATAGCAATGTCACTTCCCTAAAATACGATGTGTCCCCGTCAGCACAAATCATGAATGCCATCTCCAACCTGCACGGCTGTGGAACTCTGAGGTGGCAAGTTGAACTCCTTGAATAAGAGAAATGGGGCGTGGAGCACCTTAGAATTTTGCAAATCCACCAATGATGCTGTTTTTCTCTTAAACTTCAGGGATGCAGTGTAGGAGAACCATGCTAGGTGGAGCTGAGAACTGCTTCTTTTTAGCTTTTAAGAGAACTTCTCCAAAGAAGCTTTGGAAGGGTTCCCCTGGAGGCAAGGAGAAGGGGCTCCAGGTATCACCTTTTCAGATCCTATCCCCCCATATGGCTTGGCAAGGAGATACCTGAATTCTCATAGCTGTACCAGTCAGAGCTCCCTGCCACTCCAATCCGGTGCAGCTGGGTGCAGCATGCTGACTATCAGCTCTACCCACCTTGTGCCAGAAGTCTTGCAAGTCCAGAGCGAGGGAGGAGGTGTTTGTGTAAGATAAAAAAAAAAGGCAGGACAAGCAGCATCCCCAGACGGCTCATCTGTTTACACATGTCACTTGGCTCTGCCCTGATTAGCTCCTGAGCAACGGAGGCCGGAAGAGAGCTGCCCCGATTCTGTGATTCATCAGGTCTGTTCCTCTTGGGGAGACAATGTTCTTGTTCCCTGCCAGTTCCCAGGAGTCTGGTTTATTTCAGCTCCTCAGGGAAGAATCTGTTAAGTGTGTTTCTCTGCCCTGAGGACGTGTCTCTCTTGCCAGCCAGAAAGACTCAAGGGGCAGCTATCCGGACTGTTTTCAAGCAATTCAACAATAACTTCTCTCTGTCTCTCTGTCTCTGTCTCTCTTTTCCTTCCTCTCCCTCTCTACCTGCCTCCCCTCTCTCTTTCTCTCCCTCTCTCCTTCCCTCCCTATTTCTCTCTCCTCCTTCCCCTTTTCTCTCAAATGATGGAACCCATATAAAGGTAAAACTATCTTAGGGCTCCCGAGACCAAAGATTCTTATACCCAGCAGTTATTTGGAGATGTCTTTGCCAGCGCATAAATTAGGAGTAGCAACAGGTACATTTTCCCCCCAGTACAAAGGCCAAGTATAAGTTTTCCCCCCTGAGCTGAAAAGGATCTGTTCTTTTCTTTCGACCTTGATTTTTTTCCCCTTAGTGATGGTCTGCATAGCCCTGCTTTGGTCGCATTATCCCCTGATCCATCCAATTACCATTTGTAGCAGCGCTTCAGAAAGATTATGCTTTTTGGGTGTTCTGTAGATGTCTTTCCAGTGACTTCACTTGATGAATGTGACAGTTTTGTGTGCTCTCCCTCCCCTCATTGAATTGAAAAGTTTTTTTTCTTTTTTTTTTTTTTTTTATAAATACAGGCCAATAAGTGCCCAAACTCAGCGTTTCAATGGCTGCTAAGTCTTTCAAGGTTAGGACTTAACCTCTCTTCTCCCTTATTCAGCTCTAACCTTCAGTCTGAAACCAATCAAGAATATCAGATGATAGTTAAACAATGAAGGATTTCTGATATTCAGGTACAGCCTCTGCTCAATAGGATTGTAAATTCTTTGTGTGAAGAAAGTCGGTTTTGTTCTAAAGTACTGTCACAAAAAGTGAAATTACCATTTGCTTGGAATGATACCATTCATCATTGTCAGAATACTAAGCATTTGTAAGTAGCTGGGCCTCTCTAAATTAATGCCTTGTTTTGCATCGGCTAAATTTCCCAAATCCTTGAGGATGGTCCTACGAAACTCATCTCACTCTTTTAATTTATCAATCCAGTCCGAGTTCCATGAAAGAAAGCTTCACGCAAGCCTTGATCCTTTTATTTACAGTCTAATTCGAAAAGAAAAGGAAATAAGATATGAAAATAAGTTGGAAAATAAGATAAATCTCTCTGTGAAATCAGCAGATCTACTCAGTCCTGTAGCAAAACCTCCATAATTCATTTGTAGGTCAGCTCAAGGGATTAGCCGTGACGTATTTGGAAATTCATTTATTTTTATTTTATTTTGCTGTTTCTTATGCAGAAGGGTAATGTTGTCCCCAAGGCTTTTCAGGTAGCCCTCAAATCTTGACAACATTTGCTGTCTCTGAGGCCTAAGCCAAAATTAATTTTCAAATAAACAGCATAAAAATGTATGGAGTTGTATAAATTTGAATACAAAATGCATTTGTTTTGTTTGCTTACATACATACATACATACTGTCTGTTCAGCCAAAAACCATAATATGACATTGAAATTGATGACCACATGCATATCATGAAAGTCAAAAAAGTTTTGCTTTGAGTTAAAAAATATACAATGTACAGCATTTTATTTCATTTCCATCTTGATGTGGCCTTTTAACTGGCCTTCTTAGGGTGTTTTTTCTAATTGTGATTTTTCCTAGAAGGAAATGAATATTTCCTTGAAAAGTAGGCAGTTTGAACCCTACGTGGCTTTTATTAGTTTGAAAGGATTTCTGTTGTCTTGGGAGACAGGAAGGTATGCTTTTTTTTTTTAAAGAAAAAAAAAAAGAAGATAAACCAAATTATGCCGCTTGGTTTCCAGATAAAAGCAGCGTAGAATCAAAATAGGAACAAAATAGGGGGAGGTTCTTGTGACCATGATGAAAAGAAGGAAAAAAAAAGATTGGATCATCAACAAAGACTGTGCGGGAGCCGCTTCTGCCCACGCCCACGTCAGCTACCTACCAGGATCCTTCGTCTCATGACGGTGCTCAAGCAGTAACACCACCACACTGGCTCCCTTTCCAAAACTCCAGCCCTAGAGGCGGTTGTTAAATGTACTTCCACAAGGGGGCTTGGTGCACATCTGCAATTCTTTTTTGTTTGCTCATTTCTTAAAAATATTAAGAAAGGAGCTTCTGTGGAGCTAGGCAAAGGAATTCTGTCTTTGGATGGAGATCTTTATTATACAGTAAATAAAATCCTCTGGTTTGGAAAGGAAAAGGGTGGGGGGTAAGGAAGGTTGGGGGGTGAGGGGGAGGGGGGGACAGGTGCTAGCCTCCAGGTCCGCTAGATTCTGGGGCTGAAAGTCTTTTTGACTCTTTTTAAAACTTGTGGCCCAAAAGACCGAAGCTCTCCAGGATTGATTGATTGATCAGCTGAAAATGCTTGTGTATGTGGTGGCCTTAAAAAAAATGAAATTAACCTGTGATTTTGGCCCAAGGATTTTTAATTTTCTATATTGTTATAGCACTTCAGTACAGAGGGAATATCAGAATTGTGCATGGTTTAAATATATAAGAAACAAGAAATATCCCAGCAGTCAGTAATTCTAGGAAGTGAGGCAAAGAGGCTGGTCCATTTTTCTGGGGGTCTCACACTTCTGTGCTTTTCCTTCAGGCTGTCATGAAAGAGCTTTGAGTTGGGGGCAGATCAAGAGATTGGAGTTTGAACACCTGCTTACTGATCAATTGGCTGAATTTTCCTCCTGAGACTCAGTTTCTGTCTTTCTTGTATTGGATCTCCATAAGGCTTTGGGACTTGTCATAGTTAAGCACAGGTGTCAACTTGACTCTTGAGGGTTTGAGCTCTGGGCACAGTTGTAGAGAGTTGATGGTTGAGTTAAGCCCAGAGCAAACCTGAAGGAGATTGTCTAGCTGCTGGGGAAGACCCAGCCCATGGTGGGTGGGATTAGGCCCTGGATAAATCACAGAGAGCTGGTTGAGAGAGTTGGCATCCTTCTGTTCACTTGGCCAGACATGCTGGTCTGGCAAGTAAGGATTGTCCATCTCTCAGCCGTTATGGTGGCCAGTTCCCTCGGCCCTGGTGTTGGTGCATGCTCTCCCGTCAAGCTGGACTATGAACTGTAACCAGACTATCGTAAGAAAGTAAACTCCTTGTTCCCTTAAGCTGTGTTCTGGTCATTTATCAGCAACCATGCAGGCGGACTGCAACAGGACTCTACAAGACTTTGGGATGCCTTACTTCTGCTTCCTGCTATTCAGGGCTGTGTTACCAACTGTAAATAGATGGATGGCTAAAATGAGGAAATACTAGGGAGGCTTCACGTGTAACACGGCCAGCACAGACTTCAGCTTAAGGGCTTCATAGATTTGAATCTGAGTTCTGCCCCATGCTGAGAGTGGGAGTGTTGGGAAAATAATAGGCTCGACCTCTGAGCCTTAGTTTACTTACTGTAAAGATATGAGGGGCTGGACTAGAAGTTCCTCAGAAGGTCATTCCAGATGTTTCTGAAATTTTTCTAAATGGTTGGGACACTGGTAGGGGCCGTAATGGCACTTTGGGGAGTCTCTGAAGAGTGGCCCAGAGGCTCAGTCCTGGGTGGGATTTAGTGCTCCTCATTGTTCCTTCCAGCTCTGACTTAGTTATTCACAGGACACTTAGTGTCTCAGAAGACAAGAGATGGTTTGTGCTGCCCAGAGAAAGATGAACGTGCTGAGCCACAGCTGGTTTGGGCCATGGGAAGCAGAGTTGACTCTGAACGGTGGTCACTTGAATCCCAGTCTTTTTCTCTCACCATGTTGATGAAGATTTAAGAGATTCTCAGTCTGGAGATGATAAATGGCACAGTGGCTGGCCAGTTTTATCATGTAGCTTACTGCATGGCTGGGCAAGGAGAAGGGGAGCAGGGGGATTTGGAGTGGGGGGACACTTCATATTGGGAGCCAAAGCTGGCACGATGGCCTCTGGCGAGGGGTTGTGTCTGCTCCTTGGGATCCAGGGTTCTCTGGGATGGTCAGTAAGTGGACACAATCCAGATTGGCAGCCGAGGCTTGCAGAGGCCCCTGACCCCCTGTGATGGTGAGGTATGGGTATCACCTTGACAACTGAAAGACGTGCGCTCTGGGCACGGGTATATAAGCCCTGAGCCAACCTGCAAGACATTGTCTCATTGATAGGAAGACCCAGCCGTTGGTGGGTGGACCTTTTCCCTGGGCAGGTGAAGAAGATGAGGGAGGTGATGCGGAGAGTTGGTATTCTTCAGTATACTTGATCAGACAAGAGAGAATTGTCCCTCTCTCAGCAGTCCTATGGATATAGCGTGGCCAGTTTCCTTGACCCTGGTGTTAGTATGAATTCTCTTGCCAAGCTGGACTAGGAAACACAGGCTGAGTGCACAGTCAGAGCTTCCAGACTCAAGTCCACACACACTTAGCCAATGTCCTTCCTTCCCTGCTCTGTGTTAGCCACAGGGACTGATAGTCTTGCCTTCAAGAATTCAAACTCTAGTCTCCATGGATGTCCTCTGGCAACTCCCTTAGCTACCTGGAAATGCCTTTTCTTCCTTCGTCCAATGAAGACAGTTATGTGTGCTTGTGGGGTGGTTGTGAGCATATGAACACTTAAGATGAGAGGTCTGGCAATGACCATGTATCTGGCCTGTGTTCCACCCGTTCTCCTACACTGACTGATCCTCTTCAAAGTTCTCAGGGATGCATACTTCTAGCCGTGCCCAGCAACTGAGCAGGGGGGGGGGGTCTTCGTGTGTGAATGTCTCATGAGATTGGAGGTGGGCTCTAGGTGTGTCTGAGTATGATTGGTAGATGTGTGAAATGCTATGATTCCCAAGTAAGATGAGTGTTATGTGTAGCAAAGACTGTACCTTCTATTACTTTAATTCTATTTCACCACATTATATATTGCATATAGTAAATAGAAAACTTTTCAGTACTGAGAGTGAAAAAAAGGAGAATTTGGCAATCAGTGCCATCACTTGAATTTCAAAACCTTGTTTTGTTCACTTAACTCTCATTGAAGTACTTTTATTATGGAAGGAGCACTTGGATTACTGTAATCTACATTTGGCTAATGTAAGATCTACTATGGAAACCCAATATGTCATTTAAGAATGTGATGAAATTTGGGAATATGTTTCTTAAGGGGAAGGAAATTTGTGTTCAGGTATTTTTAAAATACTGTTGGAGAGAGAGAGAGAGAGAGAGAGAGAGAGAGAGAGAGAGAGAGAGAGAGAGAGAGAGAGAATGCATACAAATGCCCATGAGTGGAAATCAGTTCTCTCCTTGAACTGGCTTGAACTCAGTTTGCCAGGTTTAAGCAGGCTCAGTACCCGCTTAGCCACCTCACCACCAGCCTGGAAATATATTTCTTATATAAACATTGTTTATTTGTGCTTTATACTTCGGTAAGCACATATGAATTTTTAACAGACTGTTAACAGCTTCTCCCCACTGACATCTGGGTCTACACTATGTTCCCTCTGATGTCTGAGTCTACGCTGTCACTGCTAGGTAAGCTTTGACCATTATATATATATTATGGAAGATGTGTGTATGTATGTGTGTGTGTGTGTGTGTGTGTGTGTATGTGTGTGTATACACTCATATATATATATTACATTTTGTCTTTTGAAAACAGTAGATTTCTTGTCCGTTTGAGTTGTCTTGGCAACTGAAATTAGCGTTTTATATAACAAATATTGAGTAGCCCGTGGCTAGAATCATCACTATTTGAAACAGCTTTTCTTCAGTGATCTTCTAATTATTTCTCTTTATTGAAGAATGGTACCTTGGCTTTAAAATTATTGCATATTCCTTTCCTAATGAAGATACAGTTTTAACACATGATGGTAGCCATCTTTAAGTAGACAGTTGATTATGGAAGAGATTCTTGGTCAGCCTGCTGTTTTTCTAGGCCATTCCAAAGAGAAAGTGGTTGTCGCGGTGGGAGAGGATCTACACTTGACATTTCTGAGATGCATCATGAGTGTGAGGAATTCCACTTGGTCCCATGGTGGGAAGCTGGCTTGAGGAACTGACTCTGCCACCTTTCTTTCCTTTGTTCCTGAAAATCTCTGCAGACATGCGTGTAGAGGACTCTGTGGCTAACTGAGCCTGGTGCACATGTGGTGCCCAGTCTACCACCTTTTGCACTTGATTGAACCAGTTGCCTTGAAGGAAGCGTGACTTCCAAGCCCAATTCTGAGATGCTCCTGGAAGATTCGGGGAGGAAGGGAGATGATCTCTTCGCATCTCTTGCTACCTGTTCCAAAGTCTTCAGCCGGGGGCAAGACTGATGGCTGACAGGTCGAGCAGTACAGGTTTATAGCCGCTCTGCTTTGGGTGCATGGATGGACTCCTTGCTCTCACAAGATATTTTCAAGAGACAAACGGACCCAACTACGGGACAGTCCATAGGAGAGTCTTCTGGTATTTGCACTGTACTTTAGCAGAGATATCTGCGACTCCAGTGTTTGGGGACAGCATCTCCGTCCTGGCTGTGTGTGGTGGAGAGCTGGTCACGCCCATGACCAGATGCCCGGGCTAGGGCCGTGTGCTTGCCCTGATTTTCTGAGTGTGGTTATCTTGGTGTTCCTGCTTATCTGTTGGGGTGCACCCTCTGCTGAAATGAAAGAATAGTCATCACTTCTTGGGGCCGGCAGGATTGAGAATCTGAGCACTTTTGAAGTGGCTCTTCCTCCTCAGCAGTAGGTCATTGGGATAGGCGCAGATCACAGAGTGTTGAAGATCCACTCTTCCATCAATTTTAAAGTCTTTAGTCCTTCCAAGCATGGTTCTTTTTGGGGTTCTTTCCAAGATTTTGGGGGTTAGGCATGGCAGAATATTCTAGAAGGCAGAGGTTACAGGTGCCAAAGTCATTCTGTTGTCCAGCTAGATGGAAGTGTGCATGACTGACATACTTCACACCATGGCATTAGTCTTTTGAGCAGTGAGTTCCCCCACTATAGTCAACTCTGATCTATTCTGTTGGATTTCAACCCCTTATATACAAATGCCTCTTCCTCAGCTGAACATAAAGGCAGAAACAGCAGTTCTAGAATGCTCCATCACAGAGAAAGTGGGAAGGAGGGCACGAGAGACAGCATATGACTATCATCTGTGAATCTACATCTATTCCAAGTTCTGTTCATTTTATTTAGAGCACTGTAGGGCTGCTGGGCACGCTTGCACTGACTTTCTGAGGGTGGTTTTCTTGGTGTTCCGGCTTGTCTGGTGGGGTACACCCTCTGTTGGAACAAAAGACTAGTCCTCGCCTCTTAAACTAGGCAGGATTGAGAATCTGAGCGTTGGAGATAGGCTTCTGGACCCTTGTCAGACACGTGTATTCTTTTTTTATTTTTTAATTAGCTCACAAAGTAGCAGGTTTTCCTATGGTGTTTCAGACATATTTGACTTTGATGGACTGTCTCTCACTCTTCCTCTCCCACACCCAGCTGTTCAAACTCTCCCACCCCAGAAAACACCCTTTAGTCTTTTGAATAGACCTATCATTTCTTTACTTGTTGTTTCATGTTAAGTATTAGGAAAACAAACAAAGTGATGGTGTTCAGGTGTCCATTGATGTTCCTAGGTTTCTGACATTGTATTGTAGTCTTGCTTTAGGTGGTGTGTGTGCTGCATGTGTGTGTACCCATGTGTGTCCCATTCACACATAGATGCACACATGTCTCTGTTTGCATGTGTATTCTTGAATGTATGCCTGTGTGCATATGTGTGCATATATGCGTATATGGGTACCCATGTGTGCACTCAAAAATGTGCTTGTGCATGTGTGTATGCGTATATGCATGTTTGTGCATGAATTGTGTGTGCACGTATGTGTATTTGTGTGTATACATACATACATATGCATGTGTGTGCATGTGTATGCCATATGTTCTGCATTAGAGACCATCTGGAGTTTTCTAGAATACCTGTTTGTATTTTTTTTTCTATTTCTCTAGGCATGTTATTAGTGTGACCTTGAGCTTTAGCTATTTTTTTTCCAGCTAGTGTGTTTTGAGACAGGATCTTAATCTGTAGCCCATGTCAGCTGACAACTCATGGTGGTCTTCCTTCCTCAATCTTCTTGGTACTGGGACCATAGGAGTGCTGCACCACGCCCAGAGAGGCATGGCTGTTTCACTTTCATGCAGTTACTGTGATGAATGCAGCTCTGCTACAGCTCTATTTGGCATATTTTAAAATGTTACTTCAATAAGACCAACTGTTATATTTTTTACAACAACTTTCTTCCTTCACATGTATTTTTATGATTTACCTATGACATTCCATGTAGGTCAAATTCATACATTTTATTGCTTTATAATATCCCTTCGTATGAAAATAGAATGATTAATTGATTTCCCTTTTGATGGTGATGCAGATTGCTTTAACGTGTTGCTGTTAGGAACAGTGCCTCACGAATATGGTTGTAACCCATATGTTCATATGTGAAGTTTATATATTTTCAGCTTTATTAGGTGGTATTAGGTCATTCTCCAAGGTGAGTATGCTGATTTTACTTTTTCCAGCTGTGTATAAAAGTCCCAATAGTCACATGCCCTCATCATGAAAATTTAAAAGTCACATTTTTTGTTAATATAATAGCATGGAATTCTATATTCTTAGTTGAATTTAAGTTTCTTTGATTGCGAGAAAGGATTGTATGTCTTTTACTCTTATTGCTGCTTGGGTTGAGTTTTCTGGAGTGTGTACATACACATTTCCTTATTGTTCAAAGTTATTTGTATTTTTATATTGATTTATAGGAATCCCTTATAGATGATTAGTTGCCAGCTTTTAGAAAATGCTTATTTTTTTACTATAAATAATATCACCATACCAGAGGAAATTAGAAAATACAGAAAAGATATCACCATATAAATATAATACATATATAAATTTATACACATATATATTTATATGTGCATAAATATAATACATAAGAGATTCATCAATAACTGGCTATACATTTCCATATATGGATATGAATGCAGTGATCATGTCCACCCTCCCTTTTGCCCTCTCTCCATCCAGCTCCCCTTCCATACTCTAATAATACCTCTTCTATTTTTAATCATTATTTCTATGTGTGAAGGAAACTATAGGATTTGTCTGCAGTTATTCCCCTTAACACAACATCTTCCAGGTAGGTCCATCCATTTTCTTACAAGTATCAGTCTGTCATTCCTTAATGAATGGCAATATTGTTGGCATACTACATTCTCACTCTATTCATCTGTGGATATTTAATATCCTCCTTGTTGGCTCATGATCCTATTACCTGTTTCTCTAAAGCCTTTCTGACATTTTATGATACTTTTCATCCTAACTCAGGAGAGATGGAATCTCACTGAAGTTTTCAAAACATGCAGTTTTACTTTTCTTAAATGCTAGTAAAGGCAAGTGATCAGTTAATTCTAGACCATGAAGTTGGATATGTAAGTAAAAGAGAGTATGTGTTGGAAAGCATGTTGCCCTAAGTGTCAGCTGGTGGGCTCAGACTATGGGCATCTTAGTATCCTTGGAAGGTTTTAATGTCTAGATGATTTACTTGTTGGCATTAGGGATAGAATAAAAAGTTCAGACTCTCCTGTAAGAAAAAACATTTATTTGGAAGTATGTAATACATGTAGTCCTGAATTTATGGTGTAGTTAGATTCCAAAAGCTTCTTTACAAGGCAGCTAATTAGAACTCAAAAGCATTATCTCTTAGAAGCAATACTGTAAGTGGTCGTGTGGTTTTCAGACTGCCACATAAAAAGCTTCTTTAATCTGTCATATCTCTGTAGGGTTGCCCTGGTTTCAAACCTAGCTTTGCCCATCTATTTAGGTGATCTCAGGCACTTAGGTTTCTTAAATTTTTAGTCTGTAAGATAAAGAAAGGTTTTGGTAAGATTCACCTGAGAAAATGTCTATTAAAGTGCTGTGTGAATTATTCTAAACTGCTCTATGGAAGTAGCAGATTCATGTTCTTACCCACAAAGCAAAGAACTATTAAAGGACAGCACATGATGAATCAGGGGAACTTCCAAGTGGGGAAAAATGTGATCCAGGAAATGTGTGGGTGACCATAAAAATCAAATGTCTGTGTATATTTCTTTCAATTCTTTTCTACCATGTTTTGCATGAATTCACAATACAGGAGAATGTTCGTATAATTTATAAACACATGTTCTACTCACAAATACACATATACATATGTGCATATTCTATAGCATATGCAGATATATATGTGTTTTTTGCATACACAGATATACATATGTGCATCTGTTCTATATGCAGACATATATATTCATATACATGGGTGTTCTACACAAATACATGGATATGCATACCTATGATGGTTAAGTTCATAATTTAAAAAAATTATTGTTTGATCAAAATAGTTGGGAACCTACTAGACTATTAATTCTTCACCCATCAGAGAATGAAGGGAATAAGCCATGTTTCAAGAGACTTATAATATTATTTCTGTGAAAGAGTTACCTTACATAACTATAGCTTTGACATTGCAACAGTCTAACTTAGGAGTCTTGGTAGAATGTTAACAGTTCTAGTTTTGGAGGGTGTGTGTATGCATGCATGTGTGTGTATGTAAAGCTTTGACAATACAATGTTCTAACTTAGCTCCTTTTGGAATGTTAACAGTACTCATTTTGGAGGCTGTGTGTGTGTGTGTGTGTATGCATACATATCTATGTATGTGTGCATGTAAATGTCTTGAGAATGCACAGGATTGTACAATACATTGAACAGCAACAAGGACACGCTGTCTCTGATGGGGTCAGTCACTAGCCATCTTTTTCTCTGGAAGCTTAGGGTTGGCGAAGGACTCTGGATGCCTTTTTCCCAAGAGTTTTCATGTCGATGAACTGAACCCTTTTTACCGATCGTCCCTAAAGCGCAAAGGATGAGAAGAGACAGAGAATCGTAGCAGCTGTTCCTAGTAGCTAATGACGTTACGCTCCGGAATTGGGGAAAGTATACAATTAAAAAAAACTATTAATCAAAGCGGTATGTTGAAAACTGTCAAAGGGCCTCATTGTTATTTCATGGAGGCCAACTTTCTGGGCTAGGACCCAGAATGGCTAAGTGGGTGTCGAGATTCTCACTGGATGGATTTAATGATAAAAATTAATGCGACGGAGGAGATTTATGCCAATTATTTCCAGAACCCAAGGCCGATGAGATGCTTTAGGTTTTATCACATGCATCCATTTCGTCGGCTGTGGGCACTAAGGTAAGTTGTTCCTTGGGTTCAGAAAGAGGATGGGGGGTCCCTGGTTTGAAACATCCAGCAGGAGACCAGCCGGAGGGAAGTGAATTATGACACACTTGACAGAAATGAGAATGGTGGAATAAGTTCCGAAAGCAGTGGCCCATTCAGTTATTTCTTTTATTTTCCATATTTTTTCTTGACTCTGCAAAATAATAAGAAACAAAAGAAAAATCTGCTGAATGCCTAGTCATAGTTTATTGGAGCAGGAAAATAAGCCATTGCAAACCACCCTCTGATTTGCTGTGAGTGGCAGAATCGGTCACCATGCTGAGTGGTAGCAGAGAGAACTATTTGGAGCAAACATTTTCCGATGGCAAATTGCAAATGGCCCAAGTGGAGTCAACAAAGGTATGAATTATTTTAAAAAATCTTGCTGTTAAACACAAAAGGTATATTTGTTCGACTAGCTTCTTGACTTCATTCGTAGTAGCCGAGTCTTGAGAATGTGTGTCTTTGTTTTTTTCATTTGACTAGTTAAAAGCTTTTGTAGTTAAGTGTTGTTACAAGCTGCATGATGGTGGGGAAATATGTGAAATTATTGGGTTCAGGTGACTAGTGTGAAGAAAAAGCCTGTCTTCACATTGGTAAAGAACCTGCTAGCTACTCAAACCAAATCAACTGAGAGATTAGTGCTACCTGGGTTAATGACATGTGAGTGATTTTTTGAAGAGCAACAAAAGGCACTGTTTAGTGCTCATCCTGTGAGGCTGATGGTAGGATGGACTATCTGCTTGGTGCTAAGTATCTTTGTCTACTTTGGACAATTTTAACTGGAAACTTTCAGACATCCGACTCTTTAAGACAAATCTGTCGTATTCAAACTGCTGCAGTGGAAAGAATTTTAGCTGATCTGTCTGCTTTGTGAGAACACTTAATTTAAGAGAGAGGAGTAGAATACTTCTGGGCCAGGTGTGATACGTACCTGTAATCCCAATACTGGGGAGGCTAAGGTTGGAAGACGGTGAGTTCAAGGCCAGCTTGGGCTGTATAATGAGAGCATGTATCCAGAGGGAAAGACAGACACAGATAGGAGCACACAGAGACCCAAAAGTGGAACTGTGGCAATAGAAGAGAGGTGCTGTTGATTTTATTCTGTGGAGTGCCTGTTTAGGAGTGCCTTTCCACAACCAGGAAAGGTTGTGGTTGGTCTCAGTTTTTAGTAGCCTTAAAAACTTTTTTTTTGACAGTGAAACTGGCTGGCTCTTTAAAAAAAATAATGCTTGTTTATTTAAGAGGGGGAGGGAGCAAGGGAGAGAGAGAGACAGAGAGAGAAATAAATACAGATAGATAGATAGACAGACAGACAGACAGATAGAAAGACCCAACTTGCACGTGGAGGTCAAAAGACAGTTTTCAGAAGGCATTTCTTTTCTCCTACCACATGGGCTTCTGGGGATTGAACTCAGTTTAGCAGGTTTGCAAACCACAGGCACCTTTACCTTCTCAGCATTTGTAATAGTCAGTCTGCATGGTTGCTGATATAGCACCATCAAATGGCTTAAGGGAACAAGGGGTTTATTTTCTCTTCTGATTGGTTACAGTTCTCAGTCCAGCTTGACAGGAGAGCATGCACCAACACCAGGGCCAAGGGAACTGGCCACACCCTCTCTATATAATGGCTGAGAGAGGGACGATCCTTACTTGTCAGACCAGCATGTCTGGCCAAATGTAAACAAAGATGCCAACTTTCTTAACCAGCTCTCTATATTTTATTCCAGGGCCTAATCCCACCCACCATGGCCTGGGCCTTCCCCATCAGCTAGACAATCTCCTGCAAGTTTGCTCTGGGCTTAACCACTAATTCTTACAAATGTGCCCAGAGCTCACACCCTCAACTTTCAGGTTGACGCCTGTGCCTACCTATGACAGCAATCTTGACATCCTCATGATTGGCTCTTAAGGGACAAGAATAGAGGGGTTTCAGAAGGGGCAAGTCCCCTTGCTCTCCTTTCACAGTGTCCCTACTGTACTCAATGATGCTCAGTGTCTGCTCTCTGGGGAAAGGAACACATGCTCAGATAGGACTTGCCAGGTTCTGGACTGAGGATCCCATGAGGTGACTTATGCAGGTACCGGCACATTTTGGATACACTTTGCCTCTGGAGAGTGGAAGCTTTGGCCTGTATCACTTACTGTGATGTAACATATGGCCGCAACACTTAGCAGCTGAAACCAAACAAACATTCTGGGGTCTAGGGTCTGCACTCTGGACATGGGCCTAGCAGGGTCTTTCAGAAGGTCGTAGACTTAGATGTAGTTTGTGGTCCTCTGAAGACCGGGTTGGGAGGAACATGTGCTTTCAACCTGGCTCACCTGGGGAGGCTGTCAGGAGCGCTCAGCTTCCTGCCTCACAGGTGTACGTGTCTTTAGCATTCCACTGATGTGACCAGCACTTTCCTAGAAGGCATGGCATCAGAGAGGCGGGCCTTTTATGACTATGTCACTACGCCACATTCAGTTTATTGTTTTAATGAGTCCAGTTGATATTCAATGACTTTATAGAAGGCTCCAGGAGGTGGGGACCATCTCGACCATCTTAGAATCTGGCCACCCCACAGCTCCTTCCATTGAGTTTGATCAGTTACCCCGTGACTCAGGAGACTGGCCAGAAGATCGGCTTGAGTTACCAAGTTAAAAGGACCTTCAATTCGCCTTTAATTCACCTTGGGCAAAGTCATTCGGGGGTCGTTTCCAGCCAACCCTAGCAGCGTGAAGGGTCTTATTCCACCTCCTCCGTCCATTGGCTGGGAGCCCTGAATCAGCCTAGGGAGGAAATAAAACCATTCAACTGAATTACATGAAATTAATGTGTTGGCTTTAGCCCAGCTCCCACTGGATGCAAGTCCCGGTCAAAGGCGTAAGTGCTGGGAATGTTGCTATCTGAGTAGCGTTCCGGGGAAAGGTTATTTTGCACGGTGTCCACCTGGGGCTGGCCACGCCATGAGGAGTTTGTTCACTGTGAGAAGCAATGGCGTCTGCGGGCCTCCTTTCTTCAATGCCGGAATATACCTACTGTTGGTAAAATAGAAAAGGAAGCGCACAGTATCCATGGCTGGCCCTTTACTGGTCATGACTTTGGTTTTCCTTTTATTTATTTTTTAAATGCTCTGTGTACAGAGGTCATTCGGGCACCTCTGAAATTAACATCAGTTAATGGGTTGAAGGTGTGGGCTCTGGAGTTGCGAGATGATTGTTTATGATGATTTATTTCTACAAACTGTATTCCAAAGGTCATCCCAAGATGTTTAAGGAATAGAGGACCAGCTATCATGGAGATGAGAGATAGGAGATTCGTATTTTGTTTTTTTCTTTCTCTCTCTTGCTCTTTCTTTCTTTCTTTCTTTCTTTCTTTCTTTCTTTCTTTCTTTCTTTCTCTCTCTCTCTTCTCTCTCTCTCTCCCTTTCTCTCTCTCCCTTTCCCTCCCTCTCTCTCTCTCTCCCTTTCTCTCTCTCCCTTTCCCTCTCTCTGTCCCTCCCTCCCTTCCTTCCTTTCTTGTGTGTGTGTGTGTGTGTGTGTGTGTGTGTGTGTGTGTGTACACAAGAGGGCACTTGAGTGTATGTGCCTGTGGAAGCCCAAGGGTGCCATCAGGAATCTTCCTGGGGTTTCCAGGCCCTGCCTCCCAGGGTTGGAATTGCAGGCTGCTGCCATGTCTGCCTGGCATTTTTACATGGGATCTGAGGATCTGAACTCGGGTCATTTTGCATAGCAAAGGTTTTAACTCCTGAGCCATCTCCCCAGACTCTTGTTACTGTATTTTAATGAGAAACCAGGGAGCTGATTTAGCTGGGAAATGTGAAAGGCAACCAGAAGAAATGGCACCCTAGAAACTTGAGAGACCTGTTATTAGTTTAGAGGCTCTCAGGATGTTTGAACTTCCTTCTATGATTCTGAGACTAGATTTTTCCTGGTGTTTTTGGGTCTACAATAGACTTATTTTGTATTGTTGGCTCGCCATTAGAACAAATGCTCCCTCTTTCTTCCTCCCTTCCTCCCTTCCTCCCTTCCTCCCTTCCTTCCTCCCTCCGTACCTCCTTTTCTTTTTCTTTCTTTCTTTCTTTCTTTCTTTCTTTCTTTCTTTCTTTCTTTCTTTCTTTCTTTCTTTCTTTCTTTCTTTCTTTCTTTCTTTCTTTCTTTCTTTCTTTCTTTCTCTTTCTTTCTTTCTTTCTCTCTCTCTTTCTTTCCCAACAGTATAGAAGACATCTACATAATAGATACTTAAGTGGAGTGGGATTCTCTCTAGTGCTTTTATTTTTAACCTCCATTTTTTGTGGCTGAGAGATCAAATCATTTTTTAGTTTTTCCAGGCTGCCAAAATGCTAAAGTAACAACTGGCACATTAAATGTATGCATTTCTTCTTAGATGATTCTCTAATCCCCAGATTGTGTAATCTCTGAGAGAAAGGACTAGAATTTACTAGTCACTAACGTGGTCCTAATCTTCACCAGCATAGCACATACTGGGTTTTAATAACATTCAGTGAAGGAAGGAATGAATAAAGGAAGGAAAGAAGAATAAAAGGAATACAGGAAGGAAGGAAGGAAGGAATGAAGGCAGGAAGAGAAAAAAAAGGAAGGAAGGGAGAGAGGAAGAGGGAGTGAGCAGGACCCTTTCGAATTGGTCAGCTGCATCTGTTACTAATGTCAGATCATCTCAGTGCTGATAAACTTGCTAGCGGTCTGGCTGCCCACATCAGCATCGGCAGCAGGGATGGGTGATTGGCATTCGGATTGGCTGGTCCTGCTCTTGGGCGACTTTGCTTAGACTTGTTCAAGGGCATTTGAATCAACTGATGTTTATTTTCAGATTCCCCAGCACACTTGGGAATCACTGTGTAAGGACTGGAATCATTACCTCTCTCACCTCGCCTGTCACTGTGGGGCCAGGGAGCACTGTAGCTTGGGTGCCACCTGACTAGTCGGGACTGCTTGATGCCCTGTTGTGTTTTTAGCATAGAAACCACTGCAGTGGTTGGCAATCAGAGTTGGCTAGAAGGCTAAGTTTTAGTGAGGGTGGAAGTTTATAATTTTTATATCCTGAGTTACTTACTTTCTTATTTATTAATTTATTAATGGAAGTTCTAGTAAACTGACAGATGTGCTCTAGATGAGTCAGAAAAAACAGGAGAGACCTGGTGGTGATTAGCTAACAGTTTCTGTACAATAGAGAAAGTGATGTTTACTTCCCATTCATTCATTCATTCATTCATTCAATATTTGTTGAGTGCTCATCTAAATACTTGGAGAACAGTGGATAAAAATAGAGGAAAGCCTTGGCCTTCTAGTAATTTAGTTTCAGCGCTTGGCATTGAAGTAGCCACTGTCTGGTGTTATCCAGCACACACTTCTCTAGCCTTGGCTTCTCTTGTTCGTTGGTTTGTTCTTTGCATCTTGCCACGTTCTCCCTCTTCTTCTAGCATGAACAGGGCCCTTTGGTAATTTCCTTTAAAAATTTTTTTGACTTTACTGCTTCAAAAGCTGCCTGCCACAAGGGAGACTTTCAGTATTTGCCACAGAAGCTCTGGGATGATGTTATAGACTAGCTTTCTGGTGCCAGCCTTTATGTGGGCTCTGGGAATTAGAATGCAGACCCTCACGTGTGCCCGTGACAAGCACTTCAGCAGGTGATAGCGGACTTGAGGCACACAGAGCTCCCTTGCGTTGGAACCTAGGGCTCATGTCCAGCTTAGCCCTGCAGTCACTGATCCCTGTTTCTTATTTGCATGAAAGGGGAACTGAGTGGTGGTTAAGAGTGCCAACTTGTGGACAGGCTGCCCGGACTTGAATTTGGGCTTCATCTTCAGTTAGCTGTGTGACCTTGGAAGCTCTCCAGTCTCTTCTATAAAATAAGGACAAGAAAAGCAGCCACTTTATAGGCTTGTTCTCTTAATCCCTTTAAGTCATTAATATGCTTGAAGAACTTTGACTACTGAATGCAACAATGTAAGTGGTCAATAAATGTGATCTACTGTGATTCATGACTACTATTTTGATATGAAAACAAATGGTTAAAGGATCCTGATAAGTTTTCAAATATTTGTTGGCGTATTAGAAAAAAGGACAGATATGAAGATCCAAGAATAAATCCTAGCCATAATTTCTTCTCCATCCAGTAGTTTTTAGTATGTTAGCAGAGTTGTACAACTGTCGCCACTGTCTGATTCCAGAACATTCTTGTCTCTTGAAAAGAAGTCTCATCCCATTAACAGTCACTTCCCATTATCTTTGCTCCTCTATTCCCAGTGCCTGGCAGCTGTTAATCTACTTTCTGTCCCAACGGATTTGCCTATTGTAGTCATTCAGATGAGTGAAATTGCATTGTTTGTGGTCTTGTTTTTCTATCTTCTTTTACACAAAATAATGACTTCAAAGTTCATGCGCACCATGGCATGGATCATATATTCATTCTTTCTTGGGTAGGTTTCGCTTTTATGTATCCTAGACCAGACTAGAGCTTACAGTGAAGCTGAGGTTAGCCTTGAACTCCGAACTTCTCCCTCTCCCTCTCTCTCCATCTCCCAAGTGCTGGAGTTACAGGCATGTGCTGCCTGCCACTCCAGGCTTCATTCCTTTTGATGGCCAAATAATTTCCCATCATGTGGCTCTACCACATGTTGCTTATCTCATCATCTGTTGGAAGACATTAAGTTTGTTGTGGTTTGACATGTGAATTGTCCCCCACGGGCTTATGTGTTTACATTCTTAGCGGTGTTAGTGTGTGAGTGGGTCCTGCCACTTTTAGGAGGGGGAGCCTTGCTGGAGGAAGACAAGTGATAGAGGGTGGGCTCTGAGTTTGGGTAACCCTGCCCTGCTTCTGTGAGTAGTCTGCAGCTCTCTTTAGGTCTCCATGATAATGTGACCAGAGCCACCTCTAGCTTCAGCTGCCACCATGCCTTTTTGTCTCATGGAGGACTATAGCCTTCTGGAACCATACGCCAAATAAATCTCCTTTTCTTCCCTTAAGCTGCTTGAGTCTGAGATGGTCTCACAGCAACCGAAAGAGTAACTGCCACAGATTCCAGATTTTCACTGTTGTATGTAATCTGCCATGGACGTTTGTGAGCCAGTTTACGTGGGCATATGGTTTTTAGTCTCTTCTGGCTTTGCATCCGGAAGTGGAATTGTTGAGTCACCCAGGAACTCTACATATAACCTCCTGAAAAGGTGCCAATCTATTCTGCATCTGGAGCTACATTTTGCACACTTATATTTCAGGTGTGACATGTGGCCACCAGTTTGCGCTTATTTAATTGAAAAAAGAAGAGGTATCATTTGAATTTGCATACTCACAGGGAAGATATGTGGCTCTTCCGAAATCTTTTGAGAATCCTTGTCTTGACTTCCATGGCAAACACTGCAAAAACCAAGGTGAACGAGAATGGTCACTGTTTTTGTCCGTGTTGCGGGCAAATATTGACATTTCAAATGGAACTTAAAGAAATGTACGGATGTTTATTTTCCTTGTCTGTTACTTGTCTTGTCTTTTAGTTGCTATGACTGATGGTTTAGAAGGACTTTTCTTTGGGTACAGAATACGTGAAGATTGGAAGGGTAGAACTGATGGATCGAGGCAGCCTTGATGTACCCCACTGGGATGCTCCCACAGCAAGTGTGTGGCATAGTCTTGTCACCTAGTCATGTGACCTGACAGTGGTCGACCTTCCTCCCCAATCCCAGGCCTAACTGGGAATAGAAAGAAAGTTTTCCCTCTCATTTATGAAGAATACCTAGTTTTTAGGACCAAATATCTGGTGGTAACATCCATGTTTACCACCACTCTTTATGGCAAATCGCCTTCATTACTGCTGATAAATTCACTATCATATGACTTAAGGGAACAAGGGGTTTTTATTTTTGGCTTATGAGAGTCCAGATTGGTAGGAGAGTCACACCAACCCAAGGGCCAAGGGAACTGGCCGGATCATATCTACACAGTTACAGGACTCCTTCCAGCTTATCCACCTGCCCAGGACTGGTCCTACCCACCGTTGTCTGGGTCTTCCACATCAACTAGACAGTCTCCTACAGGTTCACCCTGGATGTACCTCAACAGCTAGTTCTCTATAAATGTGCCCAGAGCTCAAACCCTCAGCTGTCAAGTTGGTACCTGTATCTAACTATGACACTCTCCTTGGTTTGGATTGGGGCAGTCACAGAAGCTCATGAGCGATAGGGCTGATATTTGTGTCCACAGATCTCTGATGGGCGATCAAGTTTCCAAGGCCTTCGTCCTGCCGCTGCCTACCGAAAGGTGGATTTCTTAAGCATGAACAGACGGCCCCTCCTCCTGTGGACGTGGGGATTTAGCTTGTTCCTCTCATCTTGGTGCCACTTGGAGGTCTCTGCCAATGTTTCTTGGCAACTGTGTCAGCTTCCCTGGCATGGGTGATGAGCATGCGCTTGTCTGGAAGCCAGAGCTTGTTTACCCCATGTGTGAGACAGTTGTGGGGAAGCAGGCAAATGGATGTGTGATGAGCAAAAATAGCTTTTAATAAGAGTCCTCCTGGGAGAGTCTTTCCGCAGGAGCCTGTAAGGACGGCCATGGATTAAGCCTAGAGAAGACCCAGCAGTGACAATTCTGAATTTATTGATTTCATGGAACAGTTCTTGACTCCCTACTGTGTGAACTGTACTGATTTAATGTTTTTTCCTCCACTCTTTTCTTTCTCTCTTATTCTGATTTTTCCCCCGTTCAAATTCTTGGTTTTTCTTTTTAAATTGTTTTTGCGCATGTGAGTGTGAGTATGAATGTGAGAGAGAGAGAGAAGAGAGAGAGAGAGAGAATGTGTGTGTGTGTGTGTGTGTGTGTGTGTGTGTGTGTGTACATCAAAGGGCTCTGTGTGTGCCTGGGGAGTCTCGAGGGTGACTTTGGGAATCATCCTGGATTACTCCATCTCCTTTTCGTTTTGCTCTGGGGTTTCCCAAGCTCCACCTTTCCAGGGCCAGAAGTAGAGGTTGGCACTATTTCTGCCAGATGTTTTCCTGTGAGATCTGGGATCTGAGCTCACAGTCCTTAGCTTGCAGGGCAAAGGTTTTATCCCATGAGCCATCTCTCTGGTCCCTCAAATTCCTTCCTTCTCTTTTGAAATGGATCTCTATCTAACATCACCCTTCATGTGTGTATACATGTGTTGTGGACACCAGAGGTCGAAGTCTCTCCTCAATGTCATCAACCTATACAGATTTTTCTCCTTCTTTGCAAATAAACTCATGGGTTAATATGCTGAGGGCAAAGTTGAAGTAGCTTATTCATAGACTGATGTGTCTGCCAACTGGATGATATGCTCTCCGGGAAGGTAGGGTCTTGTGATGTAGCCCAGGCTGCTCCGGGACTCTGGATCTGCTTGCCTCAGCCTCCCAAGTGCTGAGATTATGGATGGACAAACATTCCCTTAACGCACTGCAGCAAGATCTATTTCTGCACACACTTGAAATGGACTTCTGGATGTGCCCTGGCAGCCCAGAGCACTTCTTTGCTAGGAAACTCCTGATGGGCAAGGGCTGAAAATTAGAGAACAATTATTTCAGAGAACTTGTGGTCAAAAGAGTGGGTCTTTGTCAGAACTTTTAGACACTGACCGGATCTTGGACGTGACATGGAATGTGCTCCGTATTCCTCTGATCTGATTGGGGGGGGGGTTAGGGAGATGAAGAGAAGAATGTGAGGATACAGAGCAGACTGTTGCATTGAGTGTGTGTGTGTGTGTGTGTGTGTGTGTGTGTGTGTGACTTCCAGAACCTAGCCAGCAAAGTCCACACCTGCTGCTTGGAGATCAGGGTTTCAAAGCCCTCGGAACTGGTGTATGCAAAGCTTGTCTTTTGATATCAGGATAAGTTTCAGTGGATTTAAATTGTGTTATAATCAGATTTAAACCCAGGAAGTTGTCTTTCTTTTCTGTGCTTCCTACCAAGCTATCTTTCCTTAATGCTACTTGGTTACCTAAAAAAAAAAAAAAAAAAAAAAAACAGTAAACAATCTCGGCCAATTGTCTTGGTGGCTCCTGAGCCTTTCTGTTAGATTAACCTTTCCAGGTGGAAGGGGAGACGTATAACCAGGCAGGTGTCAGTTTTAGTTCTTTATGGCCTCATTATGGATGGCCCGTGTTATTGGAGCTTCCGTAGCCACCATTGAACAAGGGAAGTAATAACGTCTACCTCTTACAAGTATTGTGAAATGAAATCCTGGAACGTGTGTAACAGCCATGATCATGAACTGTGAACCACTTCAGCTCATTAACAATATTCCTGTCTCTTGCTTTTTTATTTGTGTGTTGAAGGCTAGTGCTGTAGCAAGCCTCAGGAGACCTGGCTCCCTCTCATGTTACCTGCCTGCTACAGAAGAGGATTCTTTCCTCTTGTCTCTTTCTTATTACTACAGTATGGCTCTCAAAGGATCACACTGTCTGTCCAGGTTAAGGAAAAACAAGGTTGACTTCTTTTTGCAAAAGGGGATAGTGAAGCTTTTTAAAGACCCCTTGTAAGTGCCAGAGTGTGTAAGGAAAAATACTTTCTCTGAGATGAATTGCATCACAGTGACTTGACATGGGTGCAAAAGCAGCTATGACTGTTGCTTTTCTCTCTGCACATACGTGCATGCATATGTGTGCCTATGTGTGTGTGTATGCACATGCATGCATATCTATGTGTGTGTGCACATGTGAGATGGTCATGGTACCTTTAGGTGCTTTGCTGAGGAAGGCAGTCACAGGGGGTGGGCCTCGAGGTTGGGTAGCCCCGCCCTGCTTGAGTGAGTGAGTCTGCTCTTGAGTTTGCAGCAGCAGCAGCAGCTCTTGGCCTCCATGATGGATGTGACGTAGGCCACCTCCAGCTTCTGCCACCAGCCATGACTTTCGCCATAATGGACTATCTCCCCTCTGGAACCGTAAGCTGAGTAAATCTCCCTTTTCTCTCCTTAAGTTGTTTTTGCCTCAGTGCTGTCTCATGCCATCCTCCTCAATCACTCTCTGCCTTACCTTTTGAGTCAGGGTATCACACTGCACCTGAAATTGCTGATCAGCTAGACTGACTGGCCAGCAAATTCCAGGAATCCTCAATTTTGATCTTCCTAGCACTGGGATTACAAGGCATACACTCTGGTTTTTGATTGGGTGCTGAGGATTCGAACTCAGATCCTCATGCTTGCATCGCAGGCACTTTACCCACTGGGCTCTCTCCAACCCAACTACCGATTGTTTCACTTTGTAGAGGAGAGACTGGGAGAACAAGACCCACACAGACCACTGAGAAAGCATCTACTGTGTGAGTGTGCACACACATTCTTCCTGAATTCAACAAATAGAGAGCAAGACGGAATTCTAACAGAAGTGACTGGAGATTTGGTTTCCAGTTCCACCGAGGTTCACGTGGTTTTCTTTCCTTGCTGTGTGTATCTCCTTTGGGAATATAGGCGTCTCCTTGGTTAGTGGGATGAGGTCGGCTTGCTTCCTGTTCTTCTCATTGGATTTTGCATCTTCCAGAGGGAATAAAGAGTCAAAGGGAATTAGGTACAGGTGATGCTCAGAGGCCTGAACCCCCACATGAGTAGACAAGCCAGAAGGAACCCTGGGGTCCATAGAGGAGGCCAGGTAGACGGGTGGGGTAAATGCTGTGGGTTAATGAGGGGAGGGGAATAGGGAGAATAGAGAGGAGCAAGGATTGGTACTCAATATGCTTGTCAAACTAAAAAAAGTAAAAAAGTGAATGTGCAAAGAAAAAAAAAAAAAAGAATAGGTGATAGCAGTGGATGCCCAGATGCTTGCCAGGGTGGGCATCTCAGACAGGGCCAAGGGGACCACACATGCAGTGTGATGTGGGAGTGGGAGGAAGATGATTGGCATGGAGAATGTAAAGGTGTAGAGGTTATTCTTCTCTGTTGCTATGAGACACGACTCAAACGCAAGTAATTTAGAGGGAGAAAGGGAGATTTATGCAGCCTGTGGTTCCACAGGGGAGACACAGTCCATTGTGGCAGGAAAGGCCTGGTTGGTGGCAGAAGCTGGGAGCGGCTAAGTCACATCATTCATGGAGACTGAGAGCTACTGCGAGCTCAAGAGCAGACTCACTCACTCAAGCAGGGCGGGGTTAGCCAACCTCAAGGCCCACCCCTGCGACTGCCTCCTCCAGCAAGACTGCACCTTCCAAAAGTGCCAGGACCTTCCCTAAAGGCTAAAGATTCAAACACAGGAGTCTGTGGGGGAGTCAGGGGATGGGGGCAGGAGAGGAAGGAAATGGGAGTGACTGAGGGGGCAATAAATGTATCCATGCATGGAAGTGTCAAAGAAGGAATAGAAGTGGGGTCATTGAGATATCTCAGTGGGGTCTGGAGCCTGCTTGCAAACCTGGCGACCTGAGTTCGATTCTGGAAGCCCACATGGGCAAGTACAGAGTGACTTATGAAAGTTATCGTATGACTGCCGCCCATGCACCATGGCGCGCATGCGTGTGTTCTCTCTCTTAGTAAATAAAATATGTATTTTTAAAAAACGATCGATTTTCTTTTCATTAAAAGGAGACAGTAAGACCCTGAAATTGACTTAAATATGATATTGGCCTCCCCAGTCAGTGGAAATGGAAAACAACAGTAAGTAAACCCCAAAGAAGGAAGAAGGAAGTTGAGTTCACAGACCTTTGGGCTGTGTTTCAGTAGCAAGAGTGGGACCTAGAAAGATGGTGGTGGTAGGTGCTGGCCAGCTGGGATGTGAAGAGCGCTTCATCGTTCTCTAAGTCACCAGCTTAGGAAGCCAGCATGCCCTGCGATAAGAAGGGAAAACCCGCACCAGGCAGGCGGGCGCACACAGTCACTAGAGAGAGGCAGGACATTTTCTGGCTGGAGGAATAGGCAGAAGGGTCTAGAGCTGCACTTGTGGAGTTCAGAAGAGCACATCAGCACGTGTTCCGTGCACAGTAGCGGATATGCTCCTGGGTCAGTGCCTTTCTGCTCATCTTGGTGGAGCTTCGTGATACTCAGGGAGGAGAAATTCTGAGTGTCAGTGTGTTAGCTTTCTGGGATGGCTGTGAGAAAGGGTCACACACTTGGTGAGTTAAGACAACGGCAATTCCCGGGCATGTTACACTGCATCTAATCCTGTCACTGGGGAGAGTCCGGGAGGTGCATTGTGAGTTCAAGTCCAGCTCGGCCTCGTGAGCATATTCCAGATAGGTCTAGACTGCATACACATGAGGCTTTCATCTCAAAGTAAAACAGCAAGTATTGGGATGATGCTCAGTGGATAAGGTGCTGGTCCCTCACAGTGGCTGGTGTTAGACCAGCACACAGTGGACAAACCCACATGGTCCCCTTTGCCCAATGGGGTGCCCAATCTTCTTTCTCTTAACAACACCTGCACACAATAAATCCAGGATGATTTCATCTTAAGATCTTTAATTTTCCGAACACCAGCAAAGCTTTTGTTTTCAAATAACGTCATACTCCCAGGTCTGGGGATTACGGCATGGACACATCTGTTTTAGGGTAACACTACTGGACCCACTGCAACGAAGACTTAGGGTCCTTAAGTGACTTCTCTATATCAAGGAGTGCAGGGGGGCAGGACTCAAACTCAGCACTCGGGCTTGTCATTAGCCTGAGAACCTTTTGTCCCTGCCCAACTGGCAGGTGCAGTATGACCACCTCTAAGAAAAGTCCTCAACTGGAAGATGGCTTGTCTTTACTTATTTTTCATCTTTAGAAAAGATTTGTAATGTCCTGGAACACACTGGACTGTGACTTCATTGTCATAATTGATGGAGTCAAATTCATGCTAATTTGCCAGCATCCGATCCATCTATGGAGATGAGATTCCACATCCATTGGGAAGTTCTGTTCAAAACAAGCAAACTGTCTATTTAATATTACATACATGAATATAGTGACTTCATAATATTTATTATATTATAATATAATATTTTCAATTCTTGGTCCCAAATCACATTCCCCTCCTTTTCTCCTTACAAGCCTTTATCTCCCCTGCCTGACTTCCTCCTATTTTCAAATCTTTTCACTTGTGTGGCCCACTGTGTTTCATCTAATCTGTGATGATTTGTGTCTGACCTGATTCATGCTCTAGCAAGCATTCTAGATCAGTGGATATACCATTGAGGAAAAGCATCCTCCTTACTTCCCATCAGCATGAGTCCTCGTCAGTCTTTCAGAGAGGTCGGGAGTTTTTTGAGATCTTTCTGATGTTATGGTGAGATGTTGATAAGACAGTTCTCCTGCAATTCTTGTGTAAGCATACATATTTGCCATGAAATCTTGTGTATCACGACTACGTCATGTCCAGGAGATAATGCCTGGCCCTACCTCCTTCCCACTTCAGGATCTTACCATCTTGCTGCCACTCTTTCATGATGCAGGCAAACCTTCTTGCAATGAATCTAGATCAACCTGGGTATCATTTCCCTTTGGCGGGGAGGTAGGTGTACAATTGACGTCCAGTCTCACTTGCTTATCTTACATCTTGGCTGTTGGATGTGTGGCCCATTACACCATTAGGAGACCTGCATCTCAAAGTGGTCAGTCCCAAGTATCATTCTCCTCTTTGAAGACAATGTAGCATGAACAAATTCCATGGACCTGCTGCCAGTCTGACGCATACACTGAGAAAGTCACTTACTGCTTTCCTATATGTTGATGATGAGTTTGACAAGTTATTCTGACTTTGTACTAGTAATACATGTTTTTAAATAGCCCCTTCCACTTGATACAGATTTAAGCATGTGTAGAGAGCTGTATATTTTACAGTCATGTTGTAAAGCCTTTAACACATTTTCAGGGAATATGTTAAAATATTCAGGGATTTTTATTTCTGTATTATTTTTACTTAAGACAAATTAGTAGACCAATGGGAATTACCCAAAATGAAAAGAGTATATATAGTGAAATGTAGCTGAGTTCTTAGAACATTTTTTAAATCACTAGAAATAAAAGCAACACAGAAATGATATATGTGCAGGTATGTCCTGTTTGCAACCAATGGCCTGTATGTATCCTGAGATACCTATGGATGTAGTCCAACGTGTTACACGTCACAATGTCAAAAGAGAAGGCATCCTTGAAAGTACGAATCTATATTTTGATAGGAAAGTGAATTGAATTAAGCCAGAGAACCTATTCTTGGCTCAAGAATATCATTTTCTTTAAAATAATTGTTTCCTTTAATTCACCAGCAGCCATTCCTTCTCAGTCTATAACAGTCTTTATATGAAGCTTTTTTTTGCATGTGTAGGTGTGTGTGTGTATATGTGTGTGTGTGTGTGTGAGAGAGAGAGAGAGAGAGAGAGAGAGAGAGAAAAAGAAAGAGAGAGAGAGAGAGAGAGAGAGAGAGAGAAACTGTGTGTCCCTGTGGAGGACCAAGGGTGACTTCGGGAATCATCCTGGATTGCTGCTATCTCCTTTTTGCTTCACTCCAGGGTTTCTCAAGCTCCACCCACCAGGGTTGGAAGTGCCATTTCTGCCTGGCATTTTTCCGTGAGTCGTAGAATCCAAACACAAGTCCTTTTGTTTCAGTCTGGTGAGAATCTTGATTGCCACATCTAAAACTTTTGTGTCATTCCTATGGAGGGTAATCTTGAAAAAGAGAACACGGGAAATGGAGGAGAGAAAATAAACCCAAGGGGTTTATAGAGCAGGAGAGGAGAGTGTCAGGAGCAGGCCATGAAGTCTTCTGGGAAGAGAAAAGGACTTGATACCACCGTCTGTTCCTAGCCTTGGGAGTTTCCTCGATTCTCAGCCAGAGCTGAGCGTTCTACCATGAGACCAAGAATGTCTTCAGATTGCATACTAGAGTGGTGTGTGTGTGTGTGTGTGTGTGTGTGTGTGTGTGTGTGTACATATACACTTCTGTGTGGACCACCCTCAATTGTGGCCCTTCTGTAGGCATCTGCCTTGTTTTATTGAGACTGGACTTGGGGCTGGCCGATTAGACCAGGCTGGCCAACCAGCTCTGGGGAGCTGCCTGTCTCTACCTCCCCAGGGAATTTCAAGCATGCGTCCCCACATCTGGCATTTTACCTGTAGCTTCTGAGCATTGTCTTTCCAGCCCTTGTGTTATGATTTTTTTTCAAATAAAACAAGTGTGTTTTTAAATAACTGGTTAACATTGTGGAGCAGAAAGAACCTGAAAATGTTCTGACAAGGGAGAAAGATAGAATTACTTATTTGTTACAAATTTAGGATTGATTCTGGTGAGGCTAGAATTGTATTTTTGTCTTTCCTCCTTTTTTTTGGTCTGGAGAAGGTAAAAGCCTTTCTTAGGGCTCTTGTACACGTCTTTTCCAATATTTCTGTCATCGGTTGGGCTTTCCAATCTTATTTTCTCTTTGGAATCCAAGCATCCTGCATCTAGGGCATCACATTGGAGGCAGAAACACTGAGTTTTTTGCTTGCTAGGTATTAATTTCAGCTCACTTTGTGTGTGTGGACAGCAGTGGAGTGTCTGTGTGGTAGGTACTGAGGCAAGTATTCACTGGTCTCATGCTGCCCGAAGAGGAGGCTAGAGAAAGGAGGTGAAAGTTTCATACCGACTACATGTAGTTCCTTCTATCATGAACGGTGCTGTATTGTGTCTTACACTGGGGACATGGATCATTTTGTATGAATGAAAGTCTGTTGGCTGGTGTGGCAGTTTCTCTTCTGTGATAAAATACCCTGACCCAAGCAGCTAAAGTGAGAAAGTTTATTTGGTTTATGGTTTCAGGGTGGTAGAATCTGCTGTGGTGAGGAGCACACTGCAGAAGCAGTGACAGAAGCAGGAAGGGGTGGGAAAGCGTGCTTATCAATCCACAAGACCCACCCCCAGTGACATACTTCCTTCAGCAAGGCTCCACCTCCTAAAGGTACCTTAACTTTTCCAAACAGCGTCACGAGCTGGAGACCAAGTAGTTAAATACAAGAGCCCGTGGGGGACGATCCTCATCCAAACCATGACAGCCTGTTACTTGCCACCTTGATGGTGATGACGGCAGTAATTATTGACGGACAGACACACTTTGTTATCGCATTTAATCCTATAAGCACCTCCACCTGAATTTACTATTTAGCAATAAGATCATTCAAGATAGCCAAATAATGCAGAGTGGATTTTTAAAACTCCTTTTTCTATACTTTTTCATTTATCTTTATTTATTTATTTGAAACAAGCTTTCACTCTCTCTGTAATCCAGGATGGCCTAGAACTTGCTATGTAGATCAGGCTAGCCTTGAACACAAGATCTCTTCTGCCTCAGACTCTGGAATACTGGAATTACAGGCATGGAAAAAAAATGCAATCATCTCATGTTGGGAAGATGCAAAAGGGCAACTCATATAAGAAGGTATCCTATCTGCACCAAACATTTGGATCATGTAGAATGACACCTTCATTTTTAGATTTGCCTGGAATTATTCTTACATCAAAATTCAGGCAAATCATGTGTTTTGTATAAAGCCGGGTGGGTTATTTCAACAAACCATACCACTTGTTGGCATTTCCAAGTCATCTGGACAAGGCACAGCGTGACGTCATACTAACGACCGGAGCCAAGAAGTGAACCCAGCGATGTGACTTCTTGCTACGTTCTCTCCCTGCTGGATGACATCTCACCCTTCCTTCCATTTGCTCTAAATGTTATAGCACAGGGACATCTGAGAATTCAAAGCTAATCATGGTCCAGCTATGGATAAAATTGGCCCCAGTTTCACATCACCTATGAAGGCCTAGGAAACAGCAATGTCTAGGGTTGGGCCTCCCAGGCTTGCAGCGGGACAGACTCCAAGCTGCCTCCACTGTCAGCTGACTGTGATGGCTATTTGCTTTGGAGTGCCTTCAGTTTTCCAAAGAAGAGTGGACTCGAAAAAACAGATCGTGAATGATAACCCCAGACCACTTATGTATGACATATTGGGCGGATGCAGCAGTCAGGATATATTTTTTTGTCTCCCTGAAGATTGTCTGTCCATACAGGCGGCGCTGTCTAGCGGTCACCGGATCAAGCCTTTCTAGAGATTAGCTTCTCATTGTCTGAATGTTTTCATAGCGCTGTTGTCATAAAGCATCTTCATACCTCACAGCTGAGATAGTGACTCCTAGAATAAGAAAGGAAAAAAAAAAAAACCCAAAACCTCAGGGGCTAATCAAAACAATTAGCTAATGTGTGAACAATTAGCACGTTCTGGGGACCTGTTCTGAAAGGAGACTCTTCTTATCCGCTCCTGGACAAGTATGCAATGATGTAGTTAAGAAAAGCATGGAAGTTGGCTCCCACAGTCCCCTCGTTGCAGCCAACTTAATCCCCAGGGCATTGTTTACAGTGATTATTCTGCCATTATGGTGTTATTGCATAGGCCAAGGGGGGGGGGTGAAGCCTATGTGCAAAATAAGTCCAGTTTTTCTTTCTTTCTTTTTCTTCTAAAAGACAAAACGAAGCATAGAAAGCAGACCAATCCTTTTTTATTTTGGGGGGGACTGCTTTTGGAAAAGTAGAACAGAAATTGCTGTGAAAGGTCAGCCGCTAACAGTCCTTGAGTGTTTCACTGGTAAATATTTTAAAAAAGAGTGTATTTAATATTTTACCCTTTGGAAAATTTTCAATGGGTTTTGGGTCCAGCACAACTCAATCAATGTGTGATTTCAGGGGTCTCTGGTGGGGATTTCTTTACAATGGACACATTATATTCAGTGGCCTTCTATGCTACGGCTGGTTGAAATATGTTTTAACATCTTTTATGTAATCCTAGTAATACAAGACCGTTTATATTGTACCTTTCATGAAAAACCACACAGTACTTTATGGAGGCCTAGATATCTATGTAAATACCATGGGTTTGTCTTGAAAACAGCCTTAAAACAACTTCAGAATCCCCAGAAACATCTCAGAATTCTGAAGGCAGGAGCTTTTTTCCCCCACTAAAACTGGGGTTCCTTTCATTTTTTTTAAAAGTATTTTATTCATGGAAGAGAGGGAGAAAGAGAAGAGAGAAGAGAAAGAGAGAGAGATTGTACATCTGCATGCCATTGCATGTGAAAATATGGGGGAAGGTTATAGGATAACTTTCACAAGTCAGTTCTCTCTGCCATGTGGGCTTCTGGGAATTGAATTCAGGTCTCCGGGGCAGGTGCCTTACACGCCAAGCTACGCCACAGGCCCCGGAGTAGCCTTTGAGGTCTCTTTGTGAGCATTTGCAGACTGCTGTCAGAGCGGAGAGGGTGCTGGGCCCGTGTAGGTGAAGCGTCTGTTTGGGCCAAGGCCTCTCAGCAATGTAGGAACCATGTAAGACGGCTTGAGGAATGGGGTTCTGATTGGCAGCTGGGATTGCCTGCTCTGGGAAAGGGAGAGGGAAGGAGGAACTGGATTGTTCTGCGGCTCTGGCACCCTCAGGATACTGGGGATAATGCGAGAGCACATCTGAGCCAACTGCACTTAGAGGCAAGACCAGAGGCAGAAGCCAGGGAATTAGCTTGCAGGAGCACTTCCCAGAGGACCCGAGAACTGAGAGAGGGGTCTCTAGCTGGAGAAAGGTTACCACAATGGCTCCTTTGCTCTGGCTGGAGGAAGCTAGATTCTGTCAAGATGTCCCACAGATGTGCTAGACGAGATGCGAAGCAGATCTGTCTCATTTATCTCCCCCCCCCCTTTTAATCAACACAGAACTGTTCTCAACTCACTTTCCTTCTTGCGTTTCTGAAACTGTGGTGTTTGGAAGGTAGTCTCCCCTGGGACTGTGTGGTCCTTGGGCCCTGGGGTTCTGGGATTGGTTCACCCAGCATCCCCAGGAAGTATGTTAGAAATTGAGATTCTTGGATCCCACTACATATCAGCCTTCTTCACTTTCATTTTAAAATAATCTTTATTTTTGGTGGCTTCATACAGGAATGTAATGCATTTATGTCCTTTTCTTTTAACCCCATACTCTCTAATCTCACCCTTGTTCCTTCTCCCATTAAAAGCTTCGTTCTAACTGAACCATATCACCAACTGTTAAAGTCAGCTGGCTCAGGATGGCCACTGGTCAAGAATTACTGAATTTTACATAATTTATTCTTATGATAAACTACATTTTCCTTTATTTAAAAATCTTCATGTGGGTGCCTGCCCTCATGGCACTCTGCATGTGGACTCCATGAATTCATTTCCAGCTCCTTGCCCCTCATGGAGTCCATGCCTGGAGTCCATGCGTTCTGTTCTTTCTCTCCTCTAACTCTACCTTAATTCTCAAAAAAAAAAAATCTTTTAGTGTAACTGTGGTCAGTGGACATTTATTTTATTACAAATTCTCATATCATGTAGTATATTTATCAACAAAACAACGAAAAGTAAATACTTAGTGTTATAACAGTAAAAAAAAATCAAGTTGCAAATTACATTACATGTTAGAAAGTTCATAGGATAATCACTTTCCAGAAAAATCTTCTGTCTTTTCTAGAGAGGCTTATGTGTCCTGTATGTAAACGCACACTATTCTGAAAGAAGATGTGTGAATGTGTTTACATTCCAAATAAGATATCTACTGTTAAAACAAAAAAACAAATAGCAACAACAACAAAAACCTTTGTTCTTCCATCACTCTCCCTCTTCCTCTCCTATCTTTTTGTGTGTATCACCCAGTGTCATCAGGGTGGTCTGCATAGTCATATGGCAGGGCACTTGCTGGAGAATAGATGGCCTATCAGGGGGTGGACCAATGAAGAGCGGTACTCCCTTCCCACAGCCAGTACTAACCTCAATAATCCATCTAGGAGGGGCGGCGCTTCATGAAGTTTTCCCCTTCCATGATGAAATGTTGGCAGGCCAAATCTTGAGCAGCCCCGGCTGATTTTAATGCCTGTTGGAGTTTGTGGGTCATTCCTTTAGATGTATTATAGCAAAACTTTGTCTTTCAACTCATATGATCAGTGAAAATGGAGAAGATGGTGCTCTGCTCTTGAATGAAGATGGCTTAGTGATGGAATCAAGGGGGAGGAGCACATGTTTGGCGGCAGAGAACAGCACATGCTCTGCTGCCTGCTGAGTTCCTGCAAGCTTCGTGGGCTTCTTTCAAGAAGAGCCCAGATGGGGATATGCAGCCAGGGGCACTGAAAAAGCTGGTCAGAGCGAAGAAGGAAGTTCTCCCTCATATTCCCCGCTCCTCTTCTTTTCTTAACAGAGCCTATATAGTGATGGATAGTTGCAGATTATGTTTGTTCAATCCTTGGGAGAGTGGCAAGGGGCATGCTTTGTAGGACCTAAAGGATCTGCTAATCAGACCTTGGGCTCTTTCTTTTGAAATCTTAGCTGCATCACCGATGGGTTTTTATTATGATCAATCTGATAATTTGATCTCTATAGTTTTGAATTTTTTTTTTCTAGCCACTTGGCATCAAATGGGTTGGGAAGGGTCTTAACAGGAGCAAGGAAAGAATGATTGACTCTTTGGACTATGAGTAAAGGAAATTGAGAGAAGTAGAAGAATTCACAGTATATTTGGACTATAAAATCTGGGTTTTGTATTGAGTAAGGAGAAGAAGGTTATATTAATTCCTTTCTGGTTTCTGAAATAAAATATACGACAAAATGCAGTTTCTGAAATAAATGTCTAATTTACTAGCTTTGAATTTTCTTTGTTCTCTGGCTGTCTCTCATTTGACCAAAACCTAAATAGTGTTCTTTTGGTGGGGTGGCAAGAGATTATTCTGTTTTCTTTTTTTTCGGGGGGGGGGGCAGGGAGAGCCAAGGAGAAATGTCAAGTTTTATGCACACTAGGCAAGGACTTTGCCACTGAACCATACACTGAGCCTCTGGTTTTAGATGCAAAACCTTTCCAATTTTGGAGAGAATCTAAGACTTCACAGTCTTCTTCTTGGGAGAAATTCAGTGCTGTGTAGCTGAGCTGGTGTGAAGGGTTATGATTTGCTAAAAGTTGCACAAGTTATTGACAGAAAGTTGCAATTTTAACCCAGACTGTGTGTGCTATAGTAGTGTTTTTATTTTCGAAAATTTCAAAAGCACTAGATTTTATAATCTGCCTCTTTTTTGAAGTAAAGATGAAGAATTGAAAGTTACTTATTTTAATGTAGCCATCAGACCAGAAATGAGTTCTATGTTTCATAAACAACAAAAGCTGGTGCAATGTTTTAAAGGATTATTCAATAAGCTAATATTGTCAGAGTATTGGGAAAATTTGCAGTTGTCCCAAATAAATCAGAAGGATAAGTGAATAATGTAGGTAAGGGTAGAACAAATTAGTCAGAATGAAAGAGAAACAAATTGGACAGTAGGAGATTCTTTTTATCCAGTTGTATTTGTTAGAAAACAGGTCCAGGTATGTGGCAGGGATGGAGGAGCTAGTGAATCTTGGTAAAGACCTGACTTTTCCAGCCCACCCATGACTTGTGAGGCTTCATTCTAGAGCCCACTTAGGAGCAATGAAGTCAAAGTTTCTGAGCTTGGGCTCCAGGGATGATTAGTCTCAAAAAGTTCCCGAGATATACAAATAGGTAGTCACAGTTGAGAACATCTGGTATGCTCTTCATGCTTTACAAGTACAGAATTTGGGACCACTGAATTATACTACTGATAGAAATAGGTCTGTGAACAACTGCATCCTTAACCCTCATTCTTTTAAGGTTTACCAGCTAAGCCTGGACATTTTCATACTCATTTTTTAGCTTTGCTTTTAACATATTTTTAAAAAATTTCATTTAGCTTAAAACTTGTTAATTCCTTGGGTAGGATTTTTTAATGTCTCACTGAATGCATAACATTAATATAGCTAAAGTAGCCACTTTTGTTTTCTTATGTTCCTTATTAAGTTAGGACTAAGGACCAAGTCATGCAGACCTAAAATAGAAACTTCAGTCTGTCAGCAATAACATTTTGACCGAATCTTAGCAAATATTTTTTCTTAACAAAGGCTACTTATGAGATTAGGAAGCCCCAGGAGGCCTGTGGTTATCTCTGACTTCATCAGTTCTGACTGGGGACCACCAGGACACCTAGAAGGTCTGTGTACTGGGGTAAAGATGCTTGTACTGGGGAAAAGATGCTTGCTTTTGATCCATTCCAAAATAGCTACACAGTAAATGCTAAAAGCAAAAAAGAAATCACTGATAAGACATTTCTAACATGAAGACATATATTAGTACTGATAGAAATGTTAGCGTGTGCTCTCTTCCCGTTAGGAAATATAAAGGGCATGGACACTGGAATGATGGCGATCGGAGTTAGAATTCTCATTCCGTCCCTCTGAAGTTAAGACGTCTTAGACACTAGCAACTTCTTGCAGGCAGCCACAATAAGGGATAGCTTATTTGTTAGATTATGAGGATAAAAATGATGTTACAGATAGCGAATAGGAGATACTTGATAGCTATGTGCATAGTGGTTATTAGAATCTGCAGCTGCTGCCACAAGTCCTTTAGTGACCGTCCTCTGTCACTACTAGTTTGGTGGCAAGGAGGGAAAGAGGTAAGACCTTGAGACCCAAGGATGATATGTAGTTCACAGTGGCTGAAGAATTTGGCAACTTGGCTATGGATTTTTTCCTTTGGAAATCATTCTGGTGTGTGTGTGTGTGTGTGTGTGTGTGTGTGTGTGTATGTGTGTGTGTGTGTGTGTATTTAACACCTGTTATCCACAGAGCTCTCGCTCATCTTTTTAGAAAGAAGTCCCCTTATCTGTCTGGATCTCAGACACAACTTCATTTCACAGTATATACTGTTCACAGGGTCTGTGCCCATTACTTAGAGTTCAATAAAGAAAAGTCCAAGAAGAAAGAATAAAGCTAAAAGTGGCTGAGAGTTCACTGATAGTTTTTAAGATATACTGTTTATTTAAAACAGAGATATTTAGCATTCAACTCCACACTTACTGATTAGTACACAAAGAATTGCATCAATTGAAATAGAAATACTATCTGTCTTGGTTTAATGAAGGGAAAAGCAGCTCTAGAAGCCTCTGGTCTGGGCTTCACTAAGCAAGGATTAGAGTTTGTCCTACCTGGGTACATCTCACACTGGTTGAAGGAAGACAGGAGCCATATGGTGCCCCAGGCCTGCTGTTAGGATGCCGGCTTCTCAACACATGGGCAATTGTTAAATGCAGTATTCGGGCATAGCATAAGCCTGACTAAACATCACATTGGCTACTGCTACTATTTTTTTTTAATTTTTTTTATTCAATTGTGCATGTATGTGTGTGTGCGTATGTGTGTGTGTGTATATGTGTGTGTGTACGTGTGTGTAGAACCACGGACGAATTCGGGAACCACCATGAACCACCTCCACCTCCTCCTTGTTTACTCTGCTCTGGGATTCGCAGGCTCCGCCCTACCAGGACCAGAAACGCAGACCTCCCCCGCTTCCGCCCGTCGTCTATATGTGGGGTCTAGGATCTGAACTCAGGACCTTCTGCCTGCAAGGCAGAGGCTTAACCCCTGAGCCACCTCTCCAGCCCTGCTACTGCTACTATTATGTTGGACTTTTATCACATATTAAGAGAAGTCTCTATACTTGCCACACTATCTCTTTTAATTCTTGCAATGGCCACTTTTGATTTAGTGTCCTAGATGGGACCCAGAAGCACTTGTACTAGTGTCTGGGTACCTTTAGTCCACTGGTGGGTGAGTGGAAAACAAGCTCCCCCTTTCCTGACCAGTCCCATGCAGGGAGGGTCTCAGGGAACTTCCCTGCCACATGGCAAATTGCTGATAAGTCAGCTACTGTGGGGGTCTAGTGGAAGTGGACATTGCATTGTGTCCTTTGCCATGTCTCTCTCGATATGAACAGAGCTACTGTCTGACATGACTTCTTTCCGTCCTCCAGCTCTTACATTCTTACCACCCATTCTTACCATTCCACCCCTGAACTGTGAGATGGAGTGTTTCAGATGTCCCGATTAGGGTCGAACTGTTGCTTTGTACTTCTAGCCACAGAAATCTTGGTTAAAAGGAGAAATGCAAATCAGTAGCAACAAGATATTGAGAGAGCTCAGCTTCTGTGGGGCAGAAGAGGAGGGTGGAGAGAGAGAGAGAGAGAAAGAGAGAGAGAGAGAGCGAGCTGGGTTTGGAAGATTAGTTTGTGAGTGGCATTGCAAGGGAGGTTTGGCATTCCATCCTCAAAACCCGGCATTGGTTCGGTGGAAATGGCTGTGCGCTTCATCCCTGCCTTGAAGTGTTTTCCTTCTGTGTTGGCTAACCGGTACCTCTCAGACCTCACAGCTTTACCGCCTGCCAAGTTATTCCGAAATGCTCTTGGACGCTAAAGAAAAATTAGCTTTGCTCTGGGACTTTGAGGGAGAGGAGCCTTCAGTAAGTAATAAATAACCTGTCCAGGTTGGAAAGGGAGATGACCACCTGCGGTGTGAATCACAGGCAGAGAATAAGCCCACCTCTGTTCAGAACTTAGCCTGAGTTTTCTTTTCCTCTCAGAGAAGATTCATACATCTTGGCAGATAAGGAGAAACAAGTGAGAAATGAGTATGAACTCCAGGCCCTAGCCACATAAGAAAACATAAAAAAAAGAAAGAATTCAGTTGGGTTGATAAGAGGGGAAATCACAGCCAACCGTAAAAACACATCCTCTACCTTACATAGCTCCCTCCAAATAGAACCGTGCATTCGGCAAAAGGTAAATAATGCCTAAAATGGGACTAGCTGGAGTTGGGAAAATAAGAACCAGGTGTCAGAAGAAGGAAATCTAAAAGAGCATACATTTCCCGTCAACCATCCCCACCATAAATTGTAGCAATGCCACCATCGCGACCTGTAGCCCGCAGGGAAGAGACTGCTGTAAAAATGATAAATCCGAATCGCTACACGCCGGGTCTTGATCAAACAAAGGAAGTTGATTCCAGGGTTTGCTATATACCAATCATCACACAGAGACAGAGCTTCGTCAGTGAAAAGGCCAAATGTGAAGAAATACAAAGTTCAAAATCTGGAGGCTGCTTAATATTCTGACCCCAACTGAGTGTGGGGTAATACTATGGAAATTGATGACCTGATAAGGTATGGTTACATTAGAAATGTGTTCCAAAGAACAGAGATGTCTCTATTTATATCTATATATCATCACACTTTATGCATTCTTTACATCTACAAGCAGCAAAAGACAGTATACCGTCAATATTCCCTTCATAAAGCAAGGTTACCATATTCTCTCGGGCTTTGCTACTGTACATTTGAAGAAGCAAGCCACACAATTCCCTTTAAGGAAAATGTTCGTGTGTAGAAATGACCTGTGATTGATACATGGCTCCAGTTGGAGTCCTAATTGTGTACCCCAAGGACTCTGCCAATTTGTGTGTGCTTTTCAGGGACTGTGGGGGGAGTGAGGAAGGGAAGGAAGAGAGGAAGGAGGTGCGGGAAGCCACTTCAGGGAGATTGGGTGTTAGGATGATTGCATCCCAGGGAAGCGCTGGCTGTCTAGCTGCTCCTGGGGACTCTCGGGGTCTATGAATGAGGCAGTGGACTTTCTAGGATGGGAGAGACGGTCCTTGTTAGGAGTCTCTGAAGGTCTGGATTGCAAGGAGGTTTAGACAAATGTCTACCTAGTGCTGTGTCTTTTGATCTTGATGTGTCTATGACCCAAGACTCGAGAGAGAGTCAGAATGGCCGGTGTCTGACTTTCTGTTCTAGCTTCTTCTGCTTGTAAATTACAGGTCGATACCTTGCAGCTTAGCACACTGCTCTGGGGTAGAGAATTTAGCCAGCACCTTCTCTCTCAGGACACCCTATTTCTGGCCTAAGAGTGGTGTTGTCAAAGTGTGATACCTGGGCCAGCAGCTTCTGGAGTAGTCTCCCTGGGGACAGGATGTCAGGGACATTGGAAATGAAGATCTTCAGGTGACACGTCGACCTACTAAACTCCTTAGAAACTGTGAGGGTTGGGTTGTTCATTGGGCTGGGGAGATGGCTCAGTTGTTAAAGTCTTTGCTTCACAACCAAAAGGACCGGCATTGAGATCCCAGGTCAAAATGTTGGGCAGATATGTCAGTGGCCTATAATTCTGGTCTTGGTAGGTAGAACCTGGGAAGTCTCCCTACCCCAGAGCAAAGCAATAAGGAGGTAGAAAAATCTAGGATGATTCTTGATGTCACCCTTGGGTTTTCAGAGGCAGACATACACACTCAAGTGCCCTCTTGTACACACACACACACACACACACACACACACACACACACCCCATACATACATCCTCCATCCACACTGACTTTCTTCTCATTTACGAAGCATGCTATGCCACTCAGTGATGCTGACCAGGTGTTTGTCTAAGCATTACCTGAACTCAAGCTTCAGATCACCATGTTAGAACAAAAGAACCAGAATCTGGGAATGAAGCCCAGGAATTTATATTTCAAAATTTCTCCCCCCCATAGTGATCTCTATGGACATGAACATTTGCCTTTGAATAGCCTCACTCCTTTTCGGGGATGTGTTTCTTTCATCCCTAACTTTCCAGCCTTCTACATTTTTCCACCATCTGATGTCTTTTGGTGCTAACTTCAAATGTCACTTGTTGGGTGATATTTTCTTCGCCTCCACAGAATTAGCAACCGGAAATCTTTATCACCTTTGTAATGTATTTAAACTACACCTGCCTTCTTTACCAGGTGTCCTTTGAGTTCAGGCGCTGTTTCTTACTGAATCTTATTTTTCCTTCCTTGTGTCTGTCTGGCACAGTGCCTGCCATTGGGTAGTACCCAACAAGTGACCACATGTAGAGAGGTAAGGTTAAGGGAGGCAGTTTTACCTTGGGTGATGGTGAACAAGCACAAAGAAAGGAATGTATTTAATCGCTTTAGGGAATTTCTTTGGGCTTGGCTCTAAGATGTAAAGTTAGCACTTACCCTCCATTACTCCAAAGTGGAAGAACCACTGAACTATTTTCATGGATGCATTTTGCTTATGGAAGGCAAAGGAAAAGTTAATCAAATTTTCGTGAGAAAATCAGCAGTATTATTGTCCTGCTGTGGTTCATACCCAAAAGCTTTTTGGATTTTAATGGGCGCTGCACAGCTGTGTGGGGCCAGGCAGGGATCCTGGTGTTGGGAGCATATGAGACCCTCTCGGCTTTGATCCTGTCACAGCTCCATCTTTTGACTGGTGCAAAGAGATTGAGCGGCTGAAGTGGGGTTCGGATGGAGGAAATATCAACCGAGTATTCTGAAAAACTCACTTTTAATTTTGCTTCCCTCACTTCATTTCCCCAAACCTTTCTTGTTTGTAATATTTGCCACGTTATAAATCCGCCCTGCAGCGATGCAGGTGGGGCAAGGAAAGTAGGTTTGGGGGGAGGGAAGAGGTGGAAGGGGGAGTGTTTAAGAAGAGTTTTGGTTTACTGGGAACCATTAGCATAGGAGGCTATCAAAGAATATTTGTTGTTTTGGTCCATTTTCAACAACAAATCCAGGAACGCCAAGGAAGGCCACCGCATACTTCCCCAGCCCTGGGCAGTTTCTTTCTACCCTTATTTGGGGGGCATATGTTTGTAAGACTTTCCAGAGTAGTTGTTTCTGTTTAAGACCTATCATCTGTGGAATTCTGAAATACAAACCAGCTCTTTGAACGTTTTGATAGCGTTTCCTTGTTAATATTAGGAGTTCCAAAGGCCTGCCTAGCCATTTGGCCATCTGGGAACCAAGGGAGTTCGGCAAGGACAGGAGCATAAGGAAGGCGTTTCGTCTGCTGCCCGGTCCGTTTGTTCATTCACATCGTCAGATTTCAAGATGACAAACATGGAAAGAGTGTGAGAACACTTTTCTAAAAAGTATTGTATTCTGAAACTTGGATCCAAGTTCAAACACTCAATTGGAAGGAGCCTTATGCTTGCAATGCAAGTTATTTATTGTCTTCGTCAGTTTCCAGCAGTTACATTTGTATCAGGATCAAGCAAATTCCCAACTACATGCAAGCAACCTGGGTGTGTTCTTCTCTTTGTTTTACTCATTCTTCAGGTCTTGCCTCTGATGTTCTCCCACGGAGGCTCTGGGCACTGGTTCTGAGTAGGCACAGTAGGTTATTTTTTGCAGGTCCTATGTCTTCTCTTGGATATCTGCTTGATTGCTGGATTATATTTACACCCCTTGAAGTAGAAGTGATTCTGATTTACAGCTCAGAATGTGCCCAACTAAGCCAAATGGCGGACTTTTCATGATTTTGGTTTTTATGGATCATGTCTGAAGGAGCTTGGTTTAGAAAAGACCACCACTCGAGGAGAGAAAGTCTGTTTTCGTTAGACTGTGGAAACCTAGTTGGCAAATCACAGTCTATCCAGCTTCAGAGTGTGCAGAGAGCCGTTTGTTGGAGTCATGGCCAAAGCCAGCCTGCCTCCCTGGCAATCACTTACCCAAGTACTCCTACTACACCTTCAAAGACAGCTAGTCACATCTAGAGACCGACGTCATTAACTAGAAATTACATTTTTTCTTTATGTATGTGTGTAGGGGCACATGCATGTGTATGTGTGTATTTGCATGTAAATGGATGTACATATATGTACAGGCATGTGTATAAGAGGTCTCTTGAGTGTATGTGCCTACGGAGGCCCAAGTGGGACATCAGGAAACATCCTGGATTTCTCTACCTTCTTATTGCTTTGTGCTGGGGTTTTCTAGGCTCCACCTTCCAGGATCAGGAGCTGCAGTTTGTCGTCATTTCTATCTGGTGTTTTAACAAAGGATCTGGGGATCTGAACTCAGGTCCTTTTGCTCGTGAGGTAAAGGCTTTAACCACTGAGCCATCTCCCTGTCTCTAGAAAGTCTTTCTAAGGAAGAGAGTAAGGCTTGGGCTGGACTGGTGACTCAGTGGGCCAAGTGCTGGATCATGAGGACCTGAGTTTGTGTCTCTAGTACTCATGTAAAACACTGGATGTGCTAACCAGAGCCTGTGACTCCAGGTTTCGGGTACAGGTAACAGAGAGGAGGATTCTGGGAGCTTGCTCCAGGTTCAGTAAGAGGCTCCGCCTCAAATACATAAGGAGAAGAAGTGACTGAGAAATATGCCTGACGTTGATCTCTGACCTCCTCACGTCAAGATGTGGGGCAAGGACATCTTCATACATGCACAAAAGAACAGAGGAAGAGAGGGCTTGTGCACCTAAGGGGAGAAGAAAAGACTCCGGGCCCTGACGTCCTTCCTTTGTCTTGTCTTTCTCATATTTCTCTCCTGGGTGCCAATGGCAAGTGTCCAGAGAGATGGCGGCGGTGTGAATGCTTGAGAGAGAGTGTGTGTGTGTGTGGGGGGGGCTCTTAGGGCTTTATTCAACCTCTGACACAATGCAGCCATTGTAGAAAAGATATTAGGAACAAAAAACAAATTTGAAGATGCAGGAGCAGGTGGCCAGAATGACTAAGAAAAACTTTCAGAGGATGCCATTACAAACACACAGGGGAGCGCACAAAGTCCTGAAAAGAAAATGTTTAATTACGGGTCGTATGCAAAAGCCATCATAGTTAATTTAATACCGAAGGCTGGAGCTATGGGACTTTAGGAGTCCACTGTGATATATCAATCTCCTGACTCTTTCAGAAATAATGTTTGTCTTTCACCGATGACAAATACCTTTCAGACTGTTAGATCATGCTGCTGTGATGATACATGGGCTTCATGAAGTCCAAAGTCACCAACAAAGTTTCCAAATGAACTCTGCAAAGCCCTCGAGTTCGATTTCTTTCTTTCCTTTTTTCCTCTACTCCCCTCGCTGCCTAGGCATCCCCCTGGAGTGCGCGAAGCTTGCCTGTGCTGGTGGCCAGTCTCTTCAGAGTCTGCTAGGTCTTAGGAGAATCCCATTTTGAGAAGGCTTCTTGTTTTAAGACATCCGTGCCTCACCGCTTAACTTTCAAGTGTTTAGTTACTACGACTTTGATTTCCATTCTCAACAGCTCATATAGGAAGCCTGAAGACACAGGACCTCTACTCCCTTTTCAATCATATGGCAGCTATTTTCTTTCCTTCGAGTGTGATGTGTTTTAGGATCCCTGGGGTCTTCGCACATACTAAGGATCCTGAGTTTACATAGATTGTATGCGTGAAGGACACATTGAAGGAGAAAAATCCAACTCGGCTATGAACAGGGCTTTCCTCTAAAAACACACCTGGATCTACTTTTGGCAAACCTAAGTCAAAATTAAAGATTCATTAGCACCTAGTTACTAAAGTACTGGTGCTGCTTTATAGTTGTACAAATTTAAGTATTGGAAAGGTAGCTTTGTGTCTTCTCAGAGGTAAAAATATTAAAGATACTAAAAAGATACTAATAAGGGGAATGATAAAATCAGCTTATGTGCTTCGAAAATAGTTGCTCATTGTACTAAGAGAGTCACACTGCGTTATTTCACTTCAGGGAATTTTCTGGACTTAAGTCTGCTTGGAGTTTTGATCCTCCTTTATTGGGCCAGGCTCCTTAAGTCAACATGTGGCTTATGAATCGATGGACAGGTTGTTGTTATCTACGCTTGAGTTTGAACTTTGAGTTGAACGTTTTCCTGTGTCAGCTGCGCTTGCTGCCATCAAAACATCAAACTCCTCCTCCCTTTGTCGCATCTGTCATTCATTACTCTATAGATATTGAGAGTTACAACAACCAAGGTGGCAGGACTTTTAATAAGATGGCACGTGCCAGGAGCTCGACTGGTTTACCCATGTCACATGCCTGTCTGGAAACAGGTTTTTGCCCACCGGCCAATGTGAATGTTTCCAGATCCAGGGATACTGAACATGCGGGGTGACTTCAAAGCCCGTGTTCTGGCTCTTGACCGTGGAGCCTGAGGTAGCCCTCGTTTCTGTGTGGGAGAACACCGCTGTCATTAGCCAGCAGCCAGTCACTTTTAACAAAGAGCCACCTGCCTCTCTGTCCACACAGGATGTGTTGGATTTATGTCACACAATAGGGTCAATTTAATTATGCTACTGCTTAAGTACATAGATACTTTGACTTCTTATACACATTCAGATTTTATAGGCAAAACAAAGCAAAAGAAAATAAAGACAATAACCCTGACTTGACGTATCTTTAAAATATCTCATTACCTCAGTTTCTTCAAATATGCATTAAGGGGTATATACTTTTGTCACTCAAAAAGAAAAATGGCTGTTCTGAAGTCTCCACTCTCCATCTCCTCATCCCTTCTTATTTACAGTGTTTCAAAGTATTAGAATTATCCCCTAAGATTTACTTATATAGCATAGCATGTAAAATTTAAAATCAATAAAGTTATAAATTTTGCTTGTCTCCTTGAATTGATCCTTACTTTAATAGCTCGATACTGTAGATTTTTTTTGTTTATATTTCCAATGTCATTACCCAGTAATAATCTCTAGACTTCCTAGCCTTGCCTGAGGGGCAGCTTGGGATTTCTGATGAAGACATATGCTTCACCTACGCTTGTCTCAGGCAGTCGTGAATGAATGCACACATGAGTTTGTTCAGTTGTGAATGAATACACACATGTTTGTTCCCCTAATACAAGGCATTCAAATGCTTCCTTTGGATGTGGCAAAATCCAGTTGATTTTGTGGGAGAACAGAGAAAGATTTGAATTTGGAATGCTTTAGTGACATTACAGGATGTATTGCAAGACTTGCAGAATATTTATTATCTTAGGATGATTTTATTTGCCAATGCATCCACCCCCCCATTTTTTAAATTTAGCTCAGTTTTCTTCAATTTCCTAACAAGAGTTTTTCTGCCCAACTGTGTGTGGAATTAGAAAATAAGGCACGTACTGGAAAGTCGAACATATTACCATCTTTTTTTTCTTTGTGTGTTCATCTAGATCAATTCTGCCTTATTACAGAAGTTTCTAGCATTTTCCAATGTGAAGCAGCTCTTCTTCATAGAAGAAGATAGAAATAAAGATAACTCAAATTAAAAGTTCTGGAGACAGAAGACCATTCTCCTATGACTTACCCTGGAGTTAAGTGCTCAAATCATGGTGGTGTCTGGTCTCCAAGCTGAAAATCTTGAGCCGACCTTGAGTTTTGGAAATGAAAACTCTCAAACCCAGGCACGACGGTGGAATTGAGACTCTCTTTCATTTCTTAATGGCTTGCTTAGCCTGAGGATTTTTTTGCTTACTTAGGCATGAAAACAGAAGGGTGGTCGCGCCAGGTATTTTTGCTTGCTGAACCAAAGCTTTCTAGTCAAGCTCTTACATTCTTCCTTGTCTTACGTTTATTTCATTTGGTGATTGACAGAGTCCCCTACCAAATGCCCGAGGATCTCAATGTGAATCCCAGTCCTCTGCTTTGTTACCCTGTGCAAATCTTTCATGCAGAGTCCAGGCTCGTAAAGTGGGGATTAAGGACTTTGGGCCACCTCACAAAGGGGTTGTGAGCAAGCACAGTGCATTCTGCAGAAACTCTGTCCACATATACACACAAAAAATCTCACTTTGTACACTTGCATATTCTCTTCCATATAGACAAAATGTTTACTTCTGTGGCAGAAATCCCTCACTCCATTGACCTTCCCTTTCTGGAGAGCAGATGCTACAGTCAGAATCACAAGTGCAGAACATAAGAACAGATACCTGCAGCATCCACACCACTAAGACGAGAACATGGAATGACTTTCAAGCATCTACAGTCAGGGACCTGTGTACTGTAGAAATATAACCCAACAAAGTTCACCCAGAACTTCATCTGGGGTCATCAGGCTAGCAAATAAGAAATACAAGGCACCCAATTAAAAGTTTTCAAATAGACAGGTAATATTTTTACAAGTATGTCCCAGATATTGTATGGGACATACCATAATTCATGCTATACTGGCTGTGTATATGATGTATATATATTCAATGTCATATAAGTACATTTATAGAATACATATATTTATCTGGCATTTTAATACATTTACATATTATGCAAGTACATTTAAATGTATGTCAATATGACATATAATATCATATGTACATATTTTTGCTATATATAAATATTCCTCATTTAGCTAAACTTCAGTTAGCTATGCTTTATTTTATCTGCCTAGCTTATCCCTAAAATTATCAGTGAGGGATTTCCTGGGAACCTACAGGGGTCAACAAGATGGCTTAGTCAGTGCTTGCTGTGAAGGCTGGATGATCTGAGTTCGATCTCCAGAGGTGGCATGAAAAGCTGCCTGGTGTGGTGGCAGGTACATATGGTCCCAGCAGTGGGGCTCACTGGCTTGGTCCACTCTCTGAGTTCCAGGCAGAGGAGAACAACCTTGTGCCGTGGTTTGAGATGCAAGTTGTCCCCACAGGCTTATGTGTTTGAAGCTGAAGTTATGTGGGAAGGTCATGACTCCTTTAAGAGATGGAGTCTTGCTGGAGGAAGGCAGTCAGAGGGGGTGGGCCTCGACGTTGATTAGCCCCAGCCTCATTCTGGGAGAAGTCTACTCTGGCAGTTGGCAGTTTTGCAGCTCTCAGCTTCTTTGATGAGTGGATGTGACTTAGGTCGCCTCCAGCTTCTGCTAGCCAGTCGTGCATTTCCTGCCATAATGGACTGTATCTCCCCTCTGGAACTGTAAGATAAATGAATGAATGAATGAATGAATAAATAAATAAGATGAATAAAATTCTCCCTTAAGTTGTTTGAGCCTGTGTGTTGTCTCATAGCAGCACAAAGAGTAACTGCTATACCTGGTCAAAAATGAAGGTGAATGATGCACAGGTACCCACCCAGATGTATCACACATCATACACACATGTGCACATGCACACACACACAGAGCTTAAGACCCCCTCTCAGTGAGCCAGTGAAACACCGGTACTGTGGGATCTGACTGTTTTTCCTCATCCTTGGAAACGAACATCCTTTCTCGACTAACAAAAGATGATCGCATTCAAGTCACAGACAGCATTTGCTGGTCACTTCCTAAGAGACAAGAGTACCAAGACGCATGCTCTAAGACTGGAAAGCTCACAGTCCATGTTTCAAACACCACTAGAGCAAGGGCAGCTTAATGCTGTGAAGAGTAGTGCTGTTCTTTCGGACTCTTTGGCCTTAGGACCTGCTGGACTTTTGTAGACCTACTTACATGCTGAAGTGGTCTCTGGGGCGTCTGTCCCATCCCTCCACCCCTGCCTATGATTTCAGACTTGACCTTCCTGTTCTCCCTGATTCTCAACAGCATAAATTGTGATCTGCAACATCCTTCCCACTGTAGCTATACACCACATCCTCATATATACTTTACACCATATCTCATATATACTTTAATTCCTCAGGAATCAAAAAAGCTGGGTGAATTTATCTCTACTATCCACTTTACTGACATTCAGTTATGACCTGACTTGGCCAGAGTCATGCTACTGTGGTGACAGGCTAGAGCTGACAGGAGCTTGTCTAGCTAGTCATTTAAGTTGTATATACTTTCCATTTTTCTAAGATTTTTTTTCCCAGCAATGTTTAGACAATAGGGCAACATGATCCTTTCTTTAGAGAGGGACCTGCTTTTCTCTTTGACAAAAGGGAAGAAAATAACCAGAATGAGAAATAACATAATGCCAGCATTTTGAACAAATAACAATATTTTATGTTTGAAAGCATTGTTTACTTGTCAGCATGCTTTTATATGGATGTTTTGGCTTAATGGTGTCCAAATCCCTAGTAACATGGGAGTGGAACGATGCAGCTCTTGCCTTCTTTTCTGAGGTATAGAGAGGTGGCGTCTCATTGAGTATCCCCACACTTGGATGCCCAAAGCCCTTGTCTTGGAGGTCCAAGGAGGAGGATGTTGGGAAGAGTAGAGGGCGGAGGGAATGTGGATATTGGATTAGGATACTTGTGTTTGCAAAGACAGCAGCACATTGAAATTTACCTGAGCAGAGACACTTGCGAGACCAGCTCAGGGCAGGTTTGACCCTGGTGATCCCAAATTCAGGGCTCCATGATTCATCATGGCTTGGGAGCTCTTGGCTTCTTGTCTCCGCCTTTGGTTTTCTTCCTTATTGCTTGCATGCTCAGGTCATTTGGGAACTTCCTAGCTAGAAGCAGTCGACTCTTTGTGATCTTTCATACACATCCCGAAGATCTACCTTGGACACAGGCTTTTGTCTAACCTTCAACTATCCATGGGCTGAAATCCTCCCTTTGGCCAGCCCGAGGTTGCCTGCTGTCTTTAGCAGTCAAGTTTCAACAGGATGCAGTGAGCTCCACTTCAGCACCAGGTCTGGAAGGGCAGGGAAGGCCGGCAGGGGAAAATAGCAGTTGCTCTAAGAGCAGAGAGGTCAAAGGTCAGGAGCACCCACTTTCAGTCAGCAATCAACAACGTGGGTAAGTCTTCCCAACCTTCAACTTTGTAAAGACCAAATATTCCTGAACTGTTTCTCATCTGCTTAGGTGAGAGTTTTTTGTGGGCAAGAAACCCACACTAAACCCCACCCTCTCCCACATTTATGTACGATGGTCTCCTCCCTAAAGTGGCAACTCTGCCAAGGGTCAGGTACTAAGTTGGGTATTTTACTTAGTAGAGCACAAGGTCATAACCACACTGTTTTATATATATAGAACTGGCTTGGATTCCTGACTTTGAAGAACAAAGATTTACCAGTACTTTGGAGTGTGGCAATCCATAGGTCTGCATTCGTATGTAAGTTGGTGTAGTTAGATGGTTTCCATTTAGCTTGGGTTCTATGCTAGAGGCCCAGGCTCCCTCAGGTCAGTTACACAGTGACATACCACCTGTGAAATGAAGACTAGAGATTCATTCTAAGATTTACTTAAAGTCTCGCATACAATGACTCTGCAGGGTATTTTTTGGTCTGTGTGCATGCTCACATAGATGCACCTGTGTTGTGGGTAAGCATGCATGTGTGCACGTGAGTGGGAAGGCCAGGGGTCAACCTTTGGATATTTCTCAGGAGCTGCCTTCTACTTTGTTTCTTTGTGACAAGACTGAGTGAGAATTCCAGGCATTCACCCGTCTGTCTCTGTCTTCCCAGTTCTGTAATTGTAATACATACTACCATGCTCAGCTCTCTCACTCTTTTTTAAAATGGTTTCTGGGGTTCCAACTCAGATCCTTGTGTTTGCATGGCAAGCCCTTTACCAACCGAGCCATCTCTCCCAGCCCTGGGTTTTAAGGCTCTAGGTAGATCATAGCAGTTGTTTTTAAAATCACACAAACACTTCTCTGCATGTTTATCTTTTAAAAATACATCCTGCTGTGCACTGAGACAAGCACTAAGTTATAGAAAAGGAAGTGGAAAAGAACTGTTAAGAATGTGTCACTCTGGCTTTCGAGTTAAAGATGCAGCCACTTCTTGAGTGACTGCGGACAGGTCTCTAAAGTATGATGCTTGGAGGAAAAGAAAAACCACGGCCACTAAATACCAGGAGAAAGTGACATATATGTACATAAATATTTAAATATGGGGATGCGAATTGCTGAGTCCTGGGTTGCTACTCGTTACTAAGATTCTTACCACCACTGCCCTCGTGACCAGGTCTAACAGAGACTGGATCTTAGATTCAGAATTGCAGGAAAAACGCTTCTAAACTTTATTTTTACAAGATTTCTTTTTTATTTTTGAAGGGGAATGCTTTTGATTAGCGCATCTGATTGCCTCTGCTCTTCGCAGAGATGTAAGTGCCTTTAAGTGAAATTGGAAAATGCTAGTGTGATTCTTGTCATTGACTTTGTCACATAATTTTGACGAGATTGTTAAGCCTAATTTGCCCTTGAGTGACTTTTTCTTGGTTGGAATGGAGATTTTTCTGAGGACTCTTTTCGTCGGTTTTCTACAGTTGAATCCTTAGTGCTGAACAGTTCCTGAGTGGGTGGAGTTTCTCAGCACACATTTGGAAATGCTTTTATGAGAAATAGAGCCACTATCTACTGTGTCAAAAATAGCAGTCATTGTAATTTTTCCCCATTGTCTAGCAGGTTTTCAACAAATTCTAGCTCTCAGAGTATGTCGTAGGGTGATTCGAAAAGAGGAGTCTGTTTGTATAATCCTCAGAAGACCCTCCTTCTTGATATGTTTCTCATAGGACAGTCTAACAATAACTTCTGTTTTCCCAACTGAAGTATCTACATGCTTAGGCAGAATTTGGGCTAGTCTTCATAAAATTTCAACGAAAAAATCTGCTGATAAGTGGCAAACAAAATTACCCTGATTTGATAAATACATTGGCTTAGGAGTCTGTCTCACTGTAGGTAATTTCTAACTGAACTCCAACAGCACGCAGAATTGCTTAGTTTTACTTCCTCCTATGCCAAGTAGCTAGTCTGGAGTAGTCACCAAGACTTAAGAATTGACAATGGTCTCTTTATCATTGAGTACTTGGTCTTCCTAAAGCTTCCTGCCAAGACAACCAGGATTCTATTTGTCCAGCTATTGTTGTATTTGTCTGGATGCTTATTTGACCACCAACTGGTATCTTCTAGAACACGTCCCATGATAACAATTGGTTATTTTCAAATGACTTGAGTTTTTTGGTGACTTGAGAAAGTTCTGATCACCAATCCCATAAAATACATGATTTCCTACCTTCTCGGTTTCCGTTTGTCTGCTCGTTGCAGTATTTGTCTGCTGGATTTTTTCTGCAGGAAAGGAAAAGACCTGGAAAAAGAAATAGAAGAAACCAGTTCATCTACCCTCTAGATGCAGGTAAAACTCAGAGGGTCTATGTAAAATGCACATAGAGTTGCATTTAAAACAAATCTCTTTTCAATTCACTGATGAGTCATACTTGTTGAAGGCCAGCCTAAGTTATGGTTTATGAAAACCCTTTTTTTTCTGCAAAGTAATGCCAAAGATATTATCCAATATCTTATTCAGTGGTTCTCTTTTTGTTTTTTAATTTATTTTGTGTGTGTGTGTTTGTATGTGTGTATGTGTATGTCAGAGGGCATTGTATGTCCCTGTGGAGGACCAAGGATGACTTGGGGAATTATCCTGGATGGCTTCTACCTCCTTTTTGCTTCACTCTGGAATTTCCCAGACTCCACCTGGGAAACGTAGGCCATTGTTTCCATCTGGCGTTTTTATGTAGGACTTGAAATCTGAACTCAGGACCTTCTGCTTGCCAAGTTAGAGTCTTAGCTCCTGAGCCATCTCTCCAGCCTCTATTCAGTGTCTCTTAAGCAACATTTCACAGAAATACTTCACTGGCTAATGAGAATTGAATATTATTATATAATAGTGATGCTAATGAATGCATATGTTAGTTTTTCTTTTTGCATTTGTTTTTTGAGGCACAGTGTCACAGAGCCAAGCTGGCCTCCCTTTGAACAGTGATGTTGATCTTCCTGTCTCCACTTGTGGAGATTACAGGTGTCTCCACATGTTTGGTTTGTGCAGTGCTGAAGGCGTGTGTGTGTGTGGGGGTCCTGGAATACTAGGCCAACCCCTGCCAAGCTACAATCTAACACCTTGTCTTGTCTTTTGAGAAGTTGATTACTAGATTCACTCACTTCTCAAATGTGAGTAATGTACTGTTATTTATTTACTTATTTTTAAATATTTGTTTTAGCAGTGTGTGTGTATGTGTGTGGTGTGCTGGGGACATGGCCTAGGGTCTCACGCAGACTACACAAGTGCTCTACCAATAAGTTACTCGAAGCCAGCCCTTGTTTGTATATTTTATTTTGAGCTCCCTAAGAGTCTTTTGGGAAGAAGGACATTAGATTATTTAAGAGATGCTTCCTGGAGTTTGTTCATGATATACCAACTTCTTTTCTTCTCAAGAAAATGCTCTAACTGGTATTCAAAATATGTTTTGAACTTTTGCTCAGTGGAAAACTACTAGACAGTCAAGATATTTAATTTTTAGCATCCAAGTCAACTTTGCAGGCTTTTCTTGCTGAGCCTTTCTTGTGTAGCACCTGGTAGAAGAAGACTTATAAGATGCTTATTGCTTTGATATTTGAGGGTTTTTAATTTTAAGCTGCTGAGCTTATTGCTAAACCCATATATACAAAGGATTTCACTTAACCCAATGGCTTGTTTGAATATGAAAGAGAATACCTCCTGTGTCAACTTACATTCTCTTTGAATGTGGGTTTATATTGTCCTTGAGAGGCGGAATGGCGTGGCAATGGTGGGGGGGAGGTGGAAATTCCCCCACCCCCAAATTTATGTTCTAGACTCAGACAAAGTGCGGTTCACATCCTAACTCTTGTCAACTGCTAAACAGATTACCTTAATTTTCTCTTCTGTAGAATGGTGACAATAATATTGACTTTACACACAGTCCTGAATATTTACTTTGTATCAGTCATGATGGCAGCTATTTGTCTAGGCTGTGGGCCCTGCTGGACTTGGCCAGCTCCCAAAGCTGCCCAGAAACAGGGATCAGACACAATGGAGCAAGGGAGTTGGGACGGTCACAGGAGAATCATGTCATTGCTGGGATCTGGGCCGGGGCAAGATCCCCCATCAGATCCCTCGGCTACTGCTCCTGCGCTCTGTACCTTCCCCCAGAAGGAAAAGGACCCTGGGACGATGCAGCTGGCTGGAACCAAAGGTGCACGAGGGCCTTGGGCAGAGCAGCTTTGCTGGTGATGCTGGGGGGGGGGGTGAGGGGACTCCTCTATTTTTTCTCCTTATTTTTGCACTGAATTATCTGTCAATTTATTTTTAAAAATTTATGTTCTCTATATATCTATTGATTTTAAAAGTTGAATTGAGTAGTACTGGGAATCTGATTTTTACAAATGGGTCCGTTCTCTCTCTCTCTCTTTCTCTGTGTGTGTATGGCTGTGGAGGGCTCAAGGATAACTTCAGAAATCATCCTAGATTGCTCTGCCTCCTTATTGCTCTGCCCTGGGATTTCCCAGGCTCTGCCTTCCAGGGCCAGAATGGCAGGCAGACTCCATATGCACTTGATATTTTACATGGGATCTGGGAATCCGAACTCAGGTCCTTTTGCTTGGGAGGCAAAGGCTTTAACCCCTGAGTCATCTCCTCAGTCTGCTTTAGACATTTGAAGAAGAGATTGCTAGCTAGTGTGTGATATGCTGTCATCCAAATTTCTTTTTTTTTCATTTCTTTAAGTACATTTTAATACTCTTATTTGTATTTAAAATACATACACCCTAGTCTGTTTTGAGAAACAGATTACAAAATCCATCAGTCTTTTCATGACTACTCACCTGGAATATACATCAAACTGTAGACACAAATTCTCCATGGGTACAATCCCATTCTCACTGTTCTTTTTTTTAACATTTTTTATTATTATTTCCGCTCATACAAACTTAATAGGTATACCGGTTCTCTCCCTCCCTCCTCCTCCCCCCCTGCTCCCCCTCCCCTCATCCCTCCCTCCTCATCCCCCAGTGCCTCCCGTCCCAATTCCCAGAGAGTCCTTTAATGTGCATCCCTGACTCTCTTCTGGGCCCTCCTCTCCGATGAGGTATAAGGACCCAGTGGCATTTCCCTGAACCCTTTCCCGTGTGTCATCCAAATTTCTGCAGCCCTCTCTCCCAATCACCCAATCATTCCAGGCCACGTGACTGTCTCATGCTGTGCCGAGGAAGGGTGCAAAGACCGTATCCGTACCTGTCCCGTGTCCAATGTATTGTTACGCTAGAGTCTGTCATGGCTTTTAGTTGGACTCTGTCTTGTTGGGGACGCTGGAATGAAAGGGAAGCTGCTGTCACTTGAGATGTTAGGGGTCAGCAGAAGTGCAGGTGTTTTCTCCTCCGCCAGATCCCATCTCCTCCAATGCATCTTCAAAGCCCCTTTGATAAACTCCCTACTGTCGGCTGACCAAATCTCTTAGTCACCACCTCCACCCCACTCCTAAGCACCCACTGGGCATGGGCAGTGCATACTTGGCAGAACAGACGATTTTGTAAAGTGCTATTTTTAGTTTTTCTGGATTCTGTGCTTCCTTGCCACAGACTTTTTGGTTAAGTCTAGTCATTTTTCTAAAGATCCTACTCGCTTCAATGAAGCAGCTCATCATGAGGGGCCTGGAATTGTGGAGCTTGACTGAGCCTGGGGTTCTCCACATACCAAAATGCAAAAGCGTGAACTAGAATAGCGACATGCTTCCTTTTAATTGCTCCTGAAGTTAGGCGTTTTCACTTGCGTTGGCGAGGCCCATGGTCGTAGACTCCTGCAGAGTTATCATAAAATGTCAGATCTACATATCTGGAGGTGTTGGTGGTTTGGATGAACAGCAAGTTTGGCATCTGGCAGATGTTCCACATGCAGGGAATTGTAAAGCAACCCGTTGAAACAATGGCAGGGCAGCTATTTTTCGGGGGGTGGGGGGTGAGGGAGAGGCTGCAGGTGGGCCTGATGCTTTCAAAGCTCTGAGTTAATTGATCTGGTCCCGAGACCTGCGGAAAGAGCAAGTCAGTAGGACCTGACTTAGGGGTGAATGTAGTCCATCTTTGAACTGTGTTCCCCAACGCGTGCAGAAAGGATGGCTTTGTCACGTCCCCCCTCAGGCTCACATGGGACAGAATCCATTCCCATGTTCATTTCTGCTTCGTCCTCTGCTCGCCGCAGATTCTAGTTGACAGATGCTCCTGCTTCTGTTGCATGTGGGAAGGCACAGAAAAGACCACATGTACAGAGGTACAATGGAAGCATCCGAAAACAAGCTCTCTTAGCTTTCAACAACCGCCACTTTGCAGGGCTCTACCTCATAGCATTTAAGCACAGAGGTTTAAGCCCCCTGACACTCAGGGACTTTAGTTCAACTTTACCGCATCCCCAATTTTACGACCACAAGTCAAGTTTGTCATCAGAGGACCCCAAGTATCCCATTTGATGGGCAGATTCATCTGCCTTTGCTGGGTGTATGTGTGCTCCGTAGGAGCAGCAGCCAGTAATACGTCTTTATTTAAGCCAGCCCTTGGATCTGGTCCCAGATGACGTAATCTCCTACAAGCTGAGAAAGTTGGTGTGGACCACAGAGGGTTATGGGGTGCACACCTGTGCAAAGGATTGCGACGGAAGGGTAGTTAACAGCTTTTCATTGTCACCCTGGGGGAACGAAATAAGTCACACTCGGAAAGACTTGGATCAGGGCCTAGAGCTACTTGATAGTTTTAGGTAACAAATTGGAATATTGGATGCAAAAGCTGAATAGGCTCTTTTTTCTTTTAGGTAATATATAGGCACCATTTCTTTTGTCTAGTGCTACTTTTTTGTAAATCAAAGTCTGGGATCAGATAGGGAAACTAAGGCACGTGGACATCTGCAATTGGCAATCATGCAAACTTCTGGAGATAGAAGCCCTGAAAATGGGGGTGTCTATGAAGCAGGTTGTAGAAAGGAGGAACTGGAATGCTGTAGAGAAAGAATCGATAAGACCCCGTGATTTTACCATGTTTTATCTATATAGACGTTGATCCATTCAACGATTTAAAATTTTTTCCCCTTCACTCATTACTTATTTGTATATGTGTGTATGAGTAGTCATGCACATGTATGTATGTGTGTATATGTGTACATGCATGTGTGTGTGTGTACATGCGTGCACTCCACGCATGCAGAAGCCAAAGGTCGACATCAGGTATTTTCTTTTTTTAATTTAATTTTATTTTATTAATATTTATTTTTTTCCCATTCATACAAACTTAACAGGTACCAGCAGTCCTCTCCCTCCCTCCATCCCTCCCTGGTCCCCCTTGTTCCCTTCCCCCTTTTCGCCTTCCTTTCACTCTCCTCCCTCCCATTCTCCCAGTGCCCTCCTATTCCCCCCCAAATCCTTGGACTATCCTTTAGTTTGAATGTCAAACTTCCCTCTGTGTCCTCCACTCTAATGAGGTGTACGGACTCAGTAGCATTGCCTAGAGCCCTTTCTTGTGCTCCCCTTTAGTATGGGAACACTATTGTAACTGTTAATCCCTTGCCTGTAAGGTTCCTAGTGCCTGTGATCCATGCTAGACTTTGGGGGGTCATTGATAAGTCAGTCATTGCGCAGGTCATGCAAAGTCCTATTATGGTTACTTCGGCCCTAACTTGTGTGGGGTATCTTGTGTATCGTTGCTCCTCCCGGTCTTCAGGCTCTTACAATCTTACTGCCCCCTCTTCTGCAAATTTCCCTGAGCTTTAGGATGGGGAGAGATTTGGCTGGTCTGGTTCCAGGTGATTAATGTAGAGTCTCTGATGTTCTGAATTATGGTTTGTTGTTGATTTCAGTTTTGCTGTTCCTGCACCGCCCTTGGTTCCATCCTGATGGGTATTGGATGTCACCTCTTAGCCAGACATAAAAGACTGTTAAAATGAAGTCTCACCAGAAAGGAGGGCATATAGTCTGGCAGATAAAAAGTAACAATTTTGCAAATGGGTGATAGACCCCTCCCTCACTGTGGTTTCCCACTTTTATTATATCTACCTTTGAATGTGCTTTTATCACAAGACTCTAACAGCTTTTTGTCTCTGGCCAGGGGGTAACATACAATGCCCACCAGGATGGAGTGAAGGGCATTGCAGGAGCAGCAAAACTGCAAAAGAAAATCAACAAACCACAATCCAGAACTTCAGAGACTCTATATCAACCTACCTAGAACTAGGCCAGCTTAGTCTCTCCCCATCTTGAAGCTCAGGGAAATTTGCGGAAGAGGGGGCGGTAAGAGTGTAAGAGCATAAGGATGGGAGGAGCAATGATATGTAAGATACTCTATACTAGTTAGGGCTGAAGCAATCATAATTGGACTTTGCATGCCCTGCGCATTGTCCAACACACTGCTGACCTCACAAAGTCTAGCATCTGCTAAAGGCACTAAGATCCTTGGAGGCAAAGGATTGGCAGCCACAGCAGTGTTCCTATACCTAAGGGGAACACGGGAAAGGGTTCGGGAAAGGCCACTGGGTCCTTGTACGTCATCGGAGAGGAGGGCCCAGAGGAAAATCAGATATGCACAAGAAAGGACTCTCTGGGAATTGGGGTGGGAGGCACTGGGGGATGGGGAGGAAGAGGGGTAGGGAGGGGGAGCAGGGGGTACGGGGGGAGGAGGAGGGAGGGAGGGAACTGGTGTACCTAATAAGTTTGTATGAGCTGAAATAAAAAAAAAGAAGTCTTACTATAAGAGTAGATTCAAAGTTAGATGGAATAAGAGTAGGAGATGGCAGTGGGGGGGGGTATCAGTCTCCCATTTGCAGGATGGTTACTACTATCTATCTGCCAGACTCTATGCCCTCCCTGACTGGTGAACTCAAACCCCCTCAGTTGCAAGTGACCAGGAAGGAAAGTGAGTGAGCTTAACCATGATATCAGGTATTTTCTTCAGCCACTTCTCTACCTTATTTATTGAGATAGCATCACTCATGAAACACAGAGCATACTGATTGGCTAGACTGACTTGTGAACAAAGCACAAAAATCCTCTTGTCTCTGCCCCTATCCCTAAATGCTAGAATTACAGCTATGATCTGCCAGGCCCTGCTTTTTCATGCTTAACATGTACTGGGGATATGGACATGGGTTCTCATAGTTGTATGATAAGCACTTGCTGACTGTGCCTCTCCCTAGCCTGTCATCTACTCATTCATCAGATGCTGCAAGAGTCTATTATGAGTCAGTTAGTACCTCACAGAAAGCAGTGAGTGAGATGGAGTTCCTCACCAGAGTGAAGTATCAGGACCAAGACAGATGGGGGTCAGGACCAGTGATGCTGTGTCTATTCAAGGTACGAGGGTTGGGAGGAAGGAGGAAGGCTTGGGTAGTGATTTGACCCTTAGCCTTCTCGGTTGGATTGGATATCACACTATCCATGTGCTTCACAGACATGAGGGCAAAAGAGATGGGAGGCGCTAAGACTAGAGACACAGGAGCTTCTTGGGAGGGTGACTAAGCAACAGCCCTGGCACACATCTTGGTGGCATTGGACTGTGCCAGAGGGGAAGAGTATGAGAATGAGAGCTAGAGACAGAAGGAAAAGCACAGGACTTTACATTGGAACAAAGCTGTCAGATGCAACTCATTTGAGGTGTGCCCTTGGTGAGCCAGCCTGGTAATCGGGTTAGAGCTCACTGACCTTAGGTAAGCAATGGTCGGGGCTAAGTCCGGGTGCCAACTGAGGCCCAAAAACTTCCAACAATAATCTGTTGCGTGTTTCTGTGTCCCTCGTGGGAGTTTCAAGACTCATTGTGGCGAGGGTCCTTGCAGAACAGAGAGGCCACATAACATTGTTCAAGTACAGATGGAACCTGTATCACAGGCGACACACCAAGATCAGCATCTAGGGCACCTGAGGTGGTTAATGAGCATGTGTAACCATATCACAGCTTGTGGCAGGTATCATCCTCATATATGAGAGACAAGAAACGAGAGGAAGTAGCGACAGATAAGGTATGATGTCCTCTTCTCTGTTTGGGGCTCTCTGTCTTTTCCCGAAAGATACTTTTGGGTGTCCTGCCGGCTGGACAAGGATCCTGCTACATTATCTTAGGGTGTCCTCAGAAGAATATCAAAGGGACTTTATATGTTGGAAGATAGGACCCTCTAACTCGAAAGGAGGATGTAAGAGACCTAGTTGACCAAAGGGCTGAAGGGGAAAATCGTGAAAGTTACACCTATGTCTAGTCCCTAGGCATCCCTAAGAACACAAAGGAGGTGAGATATAAATCAAAAGGTTCATGCCCTGACACAGAGAAGAACCCCGACCAAGGAGAAACAGCATTTTGCTTTTAGTCTGACCTTACCACCTGCTCTATTATCATCCAACTATTACCCTAAATATAGAGATTTCACAAGGGATCAATACAACTGTAGCCTAACAAATTTAATGGGTCATGAGATAAATTATTCTTTTCATCTACCCAATCTGGTGGATTTGAATCCACATCTAATGAAATACTTACAAATTCAGCCTAAACAATGTCAATGTAGAGGGCTTCACAGAAACATCTGCATGTTAAAATGAAGATGTTGTAAAAACCGATAATAAGGATTAAAAATATAAGGTTAAATATGCCAGTTCAAATGCACTTCTCCACCATGTCTTTGAAAGGGCGCCTCATTTCCCAGAGATTTATTGTTTATGTTCTTGGGCTTGTTTTCCTTGATTCAGCGGCTTTGGGTGAGGAGGGCTTTCCTGGTACATTGGTTTTCCCAACACCTTTGTCCGCCCTTCCGATAACCAGGACTGCCCAGTCGGCCCTCTGCATTGGGTCCCTTCTCCCTGACCCAGTGCTGAGCAGACTGGGTGAAAATGTGTCCACAGAGATTAGATATCCCCAGTGGTCACCATGCCCTTTTGTGCTTCCCACCTATCTTGGGCATCGACCCTCTCTCTCTGGTTTATCAAGAACAGAGTCCAGACAGATAACATCCTTGCCACGAGACCCTGACCCCTGGCCACCTTTGTGCAGGCTTCATCTGAAGTCAGGCCGAGTGTTTGTAAACAGGATGTAATTAAGGCTGGGAGCTGATGGGGTCTGACATGAAGACAATGTGGAGCTGGCACGGAAGGGTCTGTGAGATGTCAGCTGGCATTGTGTGCTAAGCGCCTTTCGTAATAATGAGTGTCCCTCTGGAGGAAGTTCGCTCCACTTGGATTAATCTGTCCCGGTCCTGGAGGCCATCCTCAGCAAGGCAAGTGTTTCCTCTGATAAACTTTAGCACAAATGTGAGAAAGAAAGAAAGCAGAGAGGCTCAAAAGCAAACCCAGAGAAAGTCAAGACAGGTGCGGCTCAAAAATTAGAAACAGGAAATAGGAAGGAAAAAGAGAAGATCTTCCCACCCCGCCAGTCCCAGACACCAAGTGAAGGCGCAGGGAGCGGGCGTCACAACTGCTCCGTCAGCCCATCCCAGGCATGCTGGTCCCAGGCCCTGGGTAGCAATGGAAGATAAGTGCTTAGAAAACGCCAGGTAGTGACGCATTGTTGGTCTGGGGCCTTCATTAGCGCTGTGCGTGTATCCGAGCATCCCACGTGCTCTGTAGGGAGATTTTGGTTTACTGTGTGATTGATCCAGAGGGAGTGGATTTCATCCGTGGAGAGCTGAGCGTCTGGAAGTGTGTATGACAGGAGGTGGGCGAGGGGATGATGCCCCTGATGTCTTGACTTTTAGTGTGAAGGGCAGATAGGCCTGAAGGTGGCAGACTGGCCCTCATCAGTAGGCTTTTAGCCTTGCGCGAATCTTCTGGAATCTTCTTTGAGTTTTGGTTTTCAGGCAAGGTTTTATGTTGCCCAGGTTGGCCTCACACTTGCAGTGTAGTCATGAATGACCTCGAACCTGACCTTGCTGCCTCCACTTTGCATGAGATGAGAAAAAACAGTCGTGCGTTACCATGCATGGCTTTATGGGTTGATCAGGATCAAAGTTACAGCTCAGGGTTTCCTGTACCCTAAGCTGTACCCTACTAACTGAGCCATGTCCCCAGCCTTACTTTTTAAAATTAACTTTATTTGTTTTTAAATTACATTACCAGTGAGTTTATATGTTTTTGTTATTCATTACCTACTCCCACCTTGTATCCCTTCCCACCCTTCACGTTCTGCCATTCTGCCCGTTTTCCTCCCTCTGCCAAGTCTCCCATGTAGGAGGAGCCATGGGTCCCCTCCGTGATACCCACTGGTAGGTAGACTAGAATATAGAGTCTCCCCTGCTCTTATGTCCAACACCAGTCCCACGCAGTCCCTCAAGCCCATTGGGATCGTTTGTTCCATGGCATATGTTGCTAGGCAGCTGTGGGTAAAGGTCTAGCGGCAGTAGACAGTGTTGCACCGAGTTCTTGGGTACCACAGCCCTGACATGAACAGGGGCTACTGTCTGACTTTACTCTCCTCATCCTCCAGATCTTATATCCTTACCTCTCTCTCTTCTGTAGTCCCCGAGGCTTGGGATGGGAGGTGGTTTAGACGTCCTGATTAGGGCTGAGCAGTCACAGACACTTTTACTTTGTACTATGGCTAGCGCATCTTCTTTTTTTATTTTTTAACTTGAGGTATTAGTTACTCTTATCTGTTACTGTGAAAGAACACCCAAAGTCAAGCAATTTAAAGAAGAAAGAGGGATGTATTCAGCTTGTGGTTCCAGAGGGGAGATACAGTCTTTCATGACTGGCTGGAGGCAGGCTAAGTCACTGCAACCATCTTGGAGGCTGAGAGCTTTCTACAAAACAGACTTCTGCTGGAGGTAGGGTGGGACTAATCCACCTCAAGACCCACCCCATGAGTGCCTTCCTCCACCCTTCCTCCAGCAAGGCTCCATCTACTAAAGGTATTATGACCTTCCCAAACACATGAGACTGTGGGGAGCATATTTGAAACCATGACATTTGGAAACACTTTAAAATATTTTATTTATTTATTATTTATTTAGTTTTATAAGCATATTGAGTACTTATCCCTGCTTCCCTCCCTCCCCCCTCCTATTTTACTCCCTTCCCTTCTATTCGTCAACCTACTTCATTCCTTCCCACCCTTCTACCTGGAATCCATGGTTCCCTCTGCTTGTCTACCTCATGGGGGTTCAGGCCTCTATCAGCCCCTCTTCTAGACTCTTGTAAGTCGCACAGTGCAGAACCTTGAATGATGCTGCATTCCCAGCAACACTACTTACGAAAGCCAAAATGCAAAAGCAGAATGTGTCAACAGAAGACAACAGATTACCAGAATGTGGTCTCAGTCTTAGGAAGGACTTCTGACATGCGCCATGATGTGGATGAGTCTCAAAACATCTCAGGTTGAAATAAACCTGGCTCGAATGGATCAAATAATGTCTGATTTCATTTACATGAGGCACCTTGTGTAGGTGAACCCACAGAGACTGGAAGGAGAAGAGCGGCTACCAAGGGTTCATGGTGGAAAGAGAGAATGGGTAGCGTTTAATCAGTACTGTTTTAGTACTTCATGCTAAAAAAAGTTTTGGAATATTGAGGATGGCTGCACAGCTGTGTGTGTATGGTTAATGTGTCTGAATTGTACAGTTAAAATGGCTAAATTGGTAAACATTATTTTATGTATATTTCAAAGCAATTAAAAAGTTTTACAGTAGTTATAGAAAAGACGTGCTTCAAGCTGAACTGCACTCAGGACTTCTGTACTTCAATCATCATCAGCATCATGGAAGTGCTAGGATCTACCCTGGGTATCGCCTGGAATCAGTGACGGAAACCCTCCTGACATATGCACCACTCATTTTTTAAAATTTATTTTATTTCTCTATTTTTACAAGCACATTGAATGTTCATCCCAGCTTCCCTCCATCTCCCCTCTCACCCATCCCTTTCCCCTCCCTTCTTCAGTCAACCCCATTCCTTCCCTCCCTCTTACCTGTCTGCCTTCATGGACCCCAGGTGGGCCATTCATTTTTTTTTTTTTTAAAACAAGTTCTAATCTTATAGAGGAGCCCTTGTGGAAGTTGAAATCACAAGACATAGTAATAGCACATCTTTTTGACATTTACCTGAGTGTCGAACTTAGTGGCTGTTTTTTTAATGTATCTGAACTTATGTGGTAAGTGTTTGAAGGTGTATATTTGTAGGATCCTGGTGAATCTCTTTCAAATCAATGCCTTGATTCTGTATGTGACAGAATACAGGTAGGATGGCTGTAGATTGTGTACAAAGAAAAGACCAATATCTTTCATCTTAGCATTGAAATTTTTGATGAGTTCTGTAATTGTTTGATGAGTTCTGTAAATGTGTCTGAGTGCGCTCACCTGTTTGGGTTCATATGAATGCTGGAAGTTGATATCAGGTGTCTTCAATCATGTTTCCACATTATTATTGTTGTTGTTGCTGTTATTATTTGAGACAGGATCTCTGATGGAATCTGGAGCTTCCCATTTCAAACAAATTAGCTGGGCAGCTTTCCCCAGGGGTCGGCCTGTCTCCACCCCACTCTCCTGAAGCTGGGGTTACAAATGGGCAATGTTCATGCCTGGCTTTTATGTGGGTGCTAGGGATCCAAAATCAGGTCCTCATACTCAGGAGGCAAATATTTTTCCCACCGACCCTTCTCCCAGTCCCCAGTAATTGTTCCAAAAGCTTTGTGAGACATAAAAGATGTCATCTAAAAATTCCGAGTGAAATAAGAACTAGAAGGAAATATTACACCAAAGAATCAACTCCTTTGAAACATACTTTAGGAAACGCCCTGTCTGAGGAAAACTTACTTTTGTTATCTTTCTAGTGGCAAGATATAGTGGTTACTTTATCTTTCTAGTTGAAGATAGATTGGTTACTTTTCTCATTGCTATAATGAAGCAACTCAGGGGAAGGAGGATCATCCTGGCTCCTGGGGAAGAGGGAATTCAGTCTATCATGGTAGCAAAGCCCAGCACTTGGCTGGTGACATGACATCCACAGTCAGGAAGCAGAGAGTCATGAATGCTTTCAGAGTGTGCCTTTAGTTCAGTCTAGGACCCCACTTCATGGGATAGCATCGCCCTTCTCTTCTCTGGTAAACGTCCTTGGAAACTCCCTTAGGAACAGCTCCAGAGGTGTGTGTCCTAGGGGATTCTAAATTTGCCACATTGATGGTGAAGATTAACTATCATATATAGTCTTAAATCAGGAGATGCTGTTGCCTAAGTGAATAGTTTGTCACCTCGCCAAACCGATCACTGTCTCCAAACTTACAGGACTGGTGAGCTAGGAAGAAGAATTTGACAAATGTGTGCAGACACCCTGTTCTTTTGTCTGTTAACATCTTGAGACCTGTTTTCAGGATCTTAACCTTCAGAAAGTAATTCTCTTCCTCAATGCTTCTCTGTGAGAGAAAAGTCACTTCCAAATCCTTCATGACCCCAATAAAGTGAACATGCTCAGTAAAGCCGAGAGCAAATGCAGACACAGTAATTCTTGGGATTGTCTTTTCCAGATCCTAATAACACATTGAAAGTATACATACACCTCTGTGGGAGACGGATTGCTTTTGAGGCAGAATTCACATGTCAGGGGGATGGGAGTAGATAGGGGGTTGAGGGGGGAGACTCAATGGATAAAGTGTTTGTTGTGCAAATGGGAAGGTCCCTAGTACCCACATAAAATTTGGGCAATTGTAGGGGGCCACCTGCAATCTAAGAAGTGGAAGCAAAGCCAGGGTCTCACTGAGGCAAGCTGGCTAGGTAGAGTAACTGAATCAATGAGCTCTTAGGTCAGACAGAGACCCTTCCTCAGTAAATAAAAGTGAAGCGTAATGGGAGATATATGTTATCAACCTTTGGCCTCCACATGTGCATATGAATACATGTGCACATGCACTTTGCCTCACAGATGCCCACACATAGGAGAATGCACAAACACACTGGCACTCACATCACACACGTGTGCACACACACGAAAATATTTCACATATAACCCAGTATTACTCGGAAGCAACTATCATTTCTTGGGTACCTGTATGTTTAAAATAGAGGGTTGTTTAGATTTTCCAGCATTCCCTTAACAGAATTATTTTCTCCATGGACCAAACTAAATAACTTTCTCATGTTTACTCATTAAGCAATGACAAAGTTGAGATTTAAACTTAAACTGGCCATTGTCTTTTTCCATAATGGTAGGCCATTATTTCTAGATAAATATATAAGAAAACCCTATAGAATCTCAATCTTTCTCTCTGTCTGTGTCTCTCTGTCTCTTTCTTTCTCTCAGCATACTGAAAGCATTAGAGAGAAAACTTAATTCAGGACTCAGTGATGAATTCCCTGGTAGGAGGGAGAGCTGCATGTCTGCAAGCAGATAGTCATGCAAGACTTACCAGCCTCCATTACTCCACTCAATAGTGTGTTCAAAGAGAAGATAAGGACTAGCAAATGAAGCAAGCAATAGGTTAATTTTTCATTCCCTCCAGTAAGCCATCTGTTTTCCTACATGTTTGTAGGCTGCATTATTAGTATCATTGTGAGTCTGAGGAGGGAAAGAAGTTTGCTTTAGAGTCTGGAAGCTGAGCAGATCTTCACAGAGGTTGTACGTAAGCTCAACTTCCAAGCCACTGTGTACGGGAAGTGCCAACCTTACCAACACATAGGGCAGATGCTTGGCCGGGGCTTTCTACTAATGTCATTGAATGGAGACACATTCTTATTATTGTCAGAACAACTTTGAGTTATATGCTTCTTGTCATCAGGAAGAGAGAAACCATTTTCTTCTTTTTTTTTTAAATTTATTCAACTATGCATATGTGCATGTGTATGTGCGCGCGTGTGTGTATGTCTGTGTGTGTGTGTGTGTAGAACCACGGACGAATTCGCGAACCACCATGGACGCCTCCACCTCCTTCTGCCCCGGGATTCACAGGCTCCGCCCTACCAGGACCAGAAGCGCAGGCCGCCCCCGCTTCCGCCTGGCGTCTATACGTGGGATCTGGGATCCGAACTCAGGACCTTCCGCCTGCAAGGCGGAGGCTTAACCCCTGAGCCACCTCTCCAGCCCACCATTTTCTTCTTGATGAAGGACGAGACTTAGAAGCTGAACTCTTGGATGGCTGGAGGGCGCACATGCAATTGTAAGAACAAATGTCTGTCCACCTACCAGAGGCCGGGGACTTGCACTATCCACTCAGTTATAAACAAAGTCGGGACCAAATAGCCCCACTTAACCTAGGAATCCCTTTTAGTGGAATATGGCATTATTCCTTCCAGAAAGGGCTTCTGTAGCCCCACATGGGTGGCTAGTATCTGGTGGCTCCTTGATAAAGACGGAAAAGGCAGAGAAACATCTTACAGAGTTAACTTTCATGTCCTAAAATATGTAAATATATAACCCTTGAAAGAAGTGCGTGTGCATGTGTATATGTGTTGGTGTATGTGTGCATGTGCGCATGTGTGTACATGGATGTGTGTGCACATATGTATGTGAGTGCATGTATATGCATGGGTGTGTGCATGTGTGCACATGTGCATCTGTATGTGTATTTATGCACAGGTGTGTGCGTGTTCACCTGTGTTTGTGTGTGTATGCGTGTGTGTGCATATGTGTGAATGTGTGTGGTGGGGGGGGTGAAACCCTCCACAGCAAAGCATGTCATGTGTCTTAAAGATAGGTAAATCATTTTCTTCAATGAAATTCAGTTTGACGGCATGAAATATGGAGAGTAATTAAGTGCTCAGTCTGTGGGCTCTCTAAACTTTAAAGTGTTTTGTTAAAAAAAAAAGAATAAAAAAAGAAACTAAAAAAATAAAAGAGCGCTCACCTCAGACAGGCCAATTACGGGAGAATGATGAAGTTGAGACAAAGTCGCTAAATTTCTTCCCTTGAGTGATCACACCCCAGCCCACGATCAGTCCCCACGGTGCCAACGGGATGTGGCCAAGACACTTTCATAGGAAGACTTCAAATAGCGCCTTCCTCCGTTAAAATAAAATCTGACTGCACTAAATAGACAGGTTTTAATCTCAATCGGACATCTGAAGATTTCTCCAGCCAGTGTTGGCTGCCGCAGAAACAGATTTTTCTGCTTTGTTGATTAAACCAGTGGTCTCCACTATTGCTTATCGGCTTGCAACGAGCTGTTCTTTTTAATTAAAACTGAGCCACCACGAGAGAGCAATTAACAGCTAGTAATTACTGTGCTCTTCAGAACAGCAACATTCTGCCTTTCATTCCAATTATATAATGGACAAGTGCCTTTTTGATCTTCAAATTAGTGAGCTCTTGTCCTCCCTTGTTCGGAGGCAGAATTGGCAGGTTAATGGCAGCCTGCGGGGCCTGTGTTCTTCTGACGATGCCAGAGGCCAGAGTGGCCCTCGAAGGAGGCAGCGAGGGGCTTGTCCAAAGCCCGGGGTTCACCCTATGCCTGAGACAGAAAGGGACCTTCCAGACCAAAGGATATGATGAAGAGGAGGAACATGTTCCCAGGTTGGCTCCAAAGGGCACACAAGCTTCTCTTTCCTCTCAGCCTCCAGCCAAAGATCACAATGCTTTAAAATGTGGGAGATAGAGAGTTTCATAGGTGCTGGATGGATAAGTTCTGGGTTTCTAATGTGCATTTGGGGGGTGATTATAATTAGCAATGTTGTACTCCATATTTGTAAATTGCTAAGAAGCTACCAATGAAGTGAACTTGTCACCCCCTCATGCATGAATACATACAAACACACACACACACACACACACACACACACACACACACACACACACACAGTTGAAGTTTTATGTAAAATGACCAGCTACCTTACTTAGCTTGATTGAGGTAATCATCTCACAAACTCACATGCAGACCAAGACATACTTTAAACTTTTAAAGTTTTAACATACTTTAAATATACAATTTCTATGTGACTCTCAAACCTTAGCAAAGCAGAAAAGCATGGAAAATTGGAATTAGATGATAAGATGGTTTGGGAGGGAAGCATATTTTGGCTCCTGGTCTTGGAGATGTATGTCAGTATGGGGAAGGCACGGAGAGAACTCACAGCAGCGGAACATGTGGTGGAGGCTTTCCACACGGTAGTGGGCCAGGCCACGGTCAGGGGCAGGTGTAACCTTCAAAAATGCTCTCTGAGGGATGATTCGTACATGTCAGGCCCCACCTCCTGAAATCTTTACAGCTTTCAGAAGCAGGGGACCAACACTGCAAACATACGGCATATATATATATATATATATATATATATATATATATATATATACGCAAACATATACCTGGCAGACATACTCTCTGGGATCAATTCTCCACTAGATCATTCAGTCATTAAAAGACCAAGCGGTCAGTTTTTTTTTACACCTTCCATCACTTTCCTGACATGTCTTAGAGAGGAAACACCTTCTGACATTTTTCAGAGATGCCTGCAGTCCAGGCTGGCTGTAACTACACAACTTGCAAGATTCGTTCTTCACGATGGCTAGATCTTGGTAGGGCTCAGTGTTTAGTTAAAACTAGACTTTTACATATTGAAACAATTGATGCTATAAGAAGAACGATATTCACCACCATGCCTCATTAGCTCTATGGTCTACATTACAGCGCTACTAGGTGATATTTGGAAATCGCACACTTCTTCTTGCCAACCCAAATACCTATACTTTGCCTGTGAACTAAAGCTTTGAAGCCAGATGGAAAAAATATGCTTAGGTGTGTGAGTCTCTCCTTTTCTGAACTGTTAAAGGTTTTAAAGAGCCATTCCACAGAACTATTTTCCCATTAGCTATTCACGAAGCAGCTTTTGCATATTGAGCTTCAGGTGTACATCTGTTAAAATGGAACTTTTGATTGATATATATATAGGTTACGTTTCTAGAAGAGCAATCAATGTGTCAGGCAGGAGGGCAGAGAATGCTGGGGAGAAAATGAAGGTCTCTTTCTCCTTATAAATCTAGAAGAAAGGTTTCTGGCTTATTTTTTTTTAAGTCTTTGAAATTGGGAGGAACGTCATCTTTTCAACTCTGAATGTGCACATTTTGTGACGTCCTGAATACTTCGGATAGCTGTAGTTCGCTGTTGTTGTGTCTTGTGCTTGTGGTCAGAGTCCAAGGGTATCACACAGTGTTCCTTTGGGAGTTGAAGGGAGAAGGCTGCAGTAGCCTGACGTTCTCTTTAGTGTTTTCTAGAAGGCAGAGGAATGCACAGAAAGAGCAAGGGTCTTATTTTACACCTTGGTCGCTTTTTCAGGTCTGTGAACTTTAAACATCTGTAACTCTCTGTTCTTTTTACTTTAAAAATTTTTTATTTATTTGTGTGTGTGTGTGTGTGTGTGTGTGTGCATGTGTGCGCACGCGCGTGTATCAGAGGGCACTGTATGTCCCTGTGGAGAACCAAGGGTGACTTCGGGAATCACCTGGAATTGCTTCTACCTCCTTTTCTGTTGTGGGATTTTCCAGGCTCCACCCACCAGGGCCAGAAGTGCAGGCCACCACTGTTTCCATCTGGCATTTTTATGTGGGATCTGGGATCCAAACTCAGGACCTTCTGCTTGCAAGACAAAGTCTTAACCCCTGAGCCATCTCTCTAGCCTCACTGTTCTCTTGCTTTAAAATGGGATCCTTATCCCTTACCACAAAGCTGTCCCAAGACTTTAATAATGTTATGTAAATACAGACCAATGAATAATTTAACAGCCACTTTGTAATTAGTCCTTTGTTAAGTACTCAAGGTACTTATCACATGGTGGCACTGCCCATCTACTTACATTACAGTGTCCTCTGATAAGATATTTGCATTCAAAACAGAAAGATTTGGCAAAGCTAGTAGATAGCTGTCAGTAACCTGACATGTGAAGTAACTGTAAACACTTTTTTCATATAGAAACCCGAACACTTGTAGCGCTGGGCATAGAGGCACACACCTGGAATCCCAGCACACAGGAAGCTGAGGTAGGATGGTGGCCACGCTGTAACCAGTCTGGACCATGTATCAACTTTAAGGCCACTTCAGCTACAGAGCAGTTTTCTGACTCAAACAGCAGCAATCACAACAGAACAAAACCATGTGAACATATCAACAGGGGAAGCTGACAATGTGTCTCTAAGAGTTCTAAGACTATCCAGACTTAGGTCCCTCCTCTTCCTCCTCTTCCTTTTCTCTTCCTTTTCTCTTCCTTTTCTCTTCCTTTTCTCTTCCTTCCTTCCTCCCTCCCTCCCTCCCTTTCTTCCTTTCCTTCTTCCTTTTGCTCTTTTTTCTTTCTTAATCTTTTTCTTTCCCTCCTTCTTCTTCTCTTTGTCTCTTATTTCTTTCTGCAGAGAAATTATTCTGAGAATGATGAACTTAAAGACATTTCCACTGCTGAAAAATCAAGCCTTATGTGTACAATGGACGACCATCCATATCTGGGTGCGTGTGCATGCGCGCGCGTGTGTGGGCAGGCACTGGATAAGAAGCCTTGAGAGTACCATCGTCTTGCTCATTTTGCTAAGCCACCCTGAGAAACAACTTAGCATTTTTGCATTTTACATAAAAAGACGGGGCTGGAGAGGTGGCTCAGGGGTTAAGCCTCCGCCTTGCACGCGGAAGGTCCTGAGTTCGGATCCCAGATCCCACGTATAGACGCCAGGCGGAAGCGGGGGCGGCCTGCGCTTCTGGTCCTGGTAGGGCGGAGCCTGTGAATCCCGGGGCTGAAGGAGGTGGAGGCGTCCATGGTGGTTCGCGAATTCGTCCGTGGTTCTACACATACACAGACACACACACACGCACGCGCGTGCACACATACACACACACATGCACACAGTTGAATAAATAATAATAAAAAAAGAAATCATAAAAATTAAAAAAAAAAAAAAAAAGACATATTTCAGGATTCGCTGGGTGCTGTCAAGAGAAACACCCTGGGCTAACTTAGGAGAAAGAAATTTGGCTGGGATAGGATTGAGGGTACAGAGATGAAGTGGAGAGGGGTCGCCAGGCCTGGCATTTCCAAGCAGTTGGAGACCCTCATCCCTGGCTGGATCACAGGAAGAATCTGATCTGGCTTTTGCTGCCAACAGGAAACCTTCTGAGTCTTCCTAATGTCTTTATTATCTCTCTGCGCACACATCAAATTCTTAATGGTTGTTGATCTGACTTAACGAAGGGCTGGACTTCTGACCTTCTTCCTGTCCATGACCTGTGAGCAAGAGGCAAGAATCCTCAGGAAGAAACTGAGAAAGGAAGGAGACCACGAGCCAAACAGTGTACATCCATGAAGTATGCGAGGATCCCGAGTAATGTGGCTTCCCCACTCTGCGAGCATCTCACGTCTGTGGAGGATGTTGTGTGAAGTTCCCAAGGCCCTGAGCAGAGCTGTTCTTACTTCATGTGGGTTTTAGCTGGTGGAATTAGAGGCCACGCACCTTGACTTCTCATCCCATGTGTAGTTGCTTCCGGACACCTTTATATCCTTAATATAACCACAGATTACGAAAACCGAAAGCGATTATAAATATGGCTTCCTAGCTAAAAATCTTGAATCCTTTCTCTGTTGAAGGATCATTGAGGAGATTTGAGTCTCTAGCAGAGACAGCCAGCAGAAGCCAGGAAGCTCTTTGTTAGATAAGCTCTTTGTTAGACTTAGAATCATGGCAGTTGGTAAGTGACCAGCCCAGTCATCAAAAGTCTTGTGGGTAGGGTATGTGGAAGTGCTTCGGCATGCCGATAACAGACTCGTTGGCCGAGCTAGACAAACTCTAGAAAAAGGCATCTGAATTGTTTTGTTTGCACGGTATTCCAGAACTTGGTGAAAGCCGGGCCTTTCCTAAAAGACTTTATAGTTTCTGTTTCTGTCATTTTCTTCCCCCTTCCCCCCTCCCCTCCCTACCCTCCCCTCCTCTCCCTTCTCCTCCCCTCCCTCCCTTCCCCTCACCTCTCCCCTTTCTCTCCCCTCCCCTCCTCTCCTCTCCCCCTTCCCTTTCCTCCTTCCCTCTCTTCACCTCTCCTTTCCCTTCCCCTTCCCTCTCCTCCCTTCACCCCTCCCCTCCCCTTACCTCCTTTCCCCCCTCCCCTCCCCTTACCTCTCTTCCCTCTCCTCCCCTCCCTTCCCCTCCCCCTTCCTTCCTCCCCTCCCTTCCCCCTCCTCCTTTCCCCTCCCCTCCCCCTCCTCCTCTCCCTTCCTGTCAGCACAGGTGTTAACTTGACTCCTGAGGGTTTGAGCTCTGGGCACAGTTGTAGAGAGTTGATGGTTGAGTTAAGCCCAGAGCAAACCTGAAGGAGATTGTCTAGCTGCTGGGGAAGACCCAGCCCATGGTGGGTGGGATTAGGCCCTGGATAATCAGAGAGACCTGGTTGAGAGAGTTGGCATCCTTCTGTATATGTGGCCAGACATGCTGGTCTGGCAAGTAAGGATTGTCTATCTCTCAGCTGTTATGGTGGCCAGTTCCCTTGGCCCTAATGTTGGTGTGTGCTCTCCTGTCAAGCTGGACTATGAACTGTAACCGGACTATCGTAAGAAAGTAAACTCCTTGTTCCCTTAAGCTGTGTGATGGTCATTTATCAGCAACCATGCAGGCGGACTGCAACACCTCCCCTTCCTTCCCCTCTCCTGTCTCCTGTCCTTCCCTCCCTGTGTCTCTCCCTTTCTCTCTCCCTCTCCTCTTTCCCCTTCCTTCCTTCTTCTCCCTTCTCTTTCTTCTCTCCTTTCAACCTCCCTCTTTGTCTCCCTTCTCCCTTTCCTCTCCCTCCTTTTCCCTTTCTCTGTCTCTTCCCATTTCTCCCTCCTTTTTTTTCTTCTCTCCTTTCAATCTCCTGCCCTGAATCCATTTGCCTTCTCCTCTCCTCTTCTCTTTTTCCCTCTCCATTCTCCTTCCCTTCCTCCCCCTCTCTTCTTTCCCCCTATACACTCTCCTTCACCTCTCCCTCCTCTTCCTACTCCTCTTCTTCTTTCTCCCTTCCTCCCTCTTCCTCTTCCTCTCCCTTCTTCCCTCCCTCTCCCTTCTTCCTCTCCCTTTCCCTCCAGTCTATCTAACCCAGGGACTCCTCCATTAGGCAATCTCTCTGGTGCTGAGCTACATCCCCAGTTCTCTGCTCTTATTCATCATTTGTTAAGATCAAAATACGTGCCATTGATATCATTTCATCTTGAGTGGAAATTGCTCTTCAGTAATTATATCAGGAACCTCAGTAGCCAGGCTTCTAACCATCCCCTGCTCTCGACATTCTTATGTCTGTTTCCTGGTCTTCAGTCTAGTGGTGTAATGAGCAAAGGACGTGCGGGAAATGGGAAATCTGTTAGTGTTCATTATATTGTGCAGAGTCATGCAGAATGGAATGGTCTCTGTGTTAATATGCTTGGCTGTGCGTAGGTGTGTGTACTTGGACCCTGAGCAGATTTCAAGATCACTCAGCTGTAACTAGTAATATTAATAACCTTTCTGAATAAACATTTTTTATTGACTCCAGGGGTCCTGATAGCATGGATTCTGCAATGGAGGCTCTAGAGAGGAGCATAAGTTACATTCTGGAAGTTTCCATGAGTTAAATGTGCTGGGCTTATAAAAGACTGTAAAGTGATCAAATTTAACTTAATTTCAGTTTCAATTAAGAACAAATTGATTTTCCTTGGACCAGTAGAACTTTTCTTCGGTCTCATTGGGACCTTATTATTTTAACAACCTTTGATATATGGGTAGAAAAGATCAATCGCTATAACAAGATTTTGTCCTGTTTTTCTTTCATATAAGTAACATATCTTACAATGTCATATTATACATTTAGGTGAATAATTAAGCATAGTATCCAACCCATTAAAACTACTTTCTACTGGAAGAATTCCATTGGATTTTGAAAGCCTTCTTTAAAAATGATATAATTGACTAGTCATTGTAGCCTTTGAAAAATGGATTAATGTGGAAAATGCTAAAACTTTAAAACCTTCCTTCTTCTTTGCCCATGAAGCAATAAAACACCATATTTTGATATACACTTGAAAGGTCTGGAAAAGACAATATCATTCACTATCATATCACTGAAGACAAATGCCACTATCTTAAAGTTTTCAAGATTCCCATCTTTTGGACTCGATTTTCTCTGTACAGTTGCTTTTAAAATAGCTTTGTATCTGCTTATGTATGAACAGATGTCATGTGAAGATCTTAGTTGGCAGCCAAATAGTGAGTAAATGATTGGAATCTTACAAAGAGGAATAGAAAAAAAGAAATGGAATAGTGAGAGAGTTCCTGTCTCCTGGGACATGTGGAGCGATGTCACCAATAGCTTTTGTTGGTTGTTCTTCGCTCAGTTTAACTTTCAAATGTAAACTTTATGTTTTAATTGTCTGTCTCTGTGTGTGCATGCATACACATGTTTGCGCACATGCATGACGTGTGCTTCTGTGTATGTGGAGGTCAAAGGAGGCCAGCTTGTGTTCTCTATCACTCTTCAACTTACTCTCTTGAACCAGGATCTCCCAAAGGTCCTGAAGCTAGACTGGCACTTCTGCTCTCGTTGCATGAGAAATGCAACCAGCACCTCCCCATGCCAATCCTCCTGTCTCCATGATTATAATACTCGGGTTCCAGGTGCTTTGGATGTGGGTGCTAAGGGTTTGAATTCAGGTCCTTGTGCTTGCATAGTAAGCACTTTTACCACAGAGACATCTTCCGGCCCCTAGACGTAATGTTCTCATAACATTCATTGACAGGCTTTATGGTTCAATGATTGAACTTTCTCTAACATTTCTATTCAGTTCTTTAAAGAGAACTTATTCTTATTCTTCTGTTGAGTTATTAAAAATGATTTTCCATAGTGTAAAGTACAATTGATTCAATGTAGTGCTATCTGGTTTGGAAATTCTGTAAAAGGGAAGATATATAGTTTTTGAAGTCTGTTTAGAGTAAGGTGAGATGATCATGGAAAGAGAATTTACTAAACACAACCCAACCTTGTATTTTTAGTGACTTTTAATGTACATTATAACCTTTGATTTTTCTGAAAAAACCTTATGGTCAGCCTTGCTCACTTCCTTCCACAGGACAGAACTTCTGCGCATCTTAACATCCTTCCAGTTCCCCGGGATCTGCCCATCGCTCTTCATTTCCCTTGGAGTGATTACTTTCTAGAATTCGAGTCTTAGCTTCTTTTTAGACAATTAACATTTTAGACATAGCATCATGTTTTACTACATATTTGCTCACATCTCTCTCTCTTTTCCCAGCTGAAGAATTTTTTAAATACTTATTTCAAAAATGGTTGATTAATAGATTTTTAATGCTTACCAGTCTGGAAATACCTTCTTTTGGCCATTTCTTTCTCCTTTCTTTTAATTCTGGAAGACTTTTGGTCATTATGTCTTCAAATACTTCTTTTCTTCTCTCCTGACATATTTGCATATGTGTGGTGTATATGTATACATATGTAAACATGTGTCTTCATAAAGATACATGCATAATCATGTTTATATTCCACTGCTTCTTTGTTTCAGTCTTGCTATTTTTGTGGTCTATGAAATTTATTTCATTTCATAAAGTTCATTCATTTTCTTTTCAGCTCCATTTGCATATGTTTTATGCTTTTTATTTCACATTTATCAAGAATTCTATTGAGTTCTTTTTTGCAGTTCTGTTTTGTCATCCTGCTTGTATTTTGTTCACATTAATCCTTCTTTATCTCTTCGAGAATTTTTAATGTCGTTGTTTAATATTTCTTATTAGGGGCTTTTTCCTCTTTGAAACCCTTCCCACCTTTGGGACTTTCTCTCATTTTCCTTAACTTCCCACTTTTCCATGACTTTTGTTAATAAAAATTGCTCTGGGTTGCTTGAAAAAAAAGTTTCTTATATTTTTAAAGTTATTTCTGTTCCTAAGTATAAGTTCCCTTTTCTGGTTGACTTATTGTAGTTTTCAGAACTAATTTTTCTGCATAAGAATTTTCTTCAGTCTTTTCTGTCCTACTAGTTCTTCAACAGTGCTCTGCCTTGGACACAATTGCTTCACTCTTGTTTAGTGGCAGACAAGTCTTTACTTTTTGGAGTGACTATCCATGTCAGGGCAGATTAATTGCTGAAGTCTATACATTGAATTTTTGTACTGGATTGACTCAACACACTGTGGATTTCATATGCAGTGAATTTATTTAGACATAAGAGACGCTGTCGGAATGTCTGAGATACAGAGAGATGCAATTAAAATTAGGCTTTAGGGTGCTTCGTTGGGCAAAGAAATGCAGGAGGAATGGAAGAAGAGAAAAGCTCAAGAACTTGACAGCCAGTGTGATGTTGCCGGAGAAGCAACAAGGCAAATGCATGATGACGTGGGTGGGGCTGGGGTCTTGCAATGGAAAGGTCACCATGGCAACAGAAGGGCCCCCAGGCAACAGAAGGGCCCCCAGGCAACAGAAGGGCCCCCAGCACTCTGTTATTGACAGCATTGAGATGGAGAAGGACAGAACAGTATCTCAATGAACAGATGCTAAAATCAAAGGACTAGGGAGCTGGAAAGATGGCTTAGATGTTAAGCCTTTGCTTTGCAAACAGAAAAATCCGAGTTCAGATCCTAGATCCCACCTATAAACGCCTGGTGACTTGCACTTCTGGCTCTGAAAGGTGGAGCTGGGAAATCCCAATGGAGTACAGAAAAAAGAGGTATAGCAATCCAGGATGACTCTTGAAGTCACCCTTGGGCCTCCACAAGCATATATAATGTCTTCTGACACACATACACACATAATAATAAAAAAATCAAACCACAAGGGATTGAGGAAATAAAGACGTGCCCATTTAAAAGTGAGAATAATTCATAGTGTTTTTCAGGAGAAATATTGTCAGTGAAAAGATGGGAAACAAGCGAATAGTTGGAATGTACAGAAAGTCAGAAATCTTCCTTAAGGTCTGTGGACCCCCACCTTGCATTATGGACCACAGCCTGTTTCATGCTGGCATCTGAGTCGCCTGTCAGCCCTGTTCATTCCTGATGGATTAGACAATAGAATCAGGAAAAAGCCACCCCTCTCCTCTGAGTGTCACGCGATTTAGATTTTCCACGGAGGGTCAAACAGAAGTCAGTTTGGATTCTTGGGAAGGAACCAAGACGTGAGAATGCCTGGGTCCAGTTTCGATCCTAGCCAGGGCTTATGGTGGAGATGGAATCAGATACAGTATGAAAGAATTTGGAGTCACTGCAAGGTTATCTCCAGCCGGAGGGAAAATGGCTGCCAGGAAGAGATGCTGGGCATAGGATAACTGATGATAACCCTTGCCAAGACCTGCCTCGCCTTCAGGAAGGGACAGAATGGCTTCCTGAAAAAACACGTGGAAGTGACAATTTCCATGGCCCTATGTGAGGTATAGATCAAGGCGACCCTTAAGGAAAGAACAGGCGGTCTTTTTTTTAAGTGAAGAAATCCCTCTGTTAGATTATGAACACTACCGATGCTTTATAACTAAAGCTTAGAGCCAAGAAACAATCATAATACTTTCCATATCTATGTTTGGGTCTGACCTGGAAATGAATTTCCAAAGATGGCGGTGGTGTCTCTCGTCAAGGACTCCTTAAGAAAGACTCCCAGAGGTGCTAGTGGATCATGGTCCTTAGTCAGCTCTGGCTGGATCTTGAAGACCCCTGACAGGTTCACGGCAGGGAGACCTTCTGTTGCTGTTTGCCTGCAGGTTGCTGATAAATTCATTACCAAAGAGCTTAGGAGAGTGGGGAGGTTTCATTCTTCCTTAGGGTTCTGGTTACAAGTCTAACTTGGCAGGAAAGCTAATACTAGCACCAGGAACCAGAGGGAACTGGTTACTCCATATCCACAAGGATTGCTGAGGGAGGGACAGATCTCACTTGTCTGGAAACAAGACTGCTAAAGTATACTGAAGAATGCTGCACCATTCCCTCACCTTGTCTGCTTGCCTGGGCGATGGCCTCCCCCACCATGGGCTGGGCTTCTCACGCCAATCATACGATCTCCTGCAGCCTTACTCAAGGGTTAGCCTTAACTATCAACTCTTCACACACCTGCGAGGAGCTCAGCCTTCAACTGTCAAATGGACACCTATAGGTCTAACTAGCGCACCTGCCACTGAGAATTGTCTTTATTTTCAGTCTTCCCCTTAATCTCTCTGCTTTACATTGCTTGAGAAAACGACTGTCCCCTAAACTCAGATCTGAGGAACAGGTGTGTGTCTGCATTTGCTTTCCATGTCGCGCTTTGAGGCTGTAGTCAGTGCCTACTGTGTGCTGGTCATGGTTCTGAAGACTTTTTATGGAGGTGTGGGGGGGGAGGGCTCACACAATCCTGACATCAGTCTTGTGATATAGATCATGTCTTTTGAGAGAAGAAAATCCCACACTTCGCTGACTGTTCTCAGCTTGTAACTGCCATTGCGGTATGATTTGGCTAATAGCTTTGAAGCTTAAGCTATTTCTCCCATCCAAGTACTAATCAGACATCGGTTCTCTCCTTCCACTATGTGAACTTCTGGGTTTTGAACTCAGGTTGTCAGGTTGTTTGCGAGCAGACACCTTACCTGCTGATCCGTCTTGCCTCTCAAGTACTTGTCAGCCTCGATACTCTTGGTTTCTGAGATCATGTGTGATCAGAGCGCTCTGACTGCAGACTAAAACCTCAAGCATTTCTGTTCACAGCTCTGACCGTGAGAACACATCCAAACTACCAGTAGATCCCAGCCTGGGCTGGGTAAGAGTTTATTTTATTTGTCATGGCAGCAAAACACCTACCTAAAGCAACTAAGGGATTGAGACTTATTTTAGCTCAGAACCTGAAAGGATGTACAGTCCGTCGTGCAGGAAGGCTTGGGGTTAGGTGCTGATCGCATTGCAGTCACAGTCAGGAAGCAGAGAGAGATGAATGCTGGCACTTGGCATGTATTCATTTTCCTTTACATTCATTGACTGGGGCCACTTGCATTCAGGGTGGTTCTTCCCACCCCCAGTAACTCAGGATAGAAATTCCCTTGCAGTCCTCCCCAGAGTTTTGCCTCTGGGTTGACTGTAGAGTTTACCAAGTCAACAATCAATATGAGCCGTCATGGTTATCCCCAGATTAAAATGTCACAGGCAAAATGAATATTGATGTTAGAATACACATACTTTTTTGTCTCTCGCTCACAGATGTTGTGACCATCAACAACAACCTTGAAAGCATGCAGTCTCTTCTCTCTATGAGCTAAAAGAACCAGGTGCAGATTGCCACTAAGACATGCCTGTAGGTAAGATATAGACATACATTGTAGCTCAGGAACAGTTATGAAAAGAATACATGCTTAAATGAATATCGTATTTACTTTGACGCGCCCCATGTAATGCAAAGGTTAACTCCTTCCTCCTCCCCCTTCCCCTGTACTTTTACAATCCATTGTGATGAGATTCTACCTTTTCTATAACCCAGGCTTATCAGAACTATAAACCAATCCCATAACTCACAGGAGCTTAAAGATACGTGGAGAACTTGGATAGGCTCCAGAGGAGAGCAATGAAAATGATTAATAGTTCGGAAAACAGCGAATATGAAGAAGCATGAATGGAATCAGGCTTACCAGTATTGAGAAGGCTTAGAGGTGGCACCATCCTCAGCTGTGTGAATGACTATTAAGAGATGAGAGGGGTGACTTTTTCAAATCCCCCTCTTAGAAGAAAAATGATGAACACATACCGGAAGGGCTCAGTCTGTTTGGGTTGCAAGCAGGATCCTTCGCTGTTTACCGTCTGTCTTCTTCCTCTTCTTTTGGACATTTTTTTGAATGAGAAGATAGAAGGCAAATGGCAGGCATGCAAATGGAGTGCAAGGAGCAGGTTAGCATGTAAGGAGAAAGCATTCTCCTTCCTAGAATACTGATTCTCAGTTGGGAGCTTGGAGGAGAATCAGCATGCCAGGAAATTAAAAAAATAATAAAAAAGACAGATTCACCTAGGAGTCCTCGTGGGATAGGAATGTTAACAGGAGGCTCAGTGTTCTAGACACTTAAAAGCAGGGTGAGCTCATTGGCTCATGGGAGAAGGGTGGGGGTGAATGCTGTTAGCAGGGTGCTTTAATTAGGTGCCATGTGCTTAGGGAGGGCTAGTTCATTCCGACGCTCATCCTGGAGAATGTTCTGGAACATTGATGATGTCCTCCATGGGTGGAGCTTGTGGCCTCAGACTTTGTGAGGTGGAGTTCTGCAAGGCAGTCCTTAGGTCCAGAGGATGAAAAACTGAGCCAAGTATTAAGGCGTCATACCTTCGGGAGCTAGAGAAGACTCAGGTGTTGCAAACTGCTGATTTGCGCTGTGTGTGTGTGTGTGTGTGTGTGTGTGTGTGTGTGTGTGTGTGTGTGTGTCAGAGGGCACTTTATGTGCCCATGGAGGCCCAGGGTGACTTCAGGAATCATCCTGGATTGTTCTACCTCCTCTTTTTGCTGCTCTGGGATGTCCTAGGTTCTTCCTTTCAGAGCTGGCATTGCAGGCTGCGCCATTCCTGCCTGGTATTTTTACGGGGTTTCTGGGATCTGATCTCAGATCCTTCTGCTTGTGAGGCAGAGGTTCAATCCCTGAGCCAGCTCTCCGGCCCTCCAATTTATTTTTCAGGACAAGGTTCCTCACCGAACCTGAGACTTACTGGTTTGACTAAGGCTGCTGGCCAGTGAACTCCATGCTTTCTCCTATCTGTGCTTCCCCAGAGCTGGGCTTTATAAGCACATGTTAAATGCTGGGTGGGACTCTAAACTCAGGCCCCTCATGCCTGCTTATTCCCAGCTCCTGGTGTATTCATTTTAAATAAATGTGCTATGACAATTTTCTGCCAATGGATTTCATCGTGAGATTCACTGAAAGTTATAAATAGAAAAATCACCTAAAATTAAATATCCTCTTTGGGTTGTATGATAAAAATCTGGTGTGTGTCTGATTGGAAAATTTTGAAGTAGAGAAAAATAAAACACAAGGCAGGCAGAGAGGACAGCAAAATATCAATAATCATACTTAACGCACCCCGGGGAGACCACACAGTGACTGTTCATCTCAGAAGCTCCGCCTCTCCGATCTGGTCCAGATCTCACACCCACAGTCAAGGATGATCGCTGCATAAATCTGTATTCTCTCCCACCGTTAAGGCTCTTGGGTATTCTGATTAATTTAACCACATGTTACTGTCGGGTTGAACACATTCATCTTGCATTTCAGAGTGTGTACTCGTCAGTCGCTCTCTGGTCCTTTCCTTTCAGGTCTTATTTCATCACAGCGAATGAGACTTTCTCCTGCCTGTCTTGATCTCGTCAGGACTTCCACAGCTTCACCTCTCTCCCTTCCGTTCTTGCTGTCCAATCTTCTTTAGCAGCTGCTCCCATTTCCCTATGCATGACGCGTCAACGTGGTCAGATGTGACTGCTGATCAAATCATTGTTCATCTGAGGAGTGTGAGTGACCTGCTGTGTGTGTATGTGACAGTGTGTGTGCATGTGTGTCTGTGTGTGTGTGTGTGTGTGTGTTTTGAAGGTGTGCAAAGCGGGGCAGGTGGCTGGCTGGTCATTACAATCACAATGAAGGAGAAGTTAAGAGGCTTTGTGATGAGAGATCCTGGTGGTGTCTGAGAGGGGGAAAGGGTGATTCAGTCTTTGTGAGAGATTAAGGCTTCAATTATTCATTTCGAAATGAAAAAAGCAAAATAGTCGTGTGGGGCAAACACATCTAGAATCGAGTTCTTATAGCTATGCTGCCAGTTCATATGATTGGGCAAATTATAACTCATCACTGTGAGCTCTGCTTTTGGGACTCAGTGCCTGGTACCTGGCCATCCAGCTACCTGCCCAAGCTCTTTGAATGAAGGGAGGAAGGCGCATGGTATGATGGTAGGAAAATCTATAAAATACAGCGACTTAGATACAGGTTAGCTTTGGTGCTTGAACATCAGGGTCCCACATTGCTCTGACTGTAACTCTGTTTCACTTAAGTAAGAAAAAAGAGGTGAGTGAGTGCAGGTCCCTTAATGTGACTGCAATTAATATTGCTCTGCTCACGACTCTTCAATAGCAGTGTTTGTGTATTGCATGGTAATGTTACTCAATGCATCTCTAGTAAATGGATTCAGCTTCATTTTCACATTGTTTTGTGACTGTGTTTATCACAAGCTATTTTTTGTATTTCTTGGTTTGAGAATGCACTGAATAATATATATATGTATATATAGATCATACATATATACACACATATAAAAATTTAAATATATAAATTGGTGATTTAAATACATAAGAATTTTATTTATTATTTCAAGAATCATTTTTTACCTTTTAAATTAATTAAAAATGGAATTATTTTAAATGAATATCTATTGAATTAAATATTTAAATAAATAAATACAGATTTATGTGGGTGTGTATGATTTAGGATAGAAATTCCAGAACAATCTGCAGTGTATGTCAAGTCTTGAGGCTCACCACACTAACATGAGCGATGGTAGAGAGAGTGAGTAGAATCGACCCACTTGTTGGGCACGGTACACCGTCACACGGACGACTTGACCCATGTCACCAAGTTGACTGTCCAGGCTGTACCTTGCTTTCCATGAAGATGTAGCTCCTTCTCTCCAGCTTCCTCTCACTCCTGCTTGCTCCAATCCGGGGAGCCTCATATCTCCTTTCAGTGGGGTGTACCAACTCTTCCTTCAGATTGCTGCTGGGATCACTGACTTCAGGAAGCCAAACGCTTGTCTACAGTGTGCACAATGGAAGACGATATTAACTGCACCAAACTTGGCAAGCTAAAAAGCATTTATCTTTCCGGATACCAGTCTTGAGTCATGTTGCCTTTTTAACATTTACGCACACCCCTGTGCATGTTTCACTGAGCTGATCAAAATGAATGACAAAAGATAAAGCAAAAAAAAGTGAATGGATGACCTTTCTTTTCAAACTTGCAAGGCAATGGTTGTCACTGACGACAGGTGACTGTGACGTGAATCGTGGCAGCTGTGCATTAGGCTTGGTCCACACAGCAGGGAGGCTGGCTGAAAAAAAAAAAGAAAATTTATCACGTAATTGCTGAAATCTGCATGATGTCATCCCATGTACCCTCCCTGAGCACTAGTTAGATTGGTAGTCTAGGTATGAGCTGGTAACCGAATGCTGAGTATGAAATATCCATCTTCCAGATACCAGCTCCTTGTTTCCCCTTAGTTTGGAAGTTTTCAGGGTTACAAGACAGCGTGGGAAAGATGGGAAAGTGAAGATGTTCATGAAGATAATTGATTTTATTTAAAGACTTCACTTTGGACCCAACCTTCTTATTTTTTTTTAATTTTATGAGATGTTATAGTCCAAACATGTCCAAGAATTTATTTCCTTTGATGATTGATGATTACCAGCTGCCCTGGGTGGATTTTCCCGTGTCAGAAAGAGCCCATGAGAGAACCAGCTTCTCACTCAGAACAACCCCTTGTGGGCAGGACTTCTCGTGTCCTCTTCACGTCAAAGGCTCAGCAGTATATTGTCTTTTTTTTTATTTCAGATCATACAAACTTATAGTATATTGTCTTTTTAATTACGAACTACTTCAAATATATGGGAAAGAACAGGCAGTAACAATGCTCATATACCTACTATTAGCATTTTTCATATCTGTGGATGAGCTCTCTTCTGTGAAAGAAGAACATCACTGTGGTCAAACATGCCTCCCCTTTTGCCCATGTTTCTTATATCCTGGGGTTAGTGAAAGATTCTATCTTGTTCATTTTATTTTATTTTTTTACAATTTTTGTTATGACTCCTATAGGCTATAAACGTTGTGTTTTAAATGAACATGGTGGTCCACTGGACATACCATTCTTTTCCTTGTTGTTTACATCTACATCTTGTATTTGATACCAATGTATGCTGATGAAGTTTCAGAATTCTTCTTAAGCACTGTTCAGTGTCCTGGCACAAATATACTTCTTTGACTAGATAGCTCCATGATGGATTGTCTCTGCTTTCCTACAGTCATAAACACAAGCTGTATTGAGCATCTCCCTTAAGTTCTCACGTGCATGTGCATAAGAAGTGTTCTGGGACAGACAGCTGAAATTTCATCCATCCATTTTATGGATATTTTTCTTTAAAAGTCCCTTTTGTTTCTTTTCTGTTTGTCCTTTTCTAAATTTAAAATTTATTTATCTATTAGGAAGAGAGAGAAAGAACACAGATGAATATGCGAAAACGTGTGTAGAGGTCAGAGGACAACTTTTAGAAGTTGATTCTCTCCTTCCACCATGTGGGCTTCTTGATACTGAATTCAGGTCACCAGGTTTGCAAGCAGGTACCTTATCCACTGATATCCATCTTACCATCCTTGTTTTCTACAGTTGAATTTGTTCACTAGTTTTCATTTGAGTCACTCCCAATATGAGTATCCAAAGCTACAGATTTCCCTGAATATTGGCATTCATGCTATGGAATCTTCTTCATCCCTTTTATTATTCTTTAAGGCTAAACATAGGCATGTTAGAGACATGCTTCATGCTTGGACACAACATCATCTTGCTGTTGTTTATTTTTTGCATAATAACAATCAATTAGAGAGAATTTAGTATTTTCTACTTCTCAGATCATCATATTTCCACATATAAAGCCACATCAAATTTGGAAGTATCTCTGGTATAGTAACTACATATTTGAAGAAAGTACTGAATTTATATATCATTTGGAAGTTTTGCGTGGTTCAAAGTCATCTTTATTGAGAGATTTATTAGACATTGTATTTGCTATTGCCAAATTGCCTTCTGAAATACATTTGATTGTACTTTTTAAAATAAAATAGTGAGATATAGATTTTTACTTGCCTTTGATACAATTAGCCATCTTCTTGTTTTGGTATCCTAGTTTTAAAGTGGAAATGCTGGGGTGAGATAATCTCTAAGTATACTTTACTTTCCTAAATTCTCCTAGTGATTCAAAGAAAAAGCATAGACAGACCAGAGGCACTTCAGTGCCACATACCTCCAAGGTACTGACACTTTCTCTTGGTTGGTAAATAACTGACGAAGGGCTCTTTGACAATGCTACTATGTCAAAGATAAGTTTGCATTTTCAAACCTCTTATTGACAGCAGAGTGATCAGTTAAAAATAAACACTATTCAGAAAGATCTGGCCAATATCAAAATTTAAAAGGCAAATGTTCAAGGCCTTGTCTTGATTAACAGGAAGAACAACAAAGATCAGAAACTCAGTGTTTGAGGAATTCATACTTGAAGTCTGGCTGATGATAAAACTCTCCCTGGGTAATATCACTTAGCTAACAATAACCCTCTTGCATGTGCGTGTCTTGGATCTAGACTAGCATCCTACAAATACCCGTAAGTCTTTTGATATATTAGTCATTTCTCATGCTATTGAGAAAGTTCTTTTAAGTGGCCTCTATTCAGTTACAGGGTGACTTCGAAGGGAATGAAAAGTACCATAATGCAAAACATCCATCCATTAGCAATGTTTAATTATTTTTCCATCATTAGAGAAAACATCTCGATGTTTGGAAACTTTAATGAACTTGTCCTAAATTTTCTGTGTGAAAATATTTGCTCTAGATTTTCTTTGAGTTATTTATGTAAGTTAAGAAGATTTTCCCATTTTAGATCTTGAATGGAAACCAGAATATTTATGATGTTTAAGTACAATAGAATCATGCAGAAATAATTTTTTAAATGGAGGAAAATATTGGAGAAAACATTATTTTTCTGAAAATTTTGAGAATAATTATGACTAATTTTTATATTTCAGTTTTTTCTCCCTGATTATGTCACATCTTTTTCCTTTATTTTTATTATTTTTTGTGCCTTTCTTTACAGCAATTTCTTCCTTTCCTCCTTTCTCTAACTCTATTTCCCTCCCTCCCTCCCTCACCCCTCCCCTCTCCTCCCTTCCTCTCCTCTCCCCTGCTTTCCCCTCTTCTCCCCTCCCTCCCTCCCTTCCTCCCTCCTTCCTTCCCTCCCTTCTTCCCTCCCTTCTTCCCTTCTTTCCTTCCTCCCTCCCTCCCTTCCTTCCTTCCTTCCTTCCTTCCTTCCTTCCTTCCTTCCTTCCTTCTTCCTTCCTTCCTTCCTTTTTCTTTTTTTTTAATCCACGTGAACATTTCACACATGGAAAACCTACCAGTAACTGTATGCAGGAATGTGGTTCATATGCAAACCAAAATATCAACTTATAAGACAAAAGACTTTACCTTTTATGTGACATATTTGAATATAACTTACTAACAACTGATTCTGTTACATGCTTAGTATCTGTAGATTGCACTTTTATTTCCATTAGATCTATTAAATGATTAGTGGGTTTTCATTCCATGTATTTGAGCATAAATTGGTCTTCAGGACTATATTCTATTTGTGAAGTTGTAGTTTCAGTGGCTAGTTGAGTAGACCATGAATTAATAATCACCTGATATTGACTTCAGTTGAGGTGAATACCAAGATTTATTGACCCCAGTAGAAAATATAGACCAAAGTGAAACTTCTGTCAATATTTATTTACCTTTACAGGGACAATTAATCTTGATACTCATTGAAACAAGAAGTCAATATTTGTATTGTTATGTACTTTTGGAGTCTTCCATTAGAAATATTGGCAAGTCCATGGTTCGTGGCTGTAGACTTAAAAGGCCTATCAATTTAAATGCTTTGATATCGAGAGCTAAAACATTTAAAATATTGTAGCCTGATTCATAAATTAATTCGCAAATAAAAAAATCAAGAGTCTTTTCAGAGTAGATTAAAAGGAATTCTTTGTTTAGGTTCAACTGATTTTTTTTTTTTTTAAGCAACATGAGCTGTCAGAGAGAAAAACCAGCACTAGTTTCTCTGTGAATCTCACATTAGGAGATGGGTCAATAGTTGGGAGGGTGGTTTTGTGGGGAAGAGTGCTTGCTATTGAAGCATGAAGGCCCAAGTTCACCCACGTAAAAAACTGAGTGTAACCCCAGTGTTGGTGTGGGTAGAGGTAGGATGGCCAGAGCTTGCTGGGTGCGAGAGTCTATGTCAAGGAAAGAAGATGAAGACTCATGGAGCAGGACACCTGGTGTCCCCTGGCCTCCTGGGACACACGTACAGATGTATGTACCAGACATGTCCATGTACACGCATAGGTGTGCGTGGATCAAGCTCACGCAAACTTACAATCGAAAAGAAGAACGTAAAAAAACAAGAGGTTGGGTTAGGTTCTCACGTGCTAGATTCTCTAGAGGAATGATGCTAGCGAATACCACTTCCTGTGCCTTAGAGTCTCCCGAGGGGTTTGTGTTTCACGCACTCATTGCCTGCTCCTGAGTTGCTGTTGTGATACAACGCGACAGAGGTAAAAGAATCTTCCCCTCCGCAGTGACTGGAAGCCCATGAGGCGCTTGGCACACAGGTGAGGTGTTAAGGTCTGGACCATCCTGGAAAAACGTGGCCAAGTTCCTTCAGTCATCTAGAAATTCTCCAAGTCAGAACACAATCGCAAGAATTGTACATTACACTGCCTTCGTCACACTCAAGACGACAGCACACAGATCCCTGACAGATGAGCGAGAAAGGAACTTGTCTTCTCCAAAAATCAGCAGAGGAAAACATAGGCCTTGCTGCATGGCATCCACTGCGGTATGTTTGTGTCCTCTGACTTAACAGAAACAAGAGAGTGCCTCATGCAGCACGGGAAGAAAGTTGCAGAGTGACGGGGAAACAGCTGGTGCACAGCTGCACAGAGATGCACACGTGCAGGGATAAACCATAATACATATTTTATCCTCCTCTTTGTGGAATAAACCACTTGCATTCTAGACATTGTGAAGATTTCCAGGTTGCTCTTTAAATGTCAGTGTTTGGCATGTCTCAGAATTGTTTGTAATGCCCCAGATAATGTAGCGTGCCGAGACTTACAGCTGAAAACCAAGAATTGCCCAAATCCATAGGCAGTCAACACATTTGGGGCTAGTTTTTAGATTCAAATTCTCAGCTTACTATTTTCAATGATCTTTTTTTCTTCTTTTGTCTTTTTTTGAGTAAAAGTTTTGCTTTTTGGCAGGAAGGGGTTAGAAGGTTTATTTTCAGAAGGTTTGATTCCCTTTCCTGGTTATGCAGAAATAGAGATTTTTTCTCCTGTTACTTTGTAAAGTCAAGTCTCGTGAAGATCAGCATTATGTATTGTTGATGAGGGTAGCAGAGAGAAACCAGGGCAAATCAAGGAGGAAGATGCCATTGAATAAACCTCTTCTGGTACTTTCATGTAGTGGCAATGAACAGTCTACAGAAAATGGCAACCTCTTCTCCTCTCCCCCCAACTTCTCAGAAGAACCTTCTAGATCTCCCTTTGTTTTTTTTTTTTTTTTTTTGAGCAACATAAAGGATCTCTCTTTCTTTCTCCCTCTCTGTCTGGTGAATAGTCATCAGCCAACATATCCTTGAGTTATGGTACTTATAGAAGGGAAGAGATGGCGCTGATGTTTACGAAAGGCCTGAGAGAAATGTGGGCAAAGTATCTGAAGGAGGAGAAGGAAGTGTGGAGGAGAGGGAGAGGAAGGGGCGCAGTATTGAGAGGGAAGGTTAGCACTGTAGTAGGCAGAAAAGATGCAGAGCAGTAAAGGGACAAGCTAGAAGTGGGCATCTAGCTGTGTGAACACACCTGCAAGAAGACTGTTAGGATAAAAAATCTCTGCTTCCAGGAGCATCCCGGTCCCTCAGGGAATTCAGTTTGCCATGGTGAAGGCTGCTATTGGGTGAAGTGCAATAGTTAGAGGTGGAGTCGAAGGTGAGACTTCTACATGCCAAAGAAACCTTTTGGATTAAACTGAAAAGGCAGGATACTGGTCTGTTGGAAAATAAATGACTAGATTTCAATTCTCCAGGGTGATAGTTTGTCCTTGACAGCCTTCATAAAGCCAGGGCCACGCTTCATTGTGCCAATTGTCGAAAAGTCACAAGTCCACCTTTACCGCAGGTGGATTGATGTGGCTGAAGGCCTGTCCTGTGGCGGGGAGTTTGGAGCCCTGACTTTGGAGTACTATGATAAAGGTCTCTGAGTAGTTTTGCAACAGTGGACAGTTTCCTTCTTGTTTTCTCATTTTAACAAAAAGCTGGGTGTGCTGGGGAGATGACTCAGTTGGTAAAGGGGCCATCAAACACAAGGACCTACTTTGATTCCTAGGTACCGTGGCTTGTAATCCCAATGTGGGGGAGGCCTGTTGGCCAGGTAGCCAGCCTACTTGGTGTCTACCAGACCAATGAGAGACCCTGATTTCCTTTGCAAGGTGGGTCACTCCTGAGGAACGACATCCAAAGTAGTCCTCTGGCCTTCATGTATATGTGCACACGTGTACAAGAACATCTGCCTCCACATATGCACTGACATACAGGCAAACAGGTCTACACACATACATACACAAATGGGGCGTTTTTCGTATCATTCAGCTGATGATTTAAAAATAATAAGCTTGACCCAACACCTGGTACACAATTGAGACTTTTCCTATGTGAAAGATTTTTGAAGTCCCTCGGAGAAAAAAAGAGGCTACAAGCCTTTGAAAGCATCAGGGTGGCGTGGCTTTCAGTGGTCACGTGACCACGTCTGCCTTCTTACGTGCATCCTCTAGAATCACACTGACTTTTCTCCTGGGGCCAGAGGAAAATCTGAAGATGAGATGTTTTTACTCAAAACCACATCCTTACCGCTCATGTCTATTGAACTGTATCTGCTTTCTTTTTTTCCAGCACTATTCTCAATTATTATAGGAGTATGTATAAGCCATGGGCTCTAGTGGGGTATGACCCCGCTATGCCAACCCCAGGTTCTCCCTGGCTTCCTTTTCTCCAACAGTCTGCAGCCTATACTCGGACCACAGGGGTTGTTTATTCATCTCTCCAACACCCCAATTCCCTTCTTCCTCAGATTGTTCTTGATATCTGTTTGAAG
>JALPQD010000008.1:5390609-5528109 GCA_023101885.1 Typhlomys cinereus | reverse complement strand
CACACACACACATTGCACAATACCACACACTTGTTTTGGGTCAGCCTATAAGTTATTATGACATCAGATAAATCATCAAATTGACCAAGAGCTGGCCATTCTGATCTCTAGAGAAGTTCAAAGAACATTCATTCCTGACTCCTCCTTCAGACAGCTTTACTTGTAAGGGGCAGAGCAGAAGCCAGGATTTTGTGAGTCATAGCAAGGTTGTTCTCACTCTTGTATACCTTTGAATCTCTGCTGAGAACCTCTTTGAAATATCAATAGATTTCTGTATCTTCCTGTGTTTCGTCCCTCATTTCAAATTCTTGGATAGTTCCCTTGAAATCTGAGTTGTGTATAGGTAGATATCTAGATAGATATTATATAGGGTATATATGATATGTAATATATATGATATAGGTATATGACAGATATATAGATATAGACTAAATAGATGATAAGTAAATGATAGATAAATGATAGATGATATAAAGGCAGATGTTAGTTTAATAAGTGCTATATTGAAATATAATAAATAATAGAGATATAGACAGTTAGATAATAGGGAAGACAGATGCTAGATAGATCCAAAGTAAAGGCGCAGTAAATATTGACCAGTATTAAAATATGACATTTTTCTCCTCTACTGTTTCAGTAGGTATCATTATCAATGACCTTGTCCAGGATATTTGTGTTGGTTTTAAAGTAAAAGATTAAAATTTTAAATAAATTGAACAGTGTAAGAAAACACTAAGGCTATTGTTATTGTCTTACATAATGCTAGACTTGCCATTGTCCTGTGAACTATTGACCTTTAAATGAGGAGAAAAATAATAAAATGTAAAACTCCTGTGACTTTTTCACATGACGTCACAGCAAGGCTTTGGGTCCTCTGTTTCCTTTTTTTTTTCTCCTGTTCTAGCCCAAACCCTAGCTGAGGGTCTTCAGGGGACAGCCTTTGACATCGGGCCAGCAGCACACTTTTGCTAGAATGATAACCGCACATAAAATCAAGTCACTGACGATGCGCTCAGTTGGTGGAGCTGTTGTCTTCCCTGCATGAAGCTGCGTTTGATTCCCCAGCATGGCCTCCATCTGGGAAGGTGTTGGGCACCATGTGTCACATGCTTCTAAATCCCAGACTATCTGGGTGGAAGCAGGTGGGTCACCAAATTCAGGGTCATCCTTGACTACTGAGAGGGTTTGAGGCCAGCTTGGACTATGTGAGGTCCTGCCTTAAAAAAAAAAAAAAAAAAAAAAAAAAACATTGATAGAAAACTATAGGAAGGGAATGATCAGGAATAATGCTAAAAAGAGTAAATCGTGTAAGTAAAAAAATGGCAGAAGAAACAAGACAGGAGCGATGCTGGGTGTTTATGTGGTTGGGAAAACAGGGCTTTAGTGATGTTGACAAGGAGCTGTGTGGAAAGAATAAGCCAGAAGTTTGAGGCGCAGAAACGAGGGATCCTCACATGGACGCTTTGCTTCTGGAGGGCTGTGGGGGTTGAGAGATGGAAGGAGGGTCCTTGCCTCCCTCCTGGGGTGGTGCTTACTCTCTGTCAGGCTTCTGGACACTGAATCCTGAGAGTTCATGGTTTCTCTGAGCAGCTGTGCCGAGTTTTATCAGCCTTCTCCACTGGTGGGTCAAATGATGCTTCGTGAGCACTTGCTGGTGTGCGCTGGGCACAGCCGGTTCTGAGGTCTAAGCCAGGGCTCACTTGGTGTTCCTCAGGGAAACTGCAGAAGGAGGAGTAAGAGCAGAAATATAGGGGAAGACACCAGAGCAAACAAGCAAGCAAACCAACCAACACATTGGCTTGCCTTCTTGTATTTTAAAATATAGCCCAGGCCCATCTCTGAATGGTAGACTCTGTCTATAAATCTTTAAAATGGGTCTGTTACCTTCTAGTAACTGTCCCGTTGAATAAATGTGCTATTTAGCTGCTTTCAGTGTGGCGAGATAGATGCGCCCTGACCATTTGCACTTTGGCGATATGACCTTTTCTGAACTTTTATTATAAAAGAATTTCTCACTGTTTTCATTCTCTGGGAGTTCACCTCCACTACTGTGAATTCTGCTGCCTCCAAAATTCTCCCTGTGTGGTCAGGAAAAGACACAATGCCATACCCATTGGAAGGATCCCTTAACACATAACTCCTTTCTTCCCTCCCGTCTCTTTGCTTTATTCTCCCTCCCTACTTCTCTTCCTTTTGCCCTCTCTCCTTCCCTCGTAGGTTGTAGAGCTGTGACTCTGTTAGTGGTGAGGTTCGGCAGGAAGGAATGGGATATTAAAGGAATAAATTCACGCAACCAGTGTCCCACTGTGGTTTCACTGTCATCTAAATCCCCTGTTTTTCTTCTCCCATAAATCTTAATCCCAATCTCAGTACTTGCTGCAAATGTTAAAATAAGAGTTTCCTAGATTTCATACTTCCAGGGTGGACTCATCATATTTCAAGACTTTTAGTATTTGGTTCTTCCAATTTTTTAAAAAAAATTTTATGACTGTGAGTAAAGGAAGTTGTAATGAACCCAATTGCTCTTTTCCCTCTTAACCAAGGTACCTTCCAATTCAAAGAGGGGGAGGAACCTGTGTCCCAATCATAGGCTGGAAACATTCCAACTCCCAAATTCTACACAACGGAATGATTTGCTGCGTATGCAGTCACGTGCTGATAGCACATGGTCTTGGCTGATGAGTTCTTGAATTTAAAGATCAACATCTCTTCCTTGTGCAGTTAGAGAGGCTTTGGGGAAAGAGAATGATTTAGCAGTTTGTTTACCATTCAACCCCCCCCTGAGACACTAGTATCAGCAGTTTTTAGGAAAAAGCACAGGGAATTCCATGGAGAGAATTCCGTATGTAGTAGCCAGACTCCTGGGTGTGGGACAAGCAAACGCTGCAGGCATTTTTATGATTTCTTCAGTCTGATTGGGTGTCATCCCCATGGCAATCTGAGAAGCGAAATTAATAAGGCAAGCAGGTTATATTAATCTCTTTTCAGCTGTGCAAGAAAGTCAAAATATAATGGGGAAATTTTTCTAAGTGTGAAAAATTACCCACTTTGTCTATTTCATGTTTCTCAAACTCCAAAATTAATGACTTTTGGAAAAAGATGTTTGTGTCTCTGTGGACTCGGAGTTTCTGAATGCAAAGGTTGTTGCTAAGGAAGAAAATATGAAAATGCTGAGGAGGACGACTTGGGGGGAGTGAGGAGAGAGAAGATGCACTCAAATCTGGAAAAGTACATTGTCGGACTTTTGAAAAGAGTAATATAGAGAATAACTTAGAAAGGCACCTACCTATGTTTAATCAATTCTGACTTTTAGATCAAATTCTGATTTTGATTTTAAGTTACTCAGAGCTGAGTGTGCGAGGATTTTTTTTAAAATCTGGGATCTGGGATCCCAACTTAGATCTCTCTGCTTACAATGAGGCAGAGGTTTTAACCTCTGAGCCATCTCTCCAGCCCCACATCATATTCTAGAATGAGGTTCCATGTGGCTGCTAGTACTAAGCCATTGAGCTTGAGCCTCCCTTGCGTCCTTGCTCCTGGCTGGGGGAGCTCAATTTTTTAGAACTCATTTTCTTGCCTGCATTTCACACACACTGTTTGCTCTGCTGTCTGTACTGCCCCTTCCTCTCTGGAGACCCTGCTCTGTCTGCAGGGGTCAGGCCAGTCACCATCCCGTCTAAGAATGTCATCCCTGAGGTTCTCCGTGCTCTTCTCTGCATTCCAAAGTGCTCTGGGCAGAACCCAGTTGGAATCACAATGACCTGTCCTTGGGTGTACTACCACCATGAGAATACCAATTCTTCCATGCAGAGCTTGATTTTCATCCTTAAACAACTTTCAGAGCATTCTAATACCCATTGCTGTGTCACTACACATATTCTGAACTCAACTGAGTTCATGATTAATAGAGAATTCGGAAGGTCAGAATCAGATTCCTGGAGAGCAGTTTGCGCAGGAGACACGAAGGGAGAGGAAAGAAGCTCCTCTTCTCAGGAGCGAGCTTGTCTCCACTTACAGGATGTGAGATCAGAACCTTTATCATCTCTGGAATTGCAACAGAGTCATTGCTTCCATGTTTATCAGAAGTGGAGACAACAAAAACTGCTACCATTATGTTCACGTGCCTATCACCTCTGATCAAGTAAAAAGTGTCCCCCTCATACATTGGCTTTATCACTGAGTCCTAACAAATACGTTGAGAAAATGTGGTTCTAGTGGGAAATCTGGTCCTGGAGTGGGTCCATTGAGTCCATAAAGCTTTTCTTTCTTGCTGTGAGGAACTGAGTCTGAGGTGGGCACAAACAGAATGTGGGACCACGTGGCATTGCTGGTGTGAAGAGTTAGCAAAGGTGGCATGGGAAAATGATAAGGAGGTGAAGGCAGCTGGAGGGGAGGAGATTCACCCCATGAACAGGAGCTTTGGGCTTTATAGCTGGCTGTCAAATGGAGGGATAAGGGGGTGCTGGGGAAGTGAGAGATGAGGTGACCAGTGACTGGAGAGCACTCTGGGTCATAGCGATAAGTAGCTGTGAAACTGTAGCCACCACCAGTGTCATTAGCACCTCTGTCACCTCTCACCACCATCACCACCATCATCACCATCACCACCACTATCACCACCATCACCATCATTACCATCATCACCATCATAACATAACCACTACCACTGCCCTTTCACCACCATCACCTCCATCATCATCACCACTGTCACCATCATCACCACCATCATCACCACCACCATCATCATCACCACCACTATTGCCATCATCACCCCCCCCACCCCCCCCACCATCATCATCATCATCACCATCACCACCATCATTGCCACATTTTGATCATCCTTAAGTTTGGTTAAGAAGTTCATAAATGCTGTTGCCCTTGACACAATGCTGACTAGCAACCTTGAGAGGAAATGAAATGAAATAAAAAGGAGGTAACTTGGCCAGAAAAAAGCACCCCAGCTTGTGTGAGGGTTCAAGTCGTCGAGCATTTCCCCATCTTAGAAACCTTAACACACCTAAGGATGTTTGTTTATATCTCACTCTGGGGTCAAAGCTGACCCTTGGCTGGGTCACCTCATTTCATTTTCCATCGAATATCTGGGGGGGGGGGTATTACGCCAAGTTCCCCGAGGTCTTGTAGCCTGCAGGAAGCTGTGAACGTTCCCAGCTTCATTTTAACTAAATTAACTAGACTTACAACCTCAGTGTCAGCGAACAATGAAAGCTTACCAGTGAACATATGAAACAGAAATGAAATTAGCCAGCGGTTGCAAACTCCAAACAGCTGAGACATTCAATTGTTAGCCATTTGAAGGATTAACTTCTAAATCAAGTAGAGCTCTCTCGGTAGTTTAACTAGTTGGGCACTCAAGGGGATATAAAAACACACTTGAAAGTAGAAATGTATTTCTTCACCTATAAAATCGAGATTTACTGGCAGGTTGTGATATTATTAATACTGGATTTCCTTGCCGTGGCCTGCGAACCTAATCATATTTTCTTTTGTTTCCTCACCGGAGGCTTTGACTTTACAGAAGCAACCGTGTCCCAAGTTGGACAGGGCTGAGTTATCTGGAACAGAGGCTGGACAAGTAGCTCATCATAGTTGCTTAGATCTCTGGATTCCATTCTGTCCCTATGCCTTGGGTTTATGCACTCCAGATTTACACAGTTCATTGAATATTCAGCCAGCCTTAAAGATTTTATTTGATGGTTATTTCAATAATAATTATGGTGGCTGCCAGACTCTCCTTTCCATATGAAAAAACAAAACAAAACAAAAACAAGCCAACAAAAAATACACCCGCCATCCTAGCGACAGGAAAACTATACTGGTAACGGGCTTCCATGTCTTCTTGAAAGGTCACTTAGACCTGTTCAGAACAGACAGCCAAGGAGAGTTCATCAGTATTGGTCATTATCAAATTTTTAGAAATGTAATTATAATAGCATTCTTTAAGGACATGTAAGCTCTTCATGAAGTCTATTGGCAAGTGGGATTTTTACATTTCATTCAAGCAAACCCACAAATATCTTCATGTCTTTATTCAACAGGAGGCTAACGGAATAATTAGTATGGTGAATTTCATGTAGGGTTTTTCTTTCTAAACCCCAGGAGAAGAAGCAGTTGGTGAAACTGCTTTGGTTTCCCATGTTCTGAGTCCCTGCTTATGTCTTTATAAACATAATTTCTTCATCCCCAAATCCATTGCAGGAAAAAAGCCACAAACCCGCATGTTTCTTTTCTTTATTGAAAAAGGCCAGAGTGAAAGGGAGAGAAAAAAAAAGAGGCAAGAGTGGAATCACCGAGAAAACTCTAAACAAATAAAGTGCAAACCCAGAGTGACAAGCACACTCAGACCCTGGATTGGTTATGGATGAGACGACAAGTATATGATGAAATTAATGACCCTCTGTCAACTTTTTAGATCTCACTTTTAAAGAGAATGGACCAAAAATCAATAGCCCCCAAACCACCAGTACTCCAGTGAGCCAGTCTTTCATTTATCTTGCTGTTGGCACTCAGATAGAAACGCAGCCAAGCACGGCATAGAGCCTTCACCGGGAGTCATCAGCCCAGGCAATGCGTATGCACCCCGGCCCCGGGGTCAGAGGTGCACGCCCAGGCTTCTTTGAGAAGCTTCTATGCATCCCTGTGGGTGCTGGCATGATTCAGCTGAAAGCTGATTTCTCATATGTGGATCAAGTGCTTGTGTTGGGAATTTGCCTGCTAGAATGCACGATTTCCAATCCAGCAATAGCGGTGGATGGCTAAGGATTCCCTTCCACTCTGATTTTCTATTGCTAGCCTGCAGATGCCGAATTGCAAGCCTTTAGTTGACAACAAAATACGACTTTAAGGATCAAAGGAGGATTGGAGATGTAGTAGGTCAGCTGGGAGAGGGCTTGCCTAGCATGCATGATGCCCTGGGTTTGATCCCCAGTCACTCATAAAGCAGACTCGGTAGTGTGTGTAGGCAATCCCAACACTCAGGTGGAGGGAGAATTAGAAGTTCAAGATACTCTGGCCTATACAGTACAGGACAGCTTGAACTGCATAAAATTGTCTTAAGACACAACAAAATAAGTCAAAGCAGACTTGCAAGACTTAAAGAAACAACTTTATGTGGACATGAAACTTTAAATTTTTGTGTGCTTGTGTATGTGTGTATGTGTGTGTGTGTGTGTGTGTGTATGAGAGAGAGAGAGAGAGAGAGAGAGAGAGAGAGAGAGAGAGAGAGAGAGAGCGCACTGTGTATGCTTGTGGAGGTCCAAGAGTGACTGCAGGAATCATCTTGGATTGCCTTTACCTCCTTATTGCTTTGTTCCAGGGTTTCCTAGGCTCCATCTTCCAGGGTCAGAAGTTCAGGCCACTGCCATATTCATCTGGCATTTTTACATGGGATCTGGGTATCTCAACTCAAGGCCTTTTGCTTATCAAACAAAGGCTTTAACCCTGACATTTGGTTTGTAATCCCATGACTGCATCCTGAGTCCGTGTAGCTTTTTTAAGACTTTTACTTAGAACTGGGAATGTCTAGAGCTTATAGTTAGAATATTTCAAAACTGGAAGCTTGGAGGATCAAAACTCAGACTGTGAGTGAAGAAAAGGAGAGAATATCGCAGAAACTGCCTGAGCTGTAATTGAACCTGGAGCTTCTTAACCAGTAGGCTTGGAAATAGTCTCTTTAAGCTTGAGTTTTCTAAATAGGAAAATCTTTAGTACATCAGGAGAGTTTTCCTACAGAGAATGGGCCATATTAAAATGTGAAAGATAAATGAAGCCAAATCCAGCGTTCAATAATACCGTTAACAGCTGGGGCCAAAGTGAAATGAAATGATGTCATTATGTTAAAATGGATGTCGACACGTACAGAAAAATAATCAGCAGAAAAGGAGAGAAATCACATTTTGATGATAATCTGAGACATGCAAAGTGTTTGCCATTTATCTGGTATTGTCCAAATAGAATCCAATCAATAGATGTCTTTAAGGTTTTTATCTTATTTATTTATGTAATGAACACTTATAGGGAGCTTATTATGGGCTAGGTACTATTTGGGGTGCTTTCCCACATAATGACCTTTTCAATCTTCATAACAAAGCTAGGAAATAGAAATTATTATTATCACAGTTTTACAAGCCAAATTAAGGTTTGAATTGGTAAGTAATTTGTCCAAGGGCACAGAGCTAATTGATGAAATAGCTGAGAGTGAAATCCAGAGTTTATGTTGTTCATCTTTAGACAATGTCATGTCCGGAATAGGGAACTTAAACTACCAGGGAGAACTTGAACACGGTACAAATATGCAGAGAGGAGTAAAACTGGTGAATTTGTTAATGATATGCTTTCTTTTTCTTTCTGATTTTAATATTCTCATCTGTGATAATAGTTGTCTGTATGAGGTTCTTACGTGTGTGTGTGTATGTGTGTATGAATGCATGTGAGTGGGCACACATAGGTGGGTGCATATATACAATATACTTGGGATGTATACCTGTGGAATCTGTTGGAATCATCCTCTGTCAATCTTCTTCCACCTCATTGCTGTGAGTCTAGACAGATCTCTGATGAAATCCAGAGTGCATGGTATTAGGGTTAGCCTGGCTACTCAGCTGACTTTGGGTTTTTCCAGGTTCTGCCTTTTAGGGCTGGACCTATAGGCTGCTGCCACACCCATCTGGCAGCATTTTTACTTGGGATCTAGTCATCTGAACTCTGGTCCTTTTGCTTGTGAGGCAAAAGATTTAACTGCTAAATCATCTCTCCAGCCTTCTCTATGGTAACAGTCTTAAATGAAAAACATTATCATATCCGTAAGTTCTATTTGAAGTTTAATATGCATGTATAATATGTGGTAATCAAATCAGGAACAATTTATTTGTTTGTTTATTTATCTATTTATTTATTTATTTATTGTGTGTAGGTGTATACCCACATATGCCACAGTGCATATGTGGAAGCCAAGGACAATATGAGTGTGTCTGTTCTCTCCTTCTGATATATACGAGTTCCAGAGATTGAACTCAGATCTCCAGGCTTAGTGGCAAACACCTCTAGTCCCTGAGTCATCTTGTTGGTCCAAATCACAATACTTCAGTTTTTCCAGCAGCTGGCACACACGTGTGTCCTTTTTCAAAACTCACATCAACCTTGTGTCTGGCTATTTTTTATGTCCGGTGCAAGATTGTTAACTGTACTTATATTTCAGGGTGACCCTAGCCCAGAAGTTAACTTTCCCTGGGCCAACTGTGACTTTGCATATTTTCAACAACTTTAACATATGAAGTCCATTTGATGTACAGGTTTGGGTGCTTGGCACAGTGAGCACACGGGAGAAGAAAGCAATGAGAGTTCCCAAAATTGACTCTGAGATTGAGTATTTGGCACTTAGAGAAAAGAAAACTTGAAGAATTTATTTTCAACCTAGATAGAGATTTGATGGTTACCACCACTTACATAGAATGAGATAGTTGGAAAGAGAGGTTATACATGGGATAAAATGATACATGAGAAATGATTCCACTCAGTAGATCCATGCTACAGAAAAGCCCAATAGATTGAGGGGGGATAATACAACAATCTGTGGTTCGTGAGAATTCTTGTGCTTTTAATTTGCTCACTGGGATACAGTGAGGATGAGGGAAGAAGAGAGAAACCAGAGGAAATGAAAGCAGATCATGCTGAGTAACTAAAGCGCTTTCAGATGAGCGAGTGTTCACCTGTGCGTCGGACCTTGTATGGAGGCTGTGGATGTGGCTTAACTGGGGGATTGCTTGTCTGGCATTGGACGCCCTGGGTTCTAGTCCCAGCATTGCTTCATGGGGCGATCTCTGCCTGTGTTCCTAACAAGGAAAGTGCAGCATAAGAAGAGTCACAATTTTAAGGGTGTCTTTGGCCACATGGTGAGTGTCAGGCCAACCCGGGCTACAAGAGAACATGCCTCAAAATACTGACACAGCACAGCACCAACAATGATGTAGGCAACCGGGAAGGATTTTGAATAGTGGTTTGAAATTTCAATGATGAATGTCATAAAGAATGTTTTGTATTTTTAGGATACATGCTAAAAGTGAATATGTTTTCACATTTTAAAACTTTAACAGAGGGGTTGGAGATATGGCTCAGGGATTAAGACTCTGCCTTGAAAGCAGAAGGTCCAGAGTTTGGGTCCCAGGCCTCATGTAAAAAATGCTAGGTGAAAATAGCAACAGCCTGTACATCAGGCTCTGGTGGATGAAGCCTGGGAAATCCCAGAGGGCAGCAAAAAGGATAAATCGAAGTAGTTTAGGATGATTCCTGAAGTCACCTTTGGTCCTCCACAGGGAAACACAGTGCCATCTGATATACACAATAAACAAACAAACAAGTAAAATAAATATTTTAAAAAAGATTTAAAAACTTCAACAGAGGGGTTAGAGAAATGGCTCTGGGTTAAGCCTCTGGCTAGTAAGCACAAGGACCTGAATTGGGGTCCTCAGATCCCATGTAAAAATGGTGCGTAGAAATGGCAACTGCCTACACTTCTGGCCTTGGGTCCTGGAAGGCAGAGCCTGGGAAACCTCAGAATAAACCAAAAAGGAGATTGAAGCAATCCAGAATGATTCATTCCCAAAGTCACTCCCAAAGTCACTCTCAAAGCACTTGCAATGTTTTCTGATACACACAAGTTCACACACACACACACACACACACACACACACACACACGCACACACAAATTGTAAAGTTTCACAGAGAGCCTTTTGAAATGTTTGAAGACAGCATTTCCTGCATATCCAGAGCCGTGGTGAAAGCCCAAATGTAAGTCTCGGTGATGACCGCAGGTGCACGAGGAGCCAGCATCTTGCTCGCAGTGCTGACATCTCTGCATTGACGACCTCCCAGTCCCTGTCCTGTGCTTTGGCTGTCCCAGCTGCTCCGGTCCTCTCTCTTGTCCCTGCAGCTCTGAGCGCCGCGGCAAAGCTCAGTGAAACTTCCTGGTTTAAGAATGGCCCTTTCCTACTCACTGGCACGTATTAATTTCAGAAAGCCAGGAGACTGGACCCAGCATCACAGTGCATAGATTAAATTCTCCTAACAAAATTATGTTGGATACAAACATAATTTCACAGAGCCCCTCCCATTGCCATGTAAGAGGAATCAGAAGCCGTGACATGGCTCGCTTCCAACTACACCAAGCCCAGTGACGACTGAAGACACTGAGTTGCATCATTTGAAGCATGAAAATGTTTCAAAATTTCACTCTCAAAATAGAACCAGTTACAGAGAATGTCTAAATTATCTCAATAAAAAATTCAACATATTTGGGCATAACCTTAGAGTTTTAACTTATATTAATATTGTTTTTCTTTTTTCATTTGCATGCATATGTGTGTTAGGGTACATGCATATTCATGTTTGTGTGTGTGTGTATGTGTGTAGGTCTGAGATTGATTTTGAGATTCGTCTTTGATTTTTTTCTGCTTTATTCTTTTTTGAAATAGGATGTCTAATCAAATCCAGAGTTCATCTATCTGGCTAGACAACTTGCTCTGGGGATTCCCAGTCTCTATCTTCCAAGGAATAACAGGCTTGGCCACCACATCTATTGAGCATTTAATGTGCAGTCTGGGGACCTGTTCTAGTCCTCTTGCTTACACAGCGAGTACTTTAACTGCTGAATGATTTCCTCAGCCCTCATGTTTGTGGTTTTAAAATTATCTTTTATTTTGCATGCATGTTTGTGACAGTATGGATGCATGCATGCCAGAACAAGGAAATGGATTTCAGAGGACAACCTTTGGCAGTTCGTTCTCATCTTCTGCTCTGTTGAACAAGAGTCCATCTTGTTTTCCAGGCCAGCTGGCCTTTGAGCTTCCAACTGAACTTCCTGTCTCCTCTTCCCAGAGAATCTCAGGATTGCAGATACATACCACTGTGTCTAACTTTTATCTATTTATCGTCTATTTTCAACAGGGGTTACAAGGATTGAACTCAGCTTCGCAGGCTTGAGCCATCTCCCTAGCCCTTATATTCATATTTTATTTTAATTTGCTTTGTTTTCATGCTGATTGATGCCCATATGTCCAGAGACAGACTTTAGCTTGTTCATTCATTTTGTCCTTAAACTAGAGATGGCACTCACCTGTTTAAACATCATTTAACGCTGTTAGCCAAACTGGGCGCTAAGCTCCTTATGTGCTTTTTCTCAGTAGAAAACTAGCTTAGCTATCACACGTTAATCTTTAAAACAAACCATCTAACATAGACTCAGTGTGCCAAGGAAACAGATGGGGTTCATGTCTTTGCTTAGGTATCATGCTAATATCTGTACAAGACAAACTCGCTCTGCTTAATCCTTCCGAGGCCCATTGTGGTGGGTTCTTTTTCAATGCACATGTTTGGGAAAAGGAGTGTGTTTCCTTAAACTTAACAGGCAGCACAAGCAGATTTATGTGTGTGCTGCCTTATACGCTTATGGACACATCAGTGTGTCCAAACTGTTCATGAGCTATTCTGGAAAAGACATTCCTCCCCCAGTAATTCAATGACAAAATGAATTATTATTATTCATTAACTATTCATAATTTTATTATTTCATAATATTTATTATTTAATTATTATTATGGCAGAACTGAACTTTGAAAATCAACTCCTCCTATCTCAGTTTCTGATTTGTGATTTACATTTATATATACGAGCTGAGAAAATGGCTCAGTGGTTGAAGCCTTTACTGCGCAGACAAAAGGATTTCCAGATCACATGTAAAAATGCTTGGGTGGGCATAGCGACTGGCTTGTAATTCCAGCCTTAGAAGGCAGAGACTGGGAATCCCAAGAGAACTGCTTGGAAAATCCTGCTCCATTGTTATTGTTGTACTGGCTTTTTGATCTTTGCCAAGTTGAACCTAAAGTCTCTGGCTGGAAATATAAAGATTCTCAGTAGTGAGAGTCAGAAGTTTCTTGATTGTGAAGTTCTGTATTTCTTCAAAAATGAGTCAAGACATTAGCTTTTTCTGTGCAAGAATGTTAGACTTGTCTTCGTTGATATTCTTTTCATGGAATGATGTCTTTCTAAAGACATCCATCACACTGCTATTTGTAGCTCAGCTGATGAAACGTGGTCTGGTAAGACCACGGGATAAATCATCTAGAAGTTGCTCATTTGAGTCTTTAACTTATTTCTGTGGGAGATGAAATAGGAAAGGAGGAGTCTGGAATGGATGCAGAGAGAAGTTTCTATCCAGCAGAACTGAGCAATTCTATATATCCAGTGTGAACATGACTGGCTGTTGGGAGAAGGTTCTTGTGGAAACACTCCTAGGATATTTTATAAAAAAGCAGTTATTTCCCCCAGTTGCTTAATGGCTGAGAAGAAACAGGAGGGCTGGAAAGGTATCAAGTAATAGACAAGGATTGTTTCCCAACAAAGCCTCAGCCAGCTGATACCTGAATCTGAAATATAATCCCTGATCAGGTTATCTCCAGAAACTTATTGCTCCAAAGATGTTGCTGATCTATTTCTTTGCCTGTTCCTTGTTGGACCACATTTTTCTATTGCAATGGTCTCTTCCATTTCCTTGTTTGGTGATCAACAAGACTGAGCCCCATATGAGCTATAATTGACTGGTCTTGTGGGGCGCAGTGGGTAGCTGACTCAACTTCTTGCAACACAGCTGAAGTCATTGTCAGTAGGGCTGTCTCTGGCTCAGCAGGACAGAGAACCATCACGTGGCTTGTCAAGGAACAAATGTGTTTCAGATAACACGTTACTTGTATTACTTTTTGAGAATAATTGGAACATTTGTGTAAATAGACTGTCTCATAATTTATTTAATCGCCTCTGTTATAAACTACTTGGAAGCACGTACAGGCGATCTAATCATTTGGATTCTCACTTTAGAAAGCAAGGGTGTGGTGCTTGGAGATCTCCAAGGACCTTTTCCAGCTCTCGAATTCTATGACCCGATACTTGTTTAGACGAAAAGAATAATAGGTTTATTCTGAACCATCCTGAAAGTTAGGCAGCCCTCCAGACTGATTTTTTTTTTTTTAAGAATTCACATCAGGAAAAAAAAAAATTCTCACACAGAGTTCTATAGGGTGAAGAGAGAGCCCATTCACTGTGTTTGGGCTCTGTGGGAACGCTATTCTTTTTTTTTTTTCCTCTCTGAACAATATAAGGAAATAACTTATCTTTTACAATTTTTGGATCCAGCTCATGGAGGGTGTCAGTATTGTCTAGAGTTCCCTAAGGGGATGTGGGAGTCAGAGATCCCACGACTGTTTCCCAAGCCATCCTGCTCCTTAGGTGACCTTCAGAGTCCACACGACAGTTTCTCTGCCTGAGAAATTGGACTCATTTTTCTTTACCATGGCGAAAATCTACTGTTAAAGTCTCGGAGGAAAGGGTACAGGAGTCCAAAGGGTTAAAGGGATCAGCTTTGGTCTTATAGAATATAGGACTGGATCCAGTCTCAGGTGCCTCTCTGCTACCTAGTTCTAGAAACTTCCGCATAAATATAATAGGATATGGTATCACAGATACTATGGAAATTCAATTCAGTTGTGGCTGCCTTTATATAGCTAAGAACAGGTTTTCTCTGTAGTTTTAACAAGTAGGATTGTAAGATAAGGCCGTGCATAAGATTCAGAGCAGAGGGCGCAGGGCGGGGGAAGATAAACTAATGCTTATTAAGCCACATCCATGTCTATGAAACTTGCTTTCTGGATTAAAGCAAGTGGAGGTAATAGACCTTACAAGCAACGTCATTTTACTATGTCTTGTGAGTACATGAGACAACACTGTTTCATTATCAGACACCAAAACAACCGAGGGTGTTCCTAAAAAAAATCTCATGTCCAGCGTGTGTCCATGATATTGTTGTATAATAACAGTGATATTGCTTGAATACAAAACAGCCTCCAACCCATCCCCTGGAACAGCATTTCACAAGAACAGTGGGTTGGAGAAATAATTATGCTTTGAGGAGGAATCAATTATGTTTTATGACGTAACCATTCTGCTGAACCAGCTACTATGAATGAAGGTACTGTATGGTTGGGATTGCATTAGTAAATAGGAAATGAACACTCAGATTTCCCAGGCACATGTGGAAATGAGAGATGACCTTACAAAGCAACTTGTCCTATCTGGGTAGAAAGGGCCATTTTGGATACAGACTTCTCTGGCTTCTGCGAGAGGGAATCTAGCCATCATTCAGACGTGTTTAAATGCTGCACTTGAGCTACTGTTCGTGAGGCGCAGGCGTGCTGGAGCCGCGCCACGATTCATCATATTAAACTTCATTTGGTGGAAACATTACAACAGAATAGGTTCTCTGCCGCCTCCCCACCACCCTGTTCACCACCGCTGCCCCCTTTATGTCCCTGTAGCCCTTACCCTGAGTCCAGTGTGTGGCTCCATTTGGACCAGAGGCCCCCATCCTGTGAAAAATTTAGATGGCTATAGCAGTAATCAAAAATACCAATAAAGTGTCACCGGGGCTCGCTGGTGATGTGGGGTGGCGGGTGAGTGAGATATAAAAATGAATCATGAGGCAAGTTATGATTGCTGCTCAGGCAACCTTTTCCAAATGTGAGCGCACCCGGCTTGCATAAATGGCTGCAGAATATTCTCCTCGAGGCCAAGGGGCCTGCAGGTCACAGTGTCACTTCATCAGGCTCCTAGGCCCTCAGGGACCTGGGGAAGCAGAAGAGTTGCCATTCAAGTGGCTGACTCCCCCCCCCCAACAACACTGGGGAAAGAGGCACCTGTGGGTGGGAAGGGCTTGAAGTTAAGTTGGTTTTAAAGACCCAACTGTCAGAACTCTGTATGCTGAATGCAAAATGGTCACAGCCCTAGGAACTTAATGCAAGGCGCTGGTGGAAGTGTAAAGAATGGTTAAGTAAATGAGCGGGATACCATTAATCTTGGTTTGTTTCCATACTACATCTTAGGCAGTTGAAGTCAGGGAAGGAAGAAGAAAAATTCTTGCTCCTAGCTCATAACCTGGGTGTTAAAACTGATGTCCTTCCCATTAAGAACTGTAAACTCATTAGCACATGGCAATTTATCCTCTTTTATTTCTTCTCAATTATCCTATCATCCATTGTATCTGGATCTGATTACCCTTTCCCAGAGTCAAACATTATCTTGTAAATCATTTGCTTTAAGTCGGAGCCTGCCAGTGGCTCGGGTGAGATTTGCTTAGGCAGGTAATAAATCAATTAGCATTAGACTCCGGGTATCATCTGTTTTCTCTCCTACTGCTTGGAAAAAAGGAACACCTGAGAAATCCCGCTTAGGGGGACCTCGCATTTCTGTGCATGCTTCAGAACCATGTTGAGACATTCCCTCTTATTCCAAAGGAGGAGGGAACGAAAGAGAAAAAGCAAAACAAGCAGACCAAGTCCTGGCCTGTGCCTAGAAGGCAGGTGGCACTCCAGGTATGTGGTCCTTGTATTTCAGAGGTGGCATTTTTAGTCATGATTGGGAGCATCTATTATTCAAACATAGACATCCGAGGTCCTGTTAAAAGGGATAGCCACATTTTTATGTCCAAATCATAATGACAGATCAGAAAAGAAGGCTGAGGTTCATTTTTTTTCCTGCTCTTCTATTATTTTTTTATGTATAGTCTGCTTCCCAGCACACATACCTGTTGGCCTGATAGGCTCAGATAAGAAAAAATGAGTAGTTGTTAAGTTGTATGTTCCTCCTGCCCCCTCCCATCCCTTTTACATTGCAAAAGGTAGCTAGCTCTTCTTTCCATTAAGTCCTGGGTTCCTTTACTTGAACATTCATGCCCTAGGCAGAGTTGAGGTCTTAATGATTTGGTTGAACTTTCTGTAGAGAGAGCCCGATCAGACCATTGTGGCTGACCTTTAAGCTCTAAGTGGCGGTCTTCCTAGGTTAAAGGCCAAAACAGTATTCTCGAGTGTTTCTGCATCCAGAAGCTTCTGCTAAGCGATGCTCCGTGTATGGGCTATAAACCCAGGATGGTCCTGTCCTTGCTCTCCTGGTCAGGGATGAGAGGTTTGGAAAGGAATGTCCAGCAGGGGGTGGGCCCACCAGTACAACTGTTTCTTATTGGGGAGAGCAGGCTGGGGGACTGGAGCAGGGTACGACTGAAGGGGTTGCAGGACCACGAGTAGTGGCTGATCCTGAGCTAGCGGGCGCTCTGCCCTGGCATGCACTTCGCTTACCACACCAGGCCTGCTTCCAGACTATCTTTCTGCTTTACACTTAAAAAAAAAAAAAGCAGAGATCCTACTGCTTAAATTCTCAGCACCTCCATCATGGTGCATGGTGCCTGGGGCTTGAGAGATCCATGCAGCCCTGTGGTCCCCAAAAGGGCTGGTGGGAAGCAGTTCAGGCCAGGCATGGTGCAAAATTTACGCCCTCCCTAGAGGTATCTGGATCATAGTGTGTGGGGTGGGACTTGTTAAAATGCAGGTTCCTTTCCTTAGGTTCTGCCCTCCCCCCATCTTCCTTCTCCCCTCCTCCTTGATAAAGCTATCAAACGTTCAGGGCACTTCCTATTTGATTTTCTCATGGATGGGGTAACTTTTCAGCTTGTGGCAACCAGGAGGTCTCAGATCTGAGCTCATGGCTGCTGTCCATAGATTTCTTGACATTGATCATTTCCTGTGGAATTCCTAGACCTCTGGTTTCAGCAGCAGCAGCAGTAGTAGTAGTCAGGGCCTTTGTGCTTGAATGTGGGTGTCATTCAGGAGTCAGGCAAGGCTAGGAGGGAACAGGCTCCTTTGGTGATCAATGAAGATCCAAATGCTTCTGGAATCTCCAGATTCCAACAGTTATGCCTTCCCTCCCCAGACTGACCATATGCCCCCGGGCCTCATTAATTTGCAAGAATAACATTCTTTTATTAATGTAAAAATCCTCTCACTTTTGGGTAAGAGAGATGGCTCAGGGGTTTAAAGTCTTTGCTTTGCAGGCTGGGGAGATGGCTCAGGGGTTAAGACTTTGCCTTGCAAGCAGAAGGTCTTGAGTTCAGATCCCAGGTCTCACATACAAATGCCAGTCAGAACCAGTGGAGACCTACACTTCTGGTCCTGGTGGAAGGAGCCTGGGAAATCACAAAGCAAAAAGGAGGTAGAAACAATACAGAATGATTCCTGAAGTCACCCTTGATCCTCCATAGGGATGCACAGTGCCCTGTGATACACATACACAGAGACACCAATAAAATAAATTTTAGAAAAAGTCTTGGCAAGCAAAAGGATGCCGAGTTCTGATCCCCATATTCCATGTAAAAATGCTGATCAGAAATGGCAGTGGCCTGTCAGTCCTAGTCTGGAAGCAGAGTCTGGGAAACTCAGATCCTCTTGTACACACACACACACACACACACACACACACACACACACACACACTCCTCTCACCTTTGCATGTTGACAAGTAGAACAATTTGTTTAAAGGTGAAGACGCGCTGATCAGGAGACAGATGTAGGTGAAAGACTGCTTGGGGGCTACCAGTGTGCAGTCCCTGGCCTGTACTAGGGTCAAAGCTTCCTTCGGACACATGCATGGACGCTACACCCTTGAACAGTAGCCAGGCCAAGTCTGCGACAACAGCAGGCACGAGGGGAAAAAGAGGCAGCTCTAACTGCGGCATGACATGATTGCTGCTTTAGTGTCTCACCATGCTTGAGTTTTGTGCACAAGAAGGGGACTGTGCCCTGAATGTGGACATGTGACTTGAGGTGATCTCAGGTTTATTCCTGGCTCCTTGAGGTGATCCTACTTACCTATGAATAACTTGGGAGCCATGAGACTTGTCCTTAGAGAGATTGGATGGCTTTTAAGATAACTGGGGGTGGGGTGGAAGGGGAAGGTCCTACCTGTGACAACTTGCCAATCATAAAGTAATTCTTTTTATCTTTGAACTTCCTCTAAAAATCTCTGCACATGGGCAGCACTGATTCATTTGTTGCCAAGTGTTTCCGTGGACTCCTGCGACTTTTCCAGGCCTGGGTAGAGGACTATTTTACTCTTAGATGTGACTCAGTACCAACGAAGAGACGCACAGGATTTCAGTGTGCGTATGACTCTCCCTCAATGGGGGCGGAAGGAGGGGGGTTCTTTGTTTAACTGTGATTTGGTCAGAAAAGGGAATTCAAGGTCATGCCAGACTATTTTTAAGAGCTGCTTCTTCAGCAGTTCATAGTAGCTCCAAACCTTTCCCATTATTTCCTGATACTCAGTTGCTATTTTTTTTTTTTTTCTTTTCCCTGGGACTAATCTTAGGATGACAGTTAACCCTTTCCATTCCCCACCTGCTATCCCCCCAAAATGTTTCGGCAGCTGTGCAGTGGTGGGTTCACCTTCGGGAAGAGGCGTGTCGTGTCCCGTATCTTAGATCCTGGGACTCATGGAGCAAGTCAGACTTGTTCAGACACATTGATACCACAGGGACATGCTAACTGTGAGCAGAGACAAACAATTTAGGCTTGGCCAAGGGAGGAAACCCTGGGCTCCTGGCAAGCTTTAAATATTTATGAAGCGGCCCATCTTGATCTTGGATACTCACTTCGGCAGCAGGCCTGTTGACTTTTATAATTAGTTATGGGCCTTACTATTATCCTGAGCTTTTTGCTATGTTATTTTCTGCTTGCAAAGGACCATTATTTTAAATGTTAACTCAGAAGAAAGCAATATTGGACTGAGAAGTAGCTTTGTCGTATCTATTTGTTTATTTGTTCATTCATTCATTCATTCATGTGTGTATCAGGTAGCACTCGTGTGTGTGTGTGTGTGTGTGTGTGTGTGTGTGTGTGTGTGTGTGTGTGCGCCTTTGGAGGCCCTAGAATTTCTGGCATCATCCTGCATTATCTGTCTGCTGTTTGTTTTGTTTCTCTGCCTTGCAGGGTTGGAAGTAAAGGCCACTATCATTTCTGCCTGGTGTTTTTACGTGGAATCTGGGATCTGAATCTGCTTGTGAGGCAGAAGCAGAAACTTAACCCCTGAGCCATCTATCCAGCCCCGGGTTTTACATTTTTTTAAACTTGGGACACCAATTTATGTTCCAGACTTATCAAATAGCAATTTTGACTTTTTTTAATTGTGACAGACTTAAGGATGTTGTTATATTGAAATCAAGTGCTTGAAAATCAAACGTTTGAGCTGAACTATCTTCACCGTTCTTAGAGTTTCTTTCTCCACTAGTGATAATAAAAACCCAAGATAAAATGAAGCTCCCCTTCCCTTGTAGCACACCACCCATCTTTGGCTCAATAGTAGAAATGGCTTCTGTGAGCCCCTCAAGGTCTTTGCAAATATAATTAAGAAAGGACTTCCTTTCCTAAAAGCAAGTGCCTGTACGACCATCCTAAGTTTCTCAAAACTCTTAAGAATGAGGAAAGTGGGGGTGGGGGGACCCTCCATCACCCTCAAATGGTCATAAAAGTTCCCAGAAAAACCAAGGGGGATTTCAATGATGAAGCCCGTCTCCAGGTGGCTGTGAAGATTATTTGTCCAACAATTCTTCTCTCACAGCGTGTGACAAATCACCTGCTTGGCCCCACAAGGAACCCTCAAGCCCTTTAATTAGAATAGAACCCTGATATCCTAAAAACCTTCTAACGTTTCTTAGTTAATAATATTTCTTGTTAGCCTTTCCAAAGAGAAATGGGGCTTGTTGGCCAATGTGAAATAGGCCATGGAATGGGGTGGATAGGGAGCCCCCCCCCAGCTGGGGAATATCCACAAGCTTTTGATCTCAGCAAGTTTGGCCTTGCACAAGGCAACTCTGATGCGGACTTTTTCTTTCTTTCTTTCTTTTTTTTTTATTATCCATTGCTTTTAGCCTTATTTACCATCAGGCTCTCTTGCCACAAGCATGCTTTTTAGTTCTGACAGCTCTGACTTATGGGCATTGTGGGATCCTATCTCATTAACTGAAATGGGAGAATAAAACATCAAACAATCATAAAAATAATTTGGCACTGTGAAACCACTTAGGAGCAGCTGTCAAACAGGTTGGAAGATAAACTTCTAAATAAAAAGAGCGGCGAGTTCTGCAGTGTCCTGCCGCATGCCTCCTTGGTATTATAGACTCCTTAATAACATGAAGTGCTCGGGCTTATGCAGAATAGGCCAGACACTCCATATATGATATTGATTATGCCTTAACCCCAATTTAGTAAAGACCCACTCCTCTTTTTCCTAATCAGATATTGTAGAAGCAGTTTTCTGAAAAGGAAAGGAAAAAAAAAAAAAGTCCCTAGCGTCAAGCCATATTTTATCTGCGGAGGCTGTGGCAAGAGATAGGGCTTTGTTTCCCTGTCACCGTGGCTTGCAGCCCAGTCTTAGGACAGCAAGGCCCCTCTGGGGTTCTTCTCTGGCAGTTTCTATCCAGCAATTCAAAAACATACATCTTTATCAAGCTGTTGTTGTCAGACAACATTAGATAATTAATAGGCCATTTGTCAGCCCGCACAAAACATGTTAAAATCCCAAACACAATCAGGATGAATATACTGACTGTCTCTCTGAAGGCTTCTTGTTCTGTCTTGTAGCCATTGTGAGCAGATATTTGCTATTAAACGAGACTCATTATTAATCACATCTAATGTTAATTAATTAACCACCTCTGTGTATCGAGGGCTCTCTGTAACTCTCAATTGTTCTAAGAAGCTAATTGGTAACTTAGCAGTTACATCTACGCTACCATTTCTGATTGCATTGTCTCAGGCTTTAACACAGTGAAATGTATTTATTTTCATTCAAGAAATTTCCCATAGAAAACCAGAAATGATTAGGATGTGAAAATCCATGGCAAATAGACACGAGCGTCAACTTTCTCATAGGCTCGACTTATTAAAAAGAATCTGATTTGTAATTATTACTTTTCAAATTGAGGTATTTTCTTACAGAGATAGGAAATATTTGCATCTAATTTTTAGAAGATTATGTGAGCCAGGATGCTTTTTGAGTTTAGAAATGACCTTTTCACTTATCCACTAATTTGTTCAGCAAATAAATGGTGAGAATATATGTTCAGGTTAGCGGTCAGTTCTGAGTCCTGGGAAAATCCTATCTTTTCAGAAGCCAGGCCAGAACTCAATTTGGGTTGATTTAAGTGGTGAGATAGTAAGATGCAGGGAATAGACACCCAATGTACACGCCCTCTTTATATTCTGCTTATGAATTCCCCTTACAGCGATAGACACACATTCATTTATATTAGAACTGAACTACCATGTTCAAGTACCATATCAATGCTCTCCTAGGTCTGATTTAGTTAAAAAGGAAGATGAGTGACATGATTAAAGAGAAATGATAATCACAGGCAATCTGCTGCTTGGAAGGTTGAATCTCTCTACAGATTTCTCTTTATTCTAGTTCCTTGGGAAGATCTACCATGAAGAGTCACATATGTAGACTAACCATTGCTTAGTCCTTCAAAGGAAACATTACTTAAAACTTTCCCCATACAAGGGAAAGACAATTCTCCATTGTGCTATTTCCAGTGTATAGACAGGACTGGGCTGGTGAGGTGGTTCAGGGGGTAAATGTGCTTATGAGTAAGTCTGGCAACTTGATTCAGTCCCCAGAAGGAGAGAAGAGACTTCTGAAAGTTTCCCTCTGGTCTCCATAGGCTTATGCCTTGGCATATGCACATACGGCTGTGTCTTCTTTCTGTCCCTTTCCCCTCCCTCTCTCTTTCTCTCAGAATGAAATACAAAACATACAGGCAGCGATGAGATTTTAAGCTTCACCATTTGGCAGCCTAATCTGTGTTAATCCTGTGTTAACAGAAAGGGAGATTCCCCCCTCACATCCATTGTGAAAATATATTGATGTTTTCTGTGATTCTTCCTTGCCTATAATCATCAATATTTCATATGCCAGTAATACTTTGGACTTATTGGATTTAATGGAGAAATAAAAGTTACAGCAGGAGTCTACTATACCACACAGTGCAATATAACGGATGATAACATTGTTCTTTGAGACCTGTATCCCTCCAAACTCAGGAACTTGGTAGAATTAGAATGAGAAAGAACTGGGAAATCCATCCTTGTAGATGACCTGATCTGTAGGGTCCTAAAGTTAACTGGGGGGGGGGGGTCAAGCAAACAAATGTGTATCACTTTCAGATTGAAGAGCCAAAAGTTCAAAAAGTTTGATATGTGTTTTCATTAGAGTTACGATGGCATAGGATTTTGGAGTCTATTTCCTGACTTTGTTTTTTATAAGAGTTCTTTTCATGTGCATCTAAGACAGATTTTATCTTGTGAGACAGGCTTCCCTACATTGCTAAGGATGGTTTCTGGTTTCTAATCTTCTGACTTCAGCTTCTCTTGCTGAGATGATAGCTTCACAACAACTGGCTGAAGATGTGTGTGTGTGTGTGGTGTGTGTGTGTGTGTGTGTGTGTGTGTGTGTGTGTGTGTATGAGGGAACGTGAATGTATGTGCCTGTGGGAATCCAAGGGTAACATCAGGAATCATCCTGGATTGCTCTTCTTCCGTATTGTTTTGCTTTGGGGTTTCCCAGGCTCTGCCTTCCCGAACCAGATTTGCAGGCTATCTCCATATCTGCATAACATTTTTACCTGGAATTTGAGGATCCGAACTCAGGTCTTTTTGATTGTGAGGCAAAGGCTTTGATACCTGTGCCATCTCCCTATTTCAGGAGTAAAGATGATTTGTGTTTGTGAATGCTAGAGCTTACATCTCCATTTTTTCCTTGTCAATGAGAGGGTTGGGAAAGAGAACGAGAGAGTGAGAGAGATTGATGGACTTACCCAGGGTATAGAAAGCTCAGAGACACAAGCACAGGATTGTAAAGCAAAGTTGTTCTGTGCCTGTCAACATGATGTCCTGGAATTACATGTAGGAGGTGGAGGCTGCCTGGATTCAAAATGCCCTTTAGCTGACAGAGCTCTAGAACCGAATTTAACTTAAGTCAGTCTGAGTGGTGTTTCAGAGACTGTCTAGAAATAATACCGAAGGGTGAAGAGTGAGGCGAGGAGAAAATGCCTTACGTTACCCTTCCGTCCATCAAAATTACACCTCTGCCTACGGTTCCTGCTCTGTGCTTATGAGAAAGATCCTTCTCTCCTCACACCATCTTGGCTTCACACTTCACCCATAGCACCAGCTCCCAGCACAGAACCTTCCTGAGAGTCCTGCCTTTCCTCTTCTGATGGAAACTCAGAGGTATCTGGGCCAGGAAATGGGGAGACAGGTGGAAGGATGCTGTTACCTGGATCCGTGTTTCCCACTTTCTTTCTGAACTAAAGAACAAAACCAAACAACAACAAAAATCCCCAAACTCTTTCAAGAGAACAGAGTGACTACTCCAACTAGCGCTCCCCCTTTTATCTCTCTTTTTTCCCTTTCATCCTGAAAACATAAGCTGTGGTTTTTTAGAGGCCGGGGAGAGGTTTCTCCTGGGGATGTTAATTTCAAGGCTGAGCAGTTTGCCATCACTGGCTTTGCTGGAAGGATCTTTCAAGATTCGCCTCTTGGCAGCTTGGACCCATTTGTCTCACCTGCGTGGAACATGTTTTCTTTTCTTTTCTTTTTTTTTTTTTCTTTTCTTGTGAAGCTGACAAAGAACTTTTGGAAGGTTTAGTGAGCTTTGGCTTTCTATTGCTTATTTTTTAATTCTGTTGATTTTCCTCCCTGCCAGGATGTGTACAAAGCATTACCTTGTGAATGTCCTGTTCACTCTTTCTGTTTTTTTTTTTTTTTTTTTACCCAAGTGGTTAAATAGCTTTATGTTATTGTGTGGAGCATGAGTTGTTCTGACATCACCTGATAACCATAAAATTAAGATACAAACCAGGAGCAAAATAATAATAATAATAATAATAATAATAATAATAATAAAAATCTGTGATGATATTTTGGTGGGAAACACTCTTCAGTCCTTGGACACGGTAAAAAGCTGTTTTCATCCAAATCATGAGCTATTTAATCCTGCTTTGGACAAAAAGAAAGCAAAATTGTTGAAATGTTATAGAGATATAACTTCTCTCCCCAGACTAGGTTCTTTGCCATGGAGGGAACAGGGGAAAATAAAGCCCCTAGTATCTTCTAGAGTGTTCTTGCAGAGAAATAAGTTTATACCTGCTCAAGTTTATACCTGCTCCTCAACCTCTTTGGTCTCCTGTTTGTCTAACACCATTAGGGAAGGTAAGAGATGTCAGGCACAAGCCCGGTGGATTTGCTCTTTCTGTTGTGTCTAGTAATATCACACCCTGTATTTATTCTCTCACCACCTCAGACACGCGTGCATGTTGTTGGATAATTAGATATTCAACGTGGTTTCAAACCCGACTCCCTCCCTCCCAAATTATTAAGCGATTTCAAAACAAGAAATAATGCTGAGAGAAAATTTGTATTAGCTTGATTGATTATCTTATTTTAATCCATATTAAAGCTCTAAGTCTCTAGGTGTGGCTCTTTACTTCTAACACCTCATAAATTATAGCTATAATGAAGCAGTCATTTATCCTGAGCTGATGATAAATGGCTTACCCTGGGAGGAACTAAAGAATAGGCAAGTAGATCATTTTCATATTTGGTGAAAACAATATTAAGTACCCAGACCTCAGTGATTGCCCTAATAAATGAATAATCTGAGGTGAGAGGCTTGGCAGTCAGGGTAAAAAATCACCTTAGCTTTCTCTGTCATTTGTCAGGCTTTGCTATGACAGCATGCATTATGGGTAAATGAGCAATCAGCAAGAACTATGTTATGGCTGGGATGTTTTTGAGAAATTTATCATATGCATTGCTCGGTACCTTAAGACCTTAAGGCTTAATGGCTATAGTGCATGACCGTGAGCGAGCACAGTCCCTATTTACCATGGTACGCCTCATTTATAGTCTCTCTCTCACCTTTAAGAAAGAAAAGAGGCCTTTCCCGGACCACTGGCGACCCTCTTGGCTTTGAAAACTCTGAAGCCTGTGTGTCTGGCGCTCCGGGGGGTGTTGAGAGACACACCTCCTGGTAGATGGGCTGAAGGGCATTTTGGATATGTGAATAAAAATTCAAGGTAGTCTCCTATCTGTGTGAGGAGATGGGGAAGGCCGGATTCCGGTATGCCTGGAGCCAAATGTGTCATGGGCAGTGACAGTACCTTCTTCTCACACCCTTCGATATTTAATGGTATTTAAGAGTTGAATGAGTTTTTTGCCCTCTGCCACTCATCAAACAGTTGATCCTTTTTTTTTTTTTTTGATTTATGGTGGAATGAGAAATGAATAGGAGGAGCTGAGATAGGACTGTCCCCTTTGGAATTATGCAATGTGTTCTGTCAATACCCAACTCATTACTAGAGCTATTACTACACTATGTGTAGTTAAAATGAAACCAGTATCCCCCAAATCTCTTTTCAGCCTTGAGGGGGGGGAAGGTCTCTCCTCTACCTTTTGGCCTCATCCCTGTGAGGACCAAACAGCCTTTCCAGTGATTTCTGTTTCTGTGATGCCCAATTTTGTGGGATGATGTTTGTGCTAGATGAACGTCAAATTCAAATTGTAACATGACTTTTAGCTGGATAAGTTTGTCCATGAGTTACTCATGCAAAATGATGATAGTGCTATCCCGGGAGACATTGTCAAGGTGGAAGAAATGAGACAACGTGTGAAAGAGATTGAGCATGTGCTAGGAGGTTTGTAAATCTTTGTTGTGGCCGGATGCCTGAGCACTCACAATGCTCACAATGTCCGTGATATTTTACTTTTAATTTTTATGTGTGTGTGTGTGTGTGTGTGTGTGTGTGTGTGTGTGTATCAGAGGACACTGTATGTCCTCATGGAAGACCAAGGGTGACTTTGAAAATCATTCTGGATTACTTCTACCTTCTTTCTACGTTGCTCTGGGATTTTCCAGGCTCTGCCCATTAGGATCAGAAGTGTAGGCCTCCGCCATTTCTGCCTGGCGTTTTTACCTAGGACCTGGGGTCTGAACTCAAGTCCTTCTGTTTACAAGGCAGAATCTTAACCTTTGAGTCATTTTTCCAATCCCCTAGTTGGTGATAATTTTAAAGCATCAAGTCTACTTATTAACTATGTCAGATTAGGGTGCTAGGGAACCATTTTCATGAAAATGGAAATATCTGCTGCATGTCCCCTGGGGGTAGATTCTAATGGTGACCCAAGGATTGGCCCATTGTGGACCAGTGGTATTACCGTGATGCCTTCTGATGTCTCCTGTCTCATAGCTCCTACGTCCAGCACTCTCCATCCTTCTAAATAAAAGATCCAACCCTGCCCCAAACCCTAACTGCACAGGCTTCTAGCAGCACACACAAGACCTTCCCTGGCATTCATCAAACATGCTTACTTCTCTTTCCTTTTTTTCCCCCCTCTTTCTTGTCTTCTTCCTTATTTCTTCCCTCTTCCTTCTTGTCTTCTCTTACAGGAATAAAACCCAGAGACTTACATACACTAGGAAAGTTAGTTACGATTGAGCTACATCTTTAATTCTGAATCCAGAATTCAGTAACACTTTGGATTAGTTTTTCTTTCTTTTTTCTTTTGTTGTGCATATGTGTGTGCAAAAGGGCACTTGAGTGTGTGTGGTGTGTGTGTATGTGTGTGTATACAAGCGGGGCACTTGAATGTGTATGGAAGACCAAGAGTGACTTCAGGAATCACCCTGGATTGTTCCACCTCCTCATTGGTTAGCCCTGGGATTTCCCAGGCTCTGCCCACCAGGGCCAGAAGGGCAGGCTGCCACCATTGCTGCCTGGCATTTTTTCATGGTATTTGGGATCTCAACTCAGATCCTTCTGCTTGGGAGACAATGGCTCTGAGCCAACTCTCTAGCTCAAACTTCGGATTAGTTTTACATTGAGGGAATCACATGGGCAAGTGCAGAGATACCAGTGGGGATGATAATATCAACCTCTCGGCAGGTGCTGATGCAGGATTTAGGCTAACAAAAGCAATGATAAATCATAGCATCCAGAATCACAACTCACTTAAACTTATGGTTGGAACTGAGATGGGTGTTTCCTGTGTCATGCAATCAAAGCAAAGGGGTGGCATCTGGTAAAGCCAGGCTTCTTTGTGGAGGGTGGAAGTGGCAGTCAGTCACACAGGTTGGTGGACATTGGATGTGTGAAGGGAGAGAGGGGCTGCGGGCGTAAAGAGAGGGGCTGCGGGGTAAAGCCTTCTGCCATCCTGTTGTGAGAACAGAGGCTCAAGGGAAGTCACTTCCAGTGTGGGAGGAGCCACGTAGATGCTGTTTTGGGATGTGTGAAAAGGAACTGGCCTAAAAGTCTGGGCAATGGCGTTTCCACCAGTGTAACCTGTTTCCAAAGTTGGGAAGAACCTGCAGAAGGGGGTCTTTAGGGAGATGGTAAGACATGCTCTGCTCATTATTTTCCATGAGATAAGTCTCTTAAGTCAATGAGAAAAGTCAAGACCGAGCCCTGCCAGGTCCAGGCCGACCAAGCAACTGATGCTGTGACGTCAGAGGCCGGGAGGGGGTCGCACTGTCTGTGAAGAGCGCAGACAGGTGAGGCAGAATGACAATATTGTCCTCTGTGAATCACTTATTTCAACAGTCAACACCTTGGCAAGTTGACTTTCCAGCAGGATTGGGAGCTGTTGCGTAATATTCCATTCTGTGAATACACCACTGGTTTGTTTCTTCCTTCTGCTATGAACGATTCACAGTTTTTCATATACACCACATTGAACAAAACAGTCCGAGGCATGTCTTCTATCACGTACAGCCGGGATTGTCTCTAAAGTGTATATTTAGCAGTGGAATTGTTATGTCAGAGATACAGCAGAAGTTCAATACTGTGTTAAAGTAGTTGCCAGTTTATATACACAGCAGCAGCCTGCCCGAGCATAGATCACTGTACTACTGTTTGTCAACCTAGAAAGTGTAAAGCACTATGGGCCCTGAGCTTCACATTGCTACAATATAGTACCTGAGAGAATTAACTCACCAAGAGGAGAGGTTTATCTAGTTTCTAGTTTGGAGGTCAAATCTAAGTTCAGATGAGCTGGTTTCTGATGAGGATGTTCAGGGAGTGGCAATGACTTAAACATAGAGAGAGAGAGAGAGAGAGAGAGAAACTCCTTTTTAAGGACTTTACTCAGTAACCAAAGGAATTCACACAAGCCTCCATATCCAAGCAATAACATTTCATGATCTTCCAGTTATACCATGCTGAGAACCAAACCTTTACCACATGGGCCTTTGGAGGCGAATCTAAACCACCGAAAGCTTCAATTACTATTTTCCCCCTAACCAAAGGAATTGAGCTTCTTTCTACCTGTTTTTGGACTTTCAAGTATTCCCCATTTAGTCAATCACTGCTCATGTCTGTAGCTATCTCATGGTATTTCCTGTTGTTGTTCATTTATTTTAGGCGTTCTTTCTATAGTTTGGATACTAATCCGTGGTTAATTGCATATTTTTCCTGTGTATACTTTCAGCTTGTAGCTTCTTTTTTCTTTTCTTTCTTTCTGTTATCTCTAAATGAACAGACAGCCTTATTTTAATGCACTCTGTTTTATCCGTCTTTACTTTTATGAGTGGTAATTTCTGTGTCTTGTTTGAGATATTATTCATTTCTATTTTAATCTGTACTCACAGCACCCAGCCTAGATCCATAATCATAGTAAATTTGGGGGTTAAAAATTGAATTGGTAAATAATACAGGCAGAGGATTAATAGGAAAAATTATTTTATTTGTCAAGCGCATGTGGTTTTTAATTAAAGACCCTGCGTATTGGAATGAGAAAGCCAGATAATACCTGGTAGGTTTCTTCATTTGCTGCTTGCAAATACCAGCTTTGGGGGCAGGGTAGCTGGATGGTATGAAGCTTTTTGGGGGGGGACCAGTGAGCCACCCGGGTCCCCATGCAGTTTCTGTGTGTGCCATGTGACTTCTGAGTGCTTCGCCTGAGCCTGCCTGGTCTGAGTGTGGGACAGGTAAGGAGTGTAAAGGGGAGGGGAAGGGGCGAGAGGGACGAACACCCAATATACCTGTAAAAATAGAAATTAAAAAAGTGAAAAAAATGAAAACAAAAGAAGTGTGAGGAGCAATGGATGACTCTTGGGAGCAGCTGTCCACAAGTGACTGATGGGGATGGAGGGTGTTCTGGGGGCTCCCTCCCTGTGCTGTGTGCACTGTCTCCTGTGGGGACTCCTTGGATGACACACCCCTCTGCCAGCTGCTGGCTCTTCTATCAAAGTCGCCTCCTTCCTTACCCAGATTCCTGGACCACTTTTAAAATCAACTATGTGCCCCTGAATTCTCTGAGGGTCTGCTGCTGGAATTTGATGGGTCTGAATGTCAATCTTTGACTTGGGAACTTGAATCCTTATGATTCAAATGATTGGCCTAATGCATTAAAAAAAAAAAAAACCCCAAACAACCAAGCACTCTTATTGTTATCTTGCTCTTGGGCAGCTTTTCCAGGGCATCATTCAGAAGGTGTACGAACGCAGTGCCTTTGAGAAGGGATCTAGTTGGGGGTCAGTGGGCTTAGTTGACCTGAGTCTGAGTCATGACTTTCTCATCACTTACTGTATCACCTGACATGTCTACCTCAGTTTCTCCACCTGTAAAATGGGAAGGAAAGCCTTTTTAATTTTATGGAGTGTTTTGAAGATCAAATGCAATCGGGTCAGCAAAATGCCAGAGCTTATGTTTGACTGATGGCGTCCTGGAACAGCACACAGCACTTGTGCTGTGTCCCTCCCTGGAGCCAATGGGCGCTCACTGGGTTCCTTGAGGCGTCTGAGTCAGATGGCATTGCCCAGGGAGATGGAAGACTGTCAGCTAAAAACAGATGTCTCTGTAAATCTAGACTTTTCATTTTCTTTTAACTCAAGGACAAAGGACTTGTGTCAGAAACATCCTGAACACTTCATTCTGTCACATGGATGGAGCTGTGATGTGAATCTTCATGGTCTCCAAGGTGCCTTTGTGAGCATTTTGTTGACTGATCTTGATTCTCTGTCAGAGCCTCTGATGGGCGTGCCCCACATTTTCCTCACCATGACTAGTAATCTCAAAGTTCATGACCTTTGGCAGCATGGTTTTCTATCTGAAAACCAGCCTTTCTTGAAGTCTTGATTTCATGGATTGGCTTTGGATAACTGCTATACTGTCTTGTGTTGAAAAGTATGTGGGATGCGGCTTAGCTTCGTGATAGCTCCCCAGATCTAGCATTAGACATACCACCACTGGGTTGAGGCAGTAAAAAAGTTACTTCATCATTAGGAACTTTAGTTTCCTCATCTGAAAGATGAATAAAGTAATAAAATGTGATTCACAAAGTTGTTCAAATGATGAAAAGAGATTTAACTCTACCTACCGAAATTTTTGTATGTTTTTGTTTCTTTTTTTGTGTGTATGGTGGTATTAGCGGATTGAACCCAGAGTTTTGCCTTCAGACATGCCAAATAAATACTTAGACATCTTTGGCGTGTGTGTTTGCGTGTGTGTGTGTGTGTGTGTGTGTGTGTGTGTGTGTGTGTGTGTGTAGAAGAGGGCACTGTGCATGGCTGTGGAGGCCAAAGGTGACATCAGGAATCATCCTTATTGCTTTGCTCTGGGGTTTCCTAGTCTTTGCCTTCTGGACCGGAAGTACATACAGACCTTTTTCTGCCCAGAATATTTATGTGGGATCTGAGATCTGGACTCAGGTCCTTCTGCTTCCGAGGCAAAGGCTTTAACCCCCGAGCCATCTCTCCAGCCCATACTATTTAAACTATTCTAATTTGTGTGTGTGTGTGAGTGCCAAACGACTATATTCTTTTTCTTTTGTCTCTTCTGTGGCTCCAGAAAGATAATTAATTTTATGTTTTAAATTAATAGTAAAGGGACACCTTCATATGTATTTTATTGGGTGTGACCGTTGAGTTGTCTTGGATTCTGTGGTCAAACCACGAAAGCACCTTGAGAAGGAAGCATTACTGAGCATTCTCAATAGTTCTAATCCTTGGTAATTTGATTGCAGTGTTATTTACTTTTCAAACTCAGCCAGACTAGCACATGGGGATTGTCCCTCAATTATATTAGTTACCACAGTAGGCACTGAAAAGTGATTGAAAGGAGAATATGCACATCAAAGAAATACTTCTGTAGAAATATCATTTAACCAGAATTTGCTATTGTGTATTGTTGCTTACTTTTTCATTGATTCATAAGGACTAGAACTAATCATAAAATATGAGCACAATGCAATATTTATTCCTTGGCTATGTAAACCAAGATGTGCATACCCACAAGGGGACAAGGGTCTTCTTGCCATATTATGAAATAGCTGGTTATGGTCTGTTCCTTGTATCAACATGTTGCAAAAGATAATTGAAATTCCTGCAAGTGTGTCTGTTATTAACAGTGGAGTTGATGCCTTTATAATCTTGTAAACATCCAGACAAATACAGCCAGATATATTGAAGAAGGATTACACATTGTTGCTGACTGCCGTGCTTAAGGACATTACTGTTTTGCTTCATGACTGGAATATTGTATCTGGTGGATTAATGTTTATAATGGTGCCTTACCTGATTTATGTGACTGGCCGGCCAACTGAATGCAATTTATGTTGAGTTTTTTTTCCTTTTAAGAAATCCAGTTTATCAGAAGCACAGGTCCTTCTGAATAAACTTTGGATTAAGAAATTAAAGGGACAATAGACAGTGGCTTGGGCTAATTGTCCACAGCAGGAAAATAGATGATTTCCAAGGAAAGTAGCCGCATCAGAAGATAAATAGACATGTAATCCAGAGGCCAGCTGCCGCCAGGATTTCTTGGTTTGATGTGACGCTCTCTTTGACAGTTCTCCTAGGTAGGTTATTTTGGAGAAAACATATGTTTCCATTTTCTCTCCCTCTGCTTCCCTTCGAGTCCCCAGGCTCCACTGGGGTCACAGAAACATTAAGGCTTTTGTCACTGTGATTAATAGCTCTTAAGATCATCTTTAATTCACTCACTAATGACTGAGGGTCTTTCTGCTCTCCAAGTAATCGGGTGATATATGAGCCGATAGTACACCTTGTGGCAGAGGTGAAAATCATTCAGGCAATGCAAATTTTGTCACGGGAACAAATGTTTTCCCTGTTAATAAAAATTAATGAATTCTACCCAGGAGCAAGTTAAGGAAGCAATGGCTAAGAGACCCAAGCACAAATAACTTCTTACTGTTTAGAATCACGATGTGTCCTTTCCAGATAGGAAACAAGATAACTGTCATTACTACCTCCACATCACCATAACAGAGGAAACAATGACAAATGAATTTCTCTATGGAAATGCATCGTGCCAGCTCTATAGTATTTTTTTAGGTTCTTGAGTGTATTTAGAGACGTGGATGTTGGCATCTTTATTCGTTTTAACCTTGCTTCAGCAGCAGACCTCTCTCTCTCTGTACTCACCTAATGAATGTATTCTTTTCTTCATAGCCTAGTTAAGCCCAAGAGTTATAGTGGTCAGGCTTTAGAACTATAAAATGATGTAATGAAGTTTAAATTTGAAAAACTCCCTGTAACACATCATAAAAGATTGATGGAACAGACGGGAGGTTAATAAGTGGTTTGAATAGTTTTGAGAGGAAAAAAAAACCAAGAAAAACACATTTGTTAACGGATCATTGTATTTATTGGATTCTTTAAAAACAAAAATATCTCCTTTCTTTAAAAAAATCTGCCTTATGCCATTAAACCTTTCCCCCTAGTACATCTCCCTGAGCCCCTGGCTTGTTCCTAAGATGGTAAGAGCAGGCATTGTGAGGGCGTGCGTCCCCACATGTGGAAACTTGCGGCCGAGCCAAGTCTGGTGTCTTTTTATTTTATGCTGATAGCCCACGAGTCTTTCTTCTTAGGACCAAAATCCAGTGTCTCTATGGAGTGGGATATTTCTGCAATAGCTCTTGGTCCTTCCTGTATCTTTTACATCTTAGAATGAGCAGGCACTAAACTTTTGAAAGAAATTATTTTACCTCTCCACGGTGCTTATCTACAAAGGAACACATTCCGAAGAGGGAAAGGCTCCCTTCTTATTATTGTTTCTGCTAGGCATCCAAAGACAGTAGTTAATTTGTTCTTCATCAATGCCAAGGACAAATAAAAAAAGCTACAGTAACTGAATTATGCATTTATATCTGCTTGCTTCTGAAGTGTATTTTCCCCCAGAATGTTCAAATGGAAACATCAAAATTGGACTGGATATCTGGTATGTTATTGGGGCATCTATTTGTCCAATTTAAAAAGTATCCAAGCTGAAAGAATATTAAAGGATGTATGTTATCTGAGTAAAATGAATTTTGAAATTATTTTTTTTTTTTTTTTTTTTAAGGGAGAAAGGGAAGTTTATTCAGCTTACGGTTCCAGAGGGAAAGTACAGTCTCTCAAAGCAGAGGCGGCATGGCTGGCTGGCCAAAGCTGGAGGAGGCTAAGTCACTGCAGACATCTTGGAAGCTGAGAGCTTCAAGACTGCTTGCAGCAAAGGCTGACTTCTCCTGGAGGTAGGGTGGGACTCATCCACCTCAAGGCCCACCCCCTGTGACTGCCTTCCTCCAGCAAGGCTCCACCTCTCAAGATTCCATGACTTTGCCAAATACATGAGACTGTGGGGGACACATTTCAAACCATGACACTCCACCCCTGGCCCCCACAGGCTCATTGCAATCTCATTATGCAACCCATACTCAGTCCAACTTTAAAAGTCTTCATAGACTACATTAGTATTCCAACACAGTCCAAAAGTCCAAAGTCCAAAGCCTCCTGTAAAATCAAAATACAAGTTACATACTTCTAACATACAATGGCACAGAATAAACATTCCCATTCCAAAAGGAAGAAATGGGGGCATATCCAGGAAAGATTGGTCCATAACAAGACCGAAAACCAGCAGGACAGACTCCAAATCTTGTAGCTCCAAGCCCAACAGGTGAGTCTCTTGTTGAAATCATTTCAGTTCCAAAGGGCTTTGGTTCCATCCCTCCAATGCAGCTGCCAATAGAATACATTGCTCTCTTGAGCTGGCTCCTCCCAGGGTATACAGCTCTCCTTGTTGATCTCTTGAGCTGACTCCTTCCAGGGTATACAGCTCTCCTTGGCAGGTGTCCCACGTTGTGTCTGGAATCTCTAACATCTTTACTTCTTAATGGCAAACCAGGCTTTAACTCCACAGCACAAACTGCCCTTCTTGGGCCTCTAAACTGCAGGCTTCTTGCCTCATGATGCCTGGATTCTGCCAATTTTTGAAATCTTGGAGGAGGATTCCATGATCTCCTCCCTCTTGCATCACTGATGCCTCTAAAACCAGAACCACGTGACGACTTTGCCAAGACTGGCCCCCTTGAATCACAGCTGATTCTGCTTCTCTATGTTGACTATCTCTTTCACTCCTGGGCAGTTGCTTGGTAAGAGAAACCAACTCTTGCTTTGGAACTCCACCCTTTAGCTCCAATCTTCTGAAAGGATTTGCATTCTTATGAGTGGGAGCCTTCCCTGAGGATCTTGCCCTCAAGCTAGGGCCTCTCCTATTATTCAAATTTCAAATGGAGCTAATATCTTCAACAGCCATTTTGTTCTCTGCTTCTTCCTGGTTCAACTCTTTAAGTTTGCCATTGTATTTTTCATCATTAGATTTTTACAGTTTTTGCTTCTTCCTGCCTGATTCTTTGCTCTTTTCATAACTCTGAAGACAACTAAAAAGTAGCCATATCACATTGTCAAGACTACATTGCTTTGAAATTTCCTCCACCAAGCACTCCAGCTTAATTTCAGGCAAACTTTCAGGACGAGGGCAAAACTTCACTAAACTCTCGGCCAACACATGGCTCCATGTGTCACTCGTCCAGTTGCAAACACAGTCTCTGTTCCCCTCTGGACCATCACAAGCTGGGCTTCCACTGTCCTGCGTCTCTCACAGGCATTGCTCTCCTCTGAGCTCTCACAAGAAAGGTCCCTTTGGCCCAACCTCCAAGACGCAAAAGCACAAAGTCCAAAATTCTCTGTACTTCTCCCAACAAACAGTTCCAAAGGCACACTAGCCACATCACAGCATTGGCCATGCTTCTGGGTACCACTTTTCTCAACTTCACAAACAACTTCCTTGTGGTACCAGCTGTTCTTATCTCACAGCAATACCCCACTATCCAGTACCAATTTCTTTATCAGTTACTCTTTACTATTGCGTGAGAGAGCATTCAAAGTCGATCAACTTAAGGGAGAAAGGGAGGTTTATTCAGCTTACGGTTCCAGAGGGAAAGTACAGTCTCTCAAAGCAGAGGCGGCATGGCTGGCTGGCCAAAGCTGGAGGAGGCTAAGTCACCGCAGACATCTTGGAAGCTGAGAGCTGCCGAATTTTGAAATTATTAAAGGGAACAAACTTTTTTCTTGGTGAAGTTTTGACACTAGAGAATGAGTGCATTGCAATAGAATTGAAGTGTGTCATCCTACCTCTTCCATTCTGAAGAATAAATCCATTTCCCCCCGCAAATGAACTTCACTAATAGACTTCCTTGTCCAGGGGCCATGCTGGTTATGATGTGATCAGTGGTTGTCCAAACGCAGTCCTTGTATCTCTTTCATTCAGAACTCTTTTGTGGGAGTCTCTCATACCATAGTCCCAGTAAACTTGTAGGGACAAGGCTGATGCGTTTGTATTTTTAATAAAACCCTGAGATAATCCTTATACAAAGGTTAAGAACTATTATTGCTTGGGAAAATTGGTTGTCCTATATAGACTAGGCTGTGTGTGTCTGTGTGTGTATGTGCACGTGTGCGATATTCATATTAAATGAATCTTCTGCAACTGGGTCTTGCTGTTTCTCTCAACTTAACTATCTCAGTGTTGATTCCAAAAGACACACGTTGAGTTTGCACAGCTTCAGTACATACCTGGTGGGTAAAGGGTTTGGGCAAGTGCAGACAGCAAGGACATCAAATAGGAGGTTTTTTTTTTTTTTTTTTTTAAGTCCAGAGAAGTTCTAATCGCATAGCAAACAGTTAGAATTTACACGGGGCTTTATGTGCGTAAGCCTGTGAACTACTATTTAGTTGGCAGCTGGAACAGAGTGCTGGCACGGAATGGAACATTCCAGGGTCACCCTTCACCTCTCTCCTTTCAACTGTGCCGATGTGAGTGTGCATGTCTTTAAAAAGGTGTTGCATATCGCCGATCCCTGTTTGTAGGTTTTGATATGAGGGTCACCTTGCTGTGCACACACAGGGAAATGAGCAAAAGGAAAACACAGCCTCACAGGCATGTGACCCTGCCTACTTTAGAGATTTTGTGTAGATTTCAACAAAAATGTGTGTATGTCCTTTATTGTTGATATTCTCCAGCAATTCTTTCAAATCAGCTAAGAAAAAAAGAGGAAAAGAAAGACATGACAGAAGTTCAGTGGTCACTTATTAAGGTCAGAAAGGATCCACAGCAGGTTGACTTACCTCGGGCCCTGGTCTACTTCTTGTTAGTAAATGTAGGTTAGATTAAGAGAGTACATAAAAATACAGGTAGAAAACCTTACCAGAAAGTCACAATTGCTGACTTTTCTCAGAGAACCATGTTGTCTAGATCAACTCTACGAATAGCACACAGTGGAGATTGGCAGCTGCCTCCTTCCCACAGAGCCTGTTTGTCCCGTTACCCACCTTCTGTTGCCTTCTGCTCTGGTAATGGTCACCAGGTCGGGGTGACCCTTGATCGTTCGTTCCACGACTGAGAACATCCCACAGGATGAAAAATCTCCAAAACTTTAGGTTTGGATTTGAGATTTGTGGCAGTTCTATTTGTTTTGCAGAAGTTGCCTGGGAAAATATGGAAGCTAGCTTTTAAGAAAGGGACGTGAGTATATCTGGAAATCAGGTAGGTGGAGAGAACAGGGATTAGTCTGAGCTCAAATTTTGCAGTATGTGCATTTTTCATCTTTCAGTGTGGCGTCATTGAATCAGCAGGAATCTGAGAGATTCTTGGGGCTTCTGAGGGGATCTTAGCATGCATTGGTGGCTATAGAACATGATTATCAGGATATGTACCTAGGATGCTACTACAGCCTCTCAGGAATCTCGGGAAGGTATAGCCCCTCTGCCCAAGTCTCTGCCACTCCCTTCCATCCCTTCCTGGTGTGGACTGGAGAGATGACTCAGAGGTTAAGTCTCTGCCTCCCAAGCAGAGTTTGGCAGTGGTCAACACTTCTGGCCCTGGAAGGCTGAGCCTAGGAAACTCTAGAGCAGAGCAAAGCAAAAGGAGGTAGAACAATCCAGGATGGTTCCCAAAGTTACCCTTGGGACTCCACAAGCACACATAAAACACATACACATATGCATGAGTACATACACTCAAGCAAAAATAAAGAAAACAAAATGAAATAAGGCCAGAAGTTCGGATCCCCCCCTTTGGCTAAAGGCCACCCCCTGACCTTATCCAACCTTGTTTCTTTGACAGGATAAATCTTATCTTTTTTTACTAGCAGAGAGGATGGGTTTGATACATCTTTGTGGGACAGTCAGGATAGCACAATTTGACATGACTCATGTCCTTGTAGATGCAAAGAAACTGACAAGGGAACAAAGCCCAGTGCCCAAACATTATTGGAAACTGGGACTCAGAGAAAGTGTCAAATTCTACCAGTGGGGGGATTTATCCAGAATGACCTGGCATTCTTTACTTGGATGTCTAAATAGGTCTTGAGATACCAGTTTTGGCCTCCCTTTGAACCTACTGTAATAAAGAAGGAGATGAAAGCAAAGGTAAACTTAAGGTATTGTTTTACTCTAAATGCTTCCAGTAAAGGGTCTTGTTATCTAATGATTGGTACTAGATGGCTGGTATAAATCGTACGGTCTGTTCTCTGCACTCGTGGCTCAAGGAGGCAAAGGCAAAGGAAATCAATTGGGACTAGCAGGTAACAAATGACCAGTCTAGGCCAACGGAGCAGGTGGGAAAAGAGGCTCACGCTCATAGATTACCTGGCAGCCCAGAGAGGAAAGGCTTTCTGTTTTCCTTATTCAAAATCCGGGTCCTTTTCCAAAGAAACGAAACAGGCAATCATGACAGACAAGATCCTTTGTTTGATCTGTGCTGGTGAAGGTGAAGGGGTCCCACCCCAGAGCTACTGGTTTTCCAAGGGTCTACAGCAAATATAGGAGACTTGGGGAAAAAAAAAAAAACAGATCCAACTCCAAAATAGGAATGAAAATGATAAAAAGTCAATTGAATGCATGTTTGTCAAGACTATGTTTTGTTAGCTAGCCAGCTTTCATTTAATGCATCCAGAGCAGTGTTTGAATTACATTAAATAGGGAATGTGAGCTCATCTTAATTTTTGATAAAGCAGGGTGCAGCTTCCAAAGGGAAGTGTTGAGGATGGGCAGAAATCTTCAAATGGTCCTGAGGAGAGATGACATTTTAGAGCTGTATAGCATTTTTTGCTGGAGGCATCCAGAATATTGGAAATGAGGATTTATTGAAAAGTGAATTATTCTCATCTGGTTCTATGCATGAAATGGGCTTCCCATTCAAAGTAAAATCATGTCCGAGCAGGAATGGGTTAATGCACTGCTTCTGATGGTCGTAAACCCCATGGCTTTCTTATTTTTGTTAAGTTTACTTTTTCCTTCTCTAGCTAAATGCCTTCTGAAATCTCTGAGTAGAAGTTCGGCTTTACCTCTGAACTGCAAGGTATAAAAAAGATAGTGGAAGACTATACAGTCTATAGATTCACACACACACAGTTGCACAATTGTATGTATTCATCATGCATGATACTGTGATTTTCCATGTACAAATTTATATTGTATGCTAGGCATACTTCCCCATAGATCCTGGCTTTTCTTTTTATTAAGATAGAGTAGTTGGCCTCCTTTTTTCTCCTTGACTGTTTCTCTTCTCTTTCATGTCATATATACATATGTGATTGTATGTATCTCTGTTAAGATCTAGAAGCCATTTATAAGAGAAAACATATTTGTCTTTTTGATACTGTTTTAATTTGCTTCATAGGATTACCTATGGTTGTATAATTTTCCTAGAAAATTATGCTTTATTGTTATGCTTTACTGATAAAAATTCCATTGTATATACATAGCACATTTTATCTATTCCTTTGTTTTGGGATACTTAGTTGACCCCACAGCTTAGCTTTTGTAGATAGCACAATTTCTTATGTGATTTCCACAATGATGCACAGGTATTCAGAATTATTGGTATCACTGACCCCATGTGAACCGAAGCAATAGACAGTCATTAGCAACAGACACATTGTAAGTTACCCAACTACTAAGTGTGGGAGGAGCCAGGACTTAATCTCCTGATTCCACTCAACCTGCTGTTGGACTTGTAAGGTTAGGTCAGAGCAGAATTTCAAAAATGAACTTTGTGTCTCATCTGGTAAGAAAAATGTTTATCTGCAACATTCAGACAACAAATATTTGCTGCATGTGGGCTGTGTGCCAGCCACGCTGCCGGCCTCCAGACTAGTGATGAAGACCAGGATAGGCATCGTTTCCCCACATCCGGGCGAATGCCTAAGGCTGAGTTCACTGTTGAGACTGTGACGTGAGTCAGTATGCTTCGGTGTGTTTCTGCAAGATGGTTTGACTTGAAAAAGTGGATCTCTTTCACATCACACACAGGCACGCGCGCGCACACACACACACACACACACACACACACACACACACACGTCCAGGGCTTTACGGATTTTAGGGCTATAAGACTGGAAAAAGATTTCATCTAGAACCTCCAGTTCAGGGTTTTATTTTCATTCTGACGATTCATAGGTACCCAAGTAGGTTCCAAAGTCATATAACTAACTGGGGACTTCAGAGGTCACTTTGGTTCCATCTTACTGGTTGAGGCACTTTCTGAAAAATCTCTGAAATTAAACATAACTTGCTTGTTGCTCTGGCGACTCTTGGCTTGTACCAAAGGCTCACCCTCCGGCTTTGCATTACACTCATTGTGTCTGGCACATTCTCTTGACTCCGAGGATCTTGAAGGTTGGGCCACTTGTCATTTCTGTCTTTATTTCCTTTTGCTTCCTGCCACAGGGGCTCCCAGGCCCTGTGGTCTCCCACCTTTGATTCTAGTGCCTTCCATTTAAAAAACAGACTTTCTATCCTAGTATTCCTGTCCATGTATCTAGAAAAACTATATTCATGCCTTAAGTTGCTTTTGAAAAACAGCATACCATGAAAATATTTTTCAGGTGCAAAAGTCGATCATTTTATGAATATGTTATTTTTCAAAATGATCTTCTAGATTTGCATATTAGTTTGTTAAGGCAAACTATCACAATAGCAAAAGATCACAAGCTAGATGGGTGAAATAATTTTGTGACAAATCATGAATCCATGATCAAGAACTACCAGGTTTGGTGTTTTGAGAAACTTCTCTCCTTGGACCTTAGATGGCTGATCTCTTAATATGTCCCTGTCTGGCCTTTTCTTTGGGTCCATGCATCAAGTGAGTTCTAAACTCCTCCTCCTCCTCTTTCTCCTTCACACTGGCTTCAGACTTATGAGCCTTCTTCCTTCCCCTCCCAAGAGCTGAGATTACAGGTGTGCACTGCCACGCCTGACCATCTCACGAAGGACCCTATTCCTGGGGGAGTAAACCCTGCTATAGTGACGCTTGTGACCATCCTGGGGATTTGGACTTCGGTCTGTAAATTCAGCCTATAGAAATTAAATCCACCTTGTTAATTTCTTTTTGTCTTTAATTATCTTCCAGATAACTTTCAAATTCATATTTGGCCATTAACATGAGCTGCAGTGATAAAGACAGAGACAACCCCAAATTCTTTTACGATGGGATGGTTTTTATTTTAATAGCTAGCATAGCCTTGCCTGCTAAATCTCCAGTAGTCATAATAACTCAGACGTAGACACTCCCACATCTGTAATGAGACATCTTTTCTGCTTAAGCAGGTCAAATTTGCCATAATCCTTTGCTCAGTACATTTTTTAATTGCCAAAGTGACGTGAGCCAGTGTATTATTATTTAGCATCAATAGGTAGTGATTGTTTTCAAATGACTAATGAGGTTCCTTTTGATTTTACTAAGAATTAACTTGTGTGGAAATGTGCAGGTCAGCTTTCTCTTTGACAGAGCCACCCGGTCTCAGCCAGAGATGGCAGGGTCTTTCATCCCATCTGAATTCCAGCTACCCCACTTCTCGCGGAGCTAAAAAGAACAGCTGCTGATAGAGAAAACAGACCTCAGCACAGAACCCTGAGCTGGGAGAACAACATTTGCAGTTAAATATCATGAGTTCTACTGGGAAAATGTGGAAAAGATTAAAAGTATACAAATAAGTGTTTCTGGGATGCATGAGGAAAGGTCAATATCAAGAAAAATTTAGAATCAAAGTAGGCATGAAAAGGACTTCCGCTGTGTCTATGTGTTTGCTCCTGAAGAAGCGTGCTTGACATATGGACGCTGTCATACATGCTTTTAGTTCTCAGCAGCTCATCTATAAATCACAGTTCCACATAGAACTAGGACAGCCTAATCTCTCCCCATCCTGGAGCTCAGGGACATTTGCGGAAGAGGGGGCGGTAAGATTGTAAGAGCAAAAGGATGGGAGGAGCAACGATTTGCAAGATTCTCAACAATAGTTGGGGCCAAAGCAATCATAATGGAACTTTGCATGCCCTGCGCAATGTCCAGCGCACTGTTGCCCTCATAAAGTCTAGCATCTGTTAAGGGCACCGAGACCCCTGGAGGCAAGGGATTGACAGCCATAGTAGTAATCTTATGCTTAAGGGGAACAAGAGAAAGGGCTTATGGAAATGCCACTGGGTCCTTATATGTCATCGGAGAGGAGGACCCAGTGGAGAGTTAGGCGCACACAATAAAGGACTCTCTGGGAATTGGGGGGGAGACACTGGGGGAAGGGGAGGGGGGAGGGAGGGAACTGGTAAAAAATTTTAAAATGTATAATTAAATTTTTAATAAAAAAAAATTTTAAAATGTATAATTAAATTTTTAATAAAAAAATAAATAAATCACAGTTCCACTGATTTCTATCCACGGGGTGGTTGCAATTTAAAAAATAGTTTAAGTTTAAAATTATTTTATCGGGGTTCGACGGATGGCTCAGGGGTTAAGCCTCTGTCTCACAAGCAGAAGGACCTGAATTTGAATCCTGGATCCCCATGTAAAAATGTTGGGTAGAAATGGTGGTGGCCTACCTAGGAAACCCAAGAGCCAAGTAAAAAGGAGGTAGAACAATCCAGAATGATTCCCAAAGTCACCCTTGGGCCACAGACACACACATTCAAGTGCCCTCTGATACATGCATGCACACACACACATACACAAAGTATGTACACATATACACACTGGCGTCTATATACATGCCCCCAAATTATTTTATTATCATGTGTATGATTTTTTGTGTATGTTCGCGCATGCCACAGTGCACATGTGTATATACGTATGCTTTGTGTTGTACATGTATGTGTTGCATTACGTGCTTTTTATGTGTTGGGTGTGTTTTATGCGTAGCATGCATAGTTTGTGCATGTATGTGTGTAGGCATGTACATGGCACAGTGCATGCATGCATGCATGCGTGTGTGTGTGTGCAGGCGTGTGCATACCACAGGGCACATATGGAGGTCTGTGGGCAGCTTCCAGGAATCAGGATCATCTTTTCCCTGTGCTGAGGTTTTCTTGTTGTTTGGATCCGGTTTCTGCAGCTCTGCCTATTCCAGACAGTGCTTGTGAGCTTCCGAACTGTTCTCTAGTCTCTGCTTCTCATCTCACTGTAGGAGTGATGGGACTACAGACGTGAGCCCTGCATCTAGCTTGTGAGTTTGTGGGGTTGAACTCAGATCCTTAGGGTTGCCCAACAAGTGCTTTTACTCGCGGAACCATCTTGTGTGCCCAAAACTTGACGGCTATACATGAAGGATCTGCACTTGCAAGGCTCTCATTACAGTCTTGCTACCAACTTAACGATCGCTGATATCAACATTTTATTTGGAAGAGATATTCCAGATTCTGGCAAAACCTTCTTTGATCCACTCACAGCTCAGTTAACCTCACAGAAACCATATTTAATCTTTTAGCTCTTTAAGGGGATTGCTGTAACCTGGTTCTCACAGGTTTTGTGCTTAGTGCAGAAAAGTGTTCATTGACTTTCAATCAGATGACTTTCAAATGGTGGCGAGCACTTCTCACAAGTGAATGGGAAGGACGGAGGGTCGCATTAATTTGCTACCCTGTTTGGAAGCTTGAGGCATCTGTTCTGACCTGGGTGACATGGTTTACCAGTCTCCCAACGACACGCCTGAGAGTCACACAGTCCTCTGCATTGCGATATATAGGTGTTTGCCATCTTGACATTGCGCTAGAGCTTTTAGCTTGGACTGTGTCTGAAAATATCACACACACACACACACACACACACACACACACAGATAAAGATACACATATACAAAGACACACATATGTCTATATTTTATATATATAGAGAGATGAAGACACATACATATATAGATAAAGATACACACACATACAAAGATACATATGTGTGTGTGTATATATATATATATATATAGAGAGAGAGAGAGAGAGATAAGGACACACAATATGGTGCATATGTTGAGGTGAAAGGATAATGTTTGAAAGTCAGTTCTCTCGTTGTACCATATGGGCTCTGGGGAATCAAACTTAGGTTGCCATGTTTACAAACAGCCACCTCATCCATTGAATTCTCTCACTAGCCCTAGAAGAGTTTCTTTTTGACTTACTATCAGTAAACATTTGATTTGTGTACTTACTCTCTTGACCTACATGCCCAGAGTTGTGTCAAAATTTCTTGGGAAAAGAGGTTTGAGAATGGGAAATAATGACCTTGTTTTAAAACACTGTATGTAAGTCTTAAGGCAGTGTGTAATTCATAAGAAGCGTTCAGCTAATGTTGCCTCTGCTTATTTCTTTATTCGATACTTTTTCTGCATAGTCTTATTTCTAGAAATGTAACTTCTGAACTAAAAATCACAAACTTGTTGACTTTTTTATTTTGACTCTGGATCATATCCGGGCAGAATTTCAGGGTATAACTGCACAATTAAATACCGATCCCATGTTTGGGCAATTTGAGTTTGTTAAGCACAGCTCTGTTTTGTAGTGGAAATTGTCATGTAATTCTGGTACCATTGAAGTCATCTGTGTGGGACGTAATAAAATTGAAAGTGCTGTGAGGTCTCCCGAGACAGGAGAATTAGATTTTTATTCTGTAAGCTTGTAAATTTTCATTGATTCCAACTGGTTATCTGGGTTGCAGGGGAGTGGGGGAGTGTCTGTGAGTGAGCACTAAATTTTAATTTTCTTCCTTTTCCTCTGTTTTAGCTTGGGACATCTGGGTCTGACTTTTCTTATTGTCATTAAACTGGCTGTATGGAGTCGGGTGATCCCTGTCGTATGTAACAGAGATTTTCTTCAACTGAATGTGAGCCTCTTCCAAAGTCAGGAGAAAACACACACACACACACACACCCTAAAAGAAATCAGTTGTTTGACTTGTAATAATCTGCAGAAACAAGGCATTTAGCAAAAGTGAAATGATTCCATAGAACCCGGATGTCAGGCAAACAGGACCTGAAATGCCTGTGGAATGTGTAGCATAGTTTCTGGTGGGAGGGGGCTTGGGCGTCATGGCTCATTTACAATGTCTGTTTCCTCGCTCAGGGTAGGGCTTCTAACAGATTCAAGGAGACGCTAAGCTTTGCAAATGTCTTGCTCAAATAAAGGCAGCTCTGTAAGGGAAGAGATTTGTTCAGTTTATGGAGTGCACTCGCCAGTCGTGTTTCACATTGTGCACCCTTTGCAACAACTGCCTTCTTTCACACCACAGGGACGGTTGAGATTTTTGGACAATCCAGTCTTCCAGCTCTCTGATCCAGGGGTCATGAGCCGTGACTTCTTTAGACTAGCTGGAGATTGACCACCAACTTGTTCCGGATGTTATGGTAGACTTAGAGAAATGTACCAGTGGGCAGATCAGAAAATATTTGGAAGTCATCCTGGTGTTTGAACACCCATAAAATCACACGGAGGGCTTGAGATGCCGCTGGCTTCCAGTGTGTAAACCAGAACATCACGGTTGTTGCGTGGTAGGAATGCCATGAGGCCTCACCAGCCTTGAGATTCTCGTCTTAAGTTTTCAAGGTTAGACTAAGAAACTGGGCTCCTGAGTCAGTCGACTGGAGGTGGTCTTCCCAGAACAGTGAGTTTTTCTTTATTTCAAGTGGACTGGCTCATTGCTATAGAGAAGACTAAAATGCTGTGGGGTGAAGGGAAGCTTTAAGCATTTGACTGTAAATTCTGGCAAAGGGAGTAACCTCTGTTTTTAGGCTTCCTTTTCTCTTAGACTAAATCTCTGGGTCCATTGGAAACCGAGTAAATACCATCTATCTGCCTGTGTCAGGAACATCTGTCTTCGGCTCGTATCCTGTCTTGGTTTGGACTCAGCATTAAATATTACGTCTTTGGTAATTGATGATGGTTTCCTATAACAAGGATTCTGTGTCTGCAAATGTGGGAGGTGGCTCTGATGCAGCCCAGGAGAAGCCGTCCTTGTCTTTGCGATGACGATGGTGGTGAGCTTGAAGAAGTCATGGGTCTCTCCTGGATTTCTGCACCCTGCCTGGAATACACAGAGAATTTAAGTTGGTGGTACCCTCCTGTCTTGAGCTTAAGGAAGGGGAGGTCTCATTGGGAACCATGCTAAAAAAATTCTCCCTGGCAAAGCTTTTTAGAAAAGAATCTCTACCATGTGATAATTTCATGACATTTGCTTTGACTCTCTCTCTCTCTCTCTTACCCCCCCCATCTGTGCGCATGTGCTTCTGTGCAGCTGGAAGCTGGCTTCTGGAAGACTTCCCTGCTCTCCTCTTCCTGTCCATGGCTCTTCATCTGAAGTCTTTGAACACACCTCTTATGAATCAATAGCAGGAGAAGGATTTTTTTAGTCTTATTTCTCCAAGTGTGTCCTGAACAAGCAGCTTAGAATCCCCCAGGGGCTCATTGGAAATTCACGATCTCAGTTCCCACCCAGCTCTGTTGAGTCAGAACATGATTTTTTTTGGGGGGGAGGGCGAGATCTCATAATTTCTAAGCACATCACTTCTTGAGAAGTACTTTTGGAACCTACGTACTTGGGATCCTAATATCAGTCTTTCCTCTATTTGCCAGGCACTTTTAAAAGCATTACAGACATTAGTTACAATGTCTCACAGATCTTCCCAGTATTAAGCTAAGTGTCTTACTTTTAAGTTTCAGGAGATTGATGATATTGATTAGAGCTGAGGAGATAGCTCAGTGGGTCATGTGCTTGCTGTGTAAGCGTGAGGGTCTGAGTTCAGATCCCCAGCACACATGTAAAAGTCAAGAGTAGCAGCATTTATTTGTGCAGCTCATGAAGGTAGGTAATTCCCAGTAGAGTGCTAGTTAGCCAGGCTTGCCAAAATGGTGAGTTCTAGGTTCAGTGATAGATGATGTCTCAGAATACAAGGTGGAAAGCCATAGAAAAGATTCCTGATGGCAACCTCTGCTTTCTAGGTGTGCACACACAGGCATCCTTACCTACACACGTACACACACACACACACACACACACACACACACTAAATTAACATACAGGTGGAAACAAGGTAACTTGTTGAGAAGAACATGCTTATAAGTGACATGGGTTAAAATATCCCAACTGTAAGGTCTATGTGTTTCTCACCAGACCACCCATGTGGTTGGGGTTTTATTTAATACACTCTTTCCAAGTCTTTGATAGGTAAATCTCTGCTAAAAAGTCAGATTTTATCTTTAAGATTGGTAATACTTTTGTTGCCATTGATATTTTAGAGACACAGCCTTTAGTATTGAGCACTCTATCTCTGTTTTTTTTTGGGGGGGGGAGGGTTGGTCCATTAATAGCACAAATTTCTCTTCATTCAAATGGATGTGATTTGGAATGTCGGCCAGAGCTTTGGCATCAAAGTCAAGGGAAAGAAACAATCAAATTTTACATTTTGGATCTTCACAAAGGAAACTTGTCGTGTTTATGGTACGAATTCGACCATGTTCATTATATGTTCTGCATACTGGAAATTGGCTAGGTTAGATTTTAATGCCATTATAAAGTATCAGTGATTGTGGTTCTTATTTTCTGTAATCAGAGTTCATAACTTTTCATCAACATACTAAATCCTGATATATACACATAAATACTTGTATATGCATGCACACTTACATGTGTATATGCACATGCATGTATACACACATACAGACAACTGTTCATAAACACACATGTTCACATTCCCAGAAAATAGTCAATAAAGCCAAGGCATATATAGTCTCATCTATAACACTTGCTTTCAAATATGACTAGAAATATTTATAACTGAGTCTTCTACTGACAAGTAGGAAAACATCTACCTTTAAAATATAACCAATATAAAGAGAAAAAGAAAGGGGCTGGAGAGGTGGCTCAGGGGTTAAGCCTCTGCCTTGCGGGCGGAAAGTCCGGAGTTCAGATCCTAGACCCCACCTTATAGACGCCAGGTGGAAGCAGGGGCAGCCTGCGTTTCTTATCCTGGTAAAGCGGAGCCTGTGAATCCAGGGCGGAGTGGATGGGAAGGAGGTGGAGGCGGTCATGGTGGTTCCCGAATTCGTCCGTGGTTCTACACACAAAACATACATACACACATATATACATACACACATGTGCACACACGCACAATTGAATAAATAATAAACAATTTTAAAAAATAGAGAAAAATAAAACTCAGATCTTTTGTTTGTACAATATAGGTGATAAAAAGATGAAACACAGGTTATCTTCTCGATTTTTTTGTTTGTGGTTTGTTTTTGACAAGGGTCTCACAGAGCCCAGGGTGGTCTCAAAATAGCTATGTAGTCAGAAATGACTAAAGTTCCTCCTGCCCCTCTCTCTAGAGTGCTGGCCTGACAGATGTGTGCTACTATGGCTGGTTTATGTTGTGCAGGGGATTGAACCCAGGGCTCTATGCCTGGTAGGTAAGCACTTTATTAACCAAGCTACACCTCCTGAAAGAATTTATTCCATGCCTTTTACTTCTTAAGAAGCTTGAATTCTCTCATGGACCATCACAGAAAATGCAGGTAAAAGTTCAGGAAAATTTAATCTTGCCCAGCTACATGGGCTCCCATCTCTTTGTTTTCGGAGAAATTGCTAATTGGACAATTCCTGAGAGCTTTCGGGTCTGAGCAGCGCTATCTTCAACTGAATGCAGAGAGGAATTGTAAACAAAGATGAAAGAAGCCGAGGTTATGTGAGAAAGCCATCAGTGATTGGTCTGATCACCGACCAATCAGCTGTTCTTGCTGCCGACTTAGCGTGGGCTCTGAGAACCCAGGGCCACGCAAGGTGAGCATCAGGAGGAAGGTTGGGGGAGCAGGAAAGAGGAAGACAGTGCCGAGAAGCACAGGAGCGAATGTGCAGCCAATGGACTCCTGTCCCGGAGAAGCAGCTAGAGCAGACCGGCTGGCGTCATGCCGTTGGCCACTGACCTTGGACCAAACTGGCAGAGCAGGCTTGCAGGACACCTGGGGGAAACAAGCCCTCCAGGATAGCTCAGCAATCTGACCCTTTGCACGTGCAAACAAATTCACATGGAGACAAGTTAAACTCCAGCGTGGTACAACCATGCTCCCCAAAGTGAGCAGAGAAGAGATAGTCTAAAATATATATACTTAGTGTTATATATGTAGATACAGTGATATAGTGGGTATTATATTTTCACTGATTTGCTCCAATCCCATCCACTCTCCCTTTCCTCTTACAACCCTTCATCCCCCCTGCCAGACTTTGTCTTATTTCCAAGTCTTTTCATTTGTGTAGTATACTCAGGCACACATGTGCACATGCATAGACATACATGTACATACATGTGCGCACACATACACATGCGTGTATGCATACATACAGCTGTATACACACACACACACACACCAAGAAAACAGTCAAGAAAGCAAAGGCATATGAGTAGATTCATTTATAATTCTTACTACCAAATATTGCCCAGAAATATTTATGCAAATGAGTCTTCTACTGATAAGTGAGGAAACATTTGTCTTTAAAATATAATCAATATAAAGAGAAAAATGAAACTTAGATCTTGTATTTGTTTGCACAATGTAGATGGTAGTGAAATATAGGTTATCTTTTTGATTTCATCTTTTTTGCCTTTGAGAGCATATGCCTGATATGATTCGTGCTCCAGCAAGTAAGCATCATAGATCAGCATACTACCTAAGTATCTGAGTATCACAGATCGGTATACTATTGAGGAAAACATCTTCCTTTTCTTCCCTATTCACATTAGTCCTCATCATTCTCTTAGGAAGAGTGTGCAGCTTCTTGAGATTGTTTCTCTTCCATGGTGAGATGTAGGTAGGAGAGTTTCTTGTGAAAGTGTATGTATCTGCCAAGAAATCATGGGTACCACAACCTTGTCTTGTCTGATAGATAATGTCTGGCCCACCCCTGCCCCGCTTTGGGCTCTTACAATCTTAACGCGCCCTCTTCCTTGATGTTTCATAAGCCTTGGGGTGGGGGTGTCTTAAGTGCACCTCACATTAAAAGGGGTTTCTGTGATAAATGACCAATGTTTGGAAGTCATTAGCTTATTCTTCAAGCAACTAGGAGCCTCATGCTGCTTCATAGTTTAACACACAAAAAGAGGCTCCAACCCAAAAACACGAGATGAAGAGGGACTGAAGAAGATACCTCCTGATTTTGACCTTTGAATTCCACATACCTGTCCAAACATACGTGTATATCGGACACATGCACACATACAGACATGTATACACATGCATAAAATAACTAATAAAAATCATCATTCTTAAAAAAAAAAAGACTCTTCTTGCTAGACTGTGCTCCACCCCTGTGAGTTCTCTGAATCTCTTCCTGGTAGAGAGTGGAGTTTGTCTGTAGTGACTTCATCGGGGACCGAGTGACAAGAAAAATACTGCCCAGGGTCTTCACTGCCAACTCTGCCTCCTATATTAATGTACGGGATGTTAGTCCCTCGGGAAGAGAAGATACACTGCACAGAATTATGCTCAACACAACATTTCAGAAATCAGGCTTTATTTTATCTTCAATTCTTTGCGGAGAAAAGAACCTATGGGTAGTTAGTTATCTTTTGTCATCTGCTACAAGTGGCAGGGCTGAAACACATGCCACACCAGGGAAATGCTCATGTTCAATGCATTCAGTGGTCACCCAGACACATTTTAAGATGACTGTTATGGTTGAATTCCCATAGAGATTTCCAATTCTTTCACCATTGCCTCTTTCCCCTGCTTTACAGAATCTTGTGGCCAGAACCCCTCCCTTCCACCACCCCCAACCTCTCCATCCTGTTGGACCATCAGGGGCTCCTATGGTCTCCCCCTGCTCCTCCTCTGCCCCACTCCCTATCACCTCTACTCTGTCCTCTGTCCTTGGGCTGAACATCAGCCTTTCCCAATGTTGTCAGTAACTTTTCCAGTGACTGTTATTGGTCCTATGACTTCACTGTCGCCATAAAATTCTTAAAGAGAACCTGCTTTTATTCTTTCCTGAGACATTCAAATAAAACATTGAGGCTATCAAAGTCATGTTGTTTCTTGATCACAAATAAAACACAAAAGTTTGTGCTCCGTCGCTCCATGGCAGATAGTATTTTGGACACTGGAATTCACTGGTCACTGAACTGAACAATCCAGAGTTTTTAAAGAGAAAAAAATCTTTGACCCAGATGGAAGGGCTACTCCAACCCTTTGAACACCCAGTGGTTGGTTGGCAGACAGATGGGATTAACAGCATTCCCATATATTTCAGTTACATCACATTGTTGAGGTCATAATGTTCCTAATGCTCTTTAACGCCTGGCTCAAATTTTTCCTTTTTGCCTTTCTTTTAAAGTCAAACATTATCACAATTAATATTTAAGAAAGGAGTTTTTACTGGGAATCGATGAGACATTTTGGCATTGACCTTCATTTTCTTTGGAAGATGTTTATTTTTCTTGTCAGCTACAGGGGAAGAAACCCGCTGTGAAAACCTATAGACCCCAGCTGTCAGGAGCATTTGTCTGGGATTATTTTGATGGTGTGCCCGCCTGTGATTTGGTCCAAGGGAAGCGAGAGACACAGGGGCTTCATCTTCCTTCTGGTGGAAAATAGTGGAAAAAGCGAGGTGGTTGGAAAGAAAATCACCTACAGAGTTTCAGTAAGATAAATATTTTTGGAAGGTGGGGATGACACATCTGGACTTGTAACCTCTGGGTAAGCTGGTGCGTTAGTGGAGAGCATTGCTCCTGTCTCAGAGCCTCGTCGATGGTGACAGTCCTAGTTGGCATGGTGGCCCGTCCCACAGAGGATGGCAAAGCAGCCAGCAAATCCTCTGCTGCACAGTCTTCACCTGGGGGGAAATTCAAGGTATAGAGCCATCCTTGAGCTTTCAACTTGCAAGCTGACTCCACAGTAGAATGTTCTTTGCAGAAGGACTATTCTATTCCAAGCAGTGTCCAGTGGAGGGCCTGAGGAAGTCACTTAGAGACCCTCCTGCTGCGGGGAGGATACCATCGGGATGTTTTAGAGGGTAGTATCTTCTTTTTCAGGTTTTCTGACTATGTTTTTCCTAATGTTTAGGAAGAAAAGAGCTTTGCCAATCTTTTTCTTTGCATCTGTCATTAATGTGTTTTGGAAAATGAATGTGGACCAGTTTCACTTACATATAGGTCATATATGATGATCTATGCATGCACATGTATGTTTATGCACATATTATAAACACATATGTACACACATATGCATTACACATGTATGTATATATGTACACATATACACATGTTGTACAGGCAGACACACAAGCATATATACATGTCTTATACATGCATACACAGATATATAGTCTATATGCACACTTATACATGAACACATATCATGTATTATATATGTGCATATATACATGTATTATGTGCACACATACACATATATACATATATATAGTTTGTTGGAAATTCATATATACATGTGAATATATATTATATATGAGAATACATTTTTTATGCAAGCATTCATATATTTATGCTATGTGGCATATATATATACACAAACATATATACATGTATTATATATACACACATATACTTGTATTACATGTACATACGTATGTGTGTCATGTATACACACATATAGAGGCAAGCATTCTGGAGGCATATACATGTGTATATTCATATAGAAACAGCCAGGCTCGCTCAGTGCCCTAGAGGAGAATGGGTGGGAACTCTGCCACAGTTCACTTCTGTTACTAATTTTATGTAGATAGTTGACTAAAGACTTCCCATTTTTGTGAATTACAATTTTTTTTGGACAATTAGACATTGCTAAGGATGTTAAAATAGCAATGACGCTCATCAGTGACTAGGTGCTGCAAAAAAAAAAAAAAAGATTTGCTAGAATTCATTGCAAAGATTTAAATAATTTTAAACAGCTCAAACCTGATGAAAGAAAAAGAAGGCTGTACTTTGAGAGATATAAAGGATGTGAATGGTTGAATCTAGTCTGCAATGTTACATTTACTCTACATGAAGTTCTTCAACTCCATTTACTTTATAAATGAAGAAATGTCAAATATTACCTCTCATTAATTAGAACCTTCCCCCCCACTCTTTCTCTCACACACACACAATCTCTCTACACATATATGTACACACATATTTATCTGGGTTTGGGAATAGACATAAGAAGATATCTTAGATTAAGTTTTTCAAGCTGACACACAGAAACACAAAATTTAGATAGATTTATGGAGAGCCACATGTAGTTTTGCTACATGTATTCATTGTAATATGCTAAAATCAAAATGTTTAAATCAGACTTCTGTCTGCTCAGACATCTGCCTTATCTTTATAGTGAATATCTGAAACCCTTTTTTCCATGACTGTCCTGAAACTCCCAGTGCATTATTATTATCAGCACATCGAATGTCTTACTCCTGACTTAGCCCCCATGGATCAGCCTGTAAGTCTTCCTCACTTCTTCCTACTCCTCCCCAGCCTCCAGTTACCACTGTTCCAATCCCACTTTTCTGAATTTTATATTCCATGGTATGAATGTTATCATAGTAAACATCTTCAGTTCACACAGTGACCTCCTTGTTGTAGCACATGGCACGTCTGACTTTTGTCATGACTATATAGTATTCCGTGTGTATCTGTACCACATTTTCTTTATCTATGCATCGGCAGATGAACGCTCAGTTTGTTTTTGTGTCTTGGCTTTTATAAATAGTGTTGCAGACATGGAAGTGAAGGTGTCTCTTCATTGCACTCATTTTTACTTCCTTTGGATATTTCCCTGAGGGTGGCATGGCTGGATCCTGTAGCAATTCTATTTGAGAAACTTTTGAGAGACCTCTATATGGTTGGCCATAATGGCTGCTGAATTTATATTCCCACCATTTGTCTTAAAGGGCTTTTTTTTCCCTCCATGTTCTTAGCATTTGTTTCCCTGCTGTTATTTTGGAAACAGCCTCTGCAGCTGGGTGAGATGTCTCCTTGCATTTTGATGTGTTTAGTGCTAACGTCTCTTATTGTCTGCATGACATCTGTTGAAAACCGCCACTATATCTATCGCTTGCTTTTCAGATGCATCTCTGATTATTTCTCCTCTCCTGTTCTTTCTCTCCTTATTCCTCCTCCTCTTCCTCCTGCTCCTTCTTCTTTCTGTCCTCTATCTTGTTCTTGTTTCTTCTCTTTCTCCTCCTGCTCCTCTTCTTCCTCCTCCTCCTTCTCCTTTTCATTCTCCTCCTCTTCTTCCTACACCTACCTTTTAGCGTTTTAGATTTTAGAGTTCCTATTCAGAATTTTAACCTCCTGGCAAATGTGCAGTGCTAAATAATTTTTCCCATGTTCTTTACCCGGTTCGCAGTTTCCTTTGGTGTGGAAATGTTTTAATTGGACGTCACCTCTATTTCTAGTTTTGCTTTTGTTTTATAATGTGTTTTCTTTCCCATTCCCGCATTATGCAGTCTTCCCCTGTGTTTTTCTCAAGCACTGAATCCCCTTTGAGCTGATTTTCAGAATTGGAGAGACACAGGGTCTAGCTCCGTCCTTCTGCACATGGGTTACCCAGGTTCCCAGCATCATTCATTAGGACCATTCTTGGTGCTATGGAACTATACTGTGTTGGAGATGCGAGGGCTTCTCTCCAGACGTCTATGTGGCTCCACTGCTCCGTGTGTCTGGTTTTCATGCCAATTCTCTGCTATTTTGGCCACTATACCTCGTTTTGAAGTCAGGTAGTGTAGGACTGTCTGCTTATTCTTTTTGCTTGAGATGACTTTGTCTATTTGTGTGTGCTTGCAGTTCCATTCAAACTCTGTTAATGTGAATGTCAGGTGATGTGACTGAGATGGTAAAGCACCTATTCACATATCTGGTGACGAGTTCAAGGCCTGAATCCCACATGGTAGGAGAGAACCAACTCCTTCATATTGTCCTCTAACAGCTCTCTGCCTTAGAGCTTAAAATATTTAAAAAGGAATGCGTTTTGTTAGGAATTTTTTAAAAATCAATTTCTATCAAGAGACATTCCAACCACACCAAGAAAATCGTACACATTGCTAAGTGGTCTTACCCAGGATAACAACTTTCCTTCAGAGAAAAAGGAAAACCCAGATAAAATAAAACAAAAAAGTCCTTCCTGAATTCCTGAAGGTATGTGGACTTGGGAATTGCAACTTTCTTTTTGTCTTTATCAAATTAGCACAAGAGGTAATTGGCAATTATTCATCTGAACTTGAAAGGAGCTGAGTCACCCTTCATGGCTGGGGCCTTGGGTAGGTGAGATGTTTTTGTCCAGCTTTAGCAAGTGGCCAACTGAGATTCAAAAGTTTTCTGTGACTCAGTGTCACCTGAGTGCTATGCGGTCAATCGGACATTCAAATTTGGGCCATCTCACCCCCTTCTGGGGCACAGTGAAACCATGTTATTCTGCTGGACCGATGTGTTTATTACTTACTGTACATGGACGTTCATCCTCCGTTCTCAGAGAGGTGGGGACACCATGCTGAGTGTACCAGTTGCATGTGTGTGTCTAGAGGCCAGAAGTTGATGTTGGTGTGCCTCCCTTAATTGCTCCCCACTGTGGTTTTTGAGACAGTCTCTTGCTGAACCCGGAGCTCACTGATTCAGCTAGACTGACCAGTTAGTGAACCCCAGGGGTTCTTTCATCTCTGCCCCACTAGCTCTGGGGTTATGAGTAGGCACCGCCATCAGCATGTACATGGATACTGGGGATCTGAACTCGCGTAATTCATTACCAAGTGAGCCATCTCCACAGTCCTGTTGGATAGAGTATTTTTGTATTTTTTTGCGTGCGTGTGTGTGTGTGCGCATGTGTGCATGTATGTATATATCAGAGGGACTGGGCATGCTTGTGAAGATCCATAGGTGACATTGGGAATCATCCTGCATTGCTCTGCTTCCTTATGGCCTTTTTCTGGAGTTTCCCAGGTTCCACCTTTCAGGGCCAGAAGTGGAGGCTGAAGCCATTTTTGCCTGACATTTTCACATGGGATCTGGGGATCAGAACTCAGGTCCTTCTACTTTTGAGCTCCAAGCTTAATCCCTGAGCCATCTCTCCAGCTGGAATAGACTATTTTGTAACTATGTATTATCAGACTGGAGAAAGATCCTTATGAATTCCTATAAGAAACAACAGACCCTTGGCTTTTGGGAGGCCAGGGTGACTTAGTCAGACCCTGGAGCCTTATCTGTTAGAAACTTTCCTTACTCCACGTTAGTCCTGTGGTTGGGGACTACGTGCAGCAGGAAGGGCCTTCTGGCTCGAGGCTCTGGGTTTCTCTTTCATCTGGTTGTTTCCACGCCGCCTGTCGATTGATTACCCTTCCTATCACGTGTTGACATATTCTGCTTGCTGTACTGATTATACATCAGGAGTGCTAATTCTTTTATTGGGTTAGAGTTCAAAGGTGCTCATCTGTCAGCGGAAAGTCTTCCATTTCGTGGTGTGCTTGGCCTCCTCGCTTGTCCGTCATTTTCCTACTGTTCTCCAAGGTTTTCCTCTGAGTTCTGGTCCTAGTTCAATAGCAAAGATCTTGAAGGGGTTTTGCCTTTGTAGTGGGCCATTTTGTACAGCGTTTGGAGGCAGGTTCTGCTCTTTGAAGATAGGCAGACTATTGGCACACCACACACTCCGACGGAAGTAATGGAAATCATACTGAATCCTTCTCTTTGATTTAAGCAACTCTGCCAGGCAGATCTCCAAATCTGGGAATTTTCCCAAACATAGACAACTTCTGAGACCAATGAATGGGTGGATCAAACTTGAATTCATTTATCAGTATTATAGCTTTCTGGCTGACCATTAAGAATGGAATCCTTAAAGAAGACTCTGACCAGTAGTGGTTTGGTTAAATAGCACGATAAACATAATAACATAAAGGGTAAAGGGTACCTAATATGTCCTGGTATCTTTTAAAAATGTATTTATTGAGAGTGTGTCTTTGTCTATACATCTGTGAATATAGATATAGGTAAGTGCATATGTGTGTATGTGTGTGTGTGTGTGTGTGTGTGTGTGTATCTGTGTGTTTTAATTTGGAACTGGAATCACAAGTAGAAATGACCTCAAAAGGCACTATTTTGTCTTATATCTGATAAGGTATTCTACAATTATTCGAATCATTTGGTATATATGTAGTAGGCCTCTCTAGAGAAGACTGTCAACATATCAAGAGTCCATTTTGTCCTAATTTTTGTTTTTAGCTTCATTTTTTTCTTATTTATTCCATGTAGAATTTGGCTGACACAATAAAAACAAATAGATGGTAAAAATCATTTTGTGGGTTGGTAAGATGATCAATGATGACTGGTTTTTTTCCTTTAATGTTTGTGATGTTTTAACTAGGCATTTTTCCTGTTCACATGAGGTCTGTGTACAATCTAATATAGAGAAGCATCTGGAATTGGCTAGAAGAAGCTTCCAGAAGGATTGAAGCAAAGCCAGAGTCTGGCATCTTCCCTAGGAACTTAGCAGTTATTGCCAAGTTTTAATGAACTGATTGATCTTTTGATAATTTGCATGTAATAAATGCTAGGAACCTATGGCACAGTTAGAACTGACTTGACATGAATAATATAAGGATATTGTAAGGGCCCGAGCACAATGGGTGTAACTCAGTGAGACTCCTAACTCCTGAGTCTTCCACATTTTTATTTACTTGATTTTCTTTTTCAATCTGCCAAAGGGAAATAGGTTTCACAGTAAATCTTTGGGTCAGATGAAGAACAGCAGGAAAGGAAAACGCACAGTATAGTGTTGGTTCAGCACATAGTAGACATTCAATAAAATTGAAAACATTCATAGTCTTCATCTTGCTGGTCCTATCCAAGCTCAGTTGCAGAATGAACTAAAATGGATCTCCATTGGTCTGCAGTGCTTCCCTCGAGTTCTTGTGCATTCAGTGCCACACTGCTTATGATACAAAGCAAGCCCTATGCTTTTTTTTTCTTTTTTTCTTTTTTTTATTAAAAATGTAATTATACATTTTAAAATTTTTTTACCAGTTCCCTCCCTCCCCCCTCCTCCCCTCGAACCCCCTCCTCCCCCTCCTCTCCCTCTCCATCCCCCAGTGCCTCCCCCCCAATTCCCAGAGAGTCCTTTATTGTGTACGCCTGACTCTCCACTGGGTCCTCCTCTCCGATGACATATAAGGACCCAGTGGCATTTCCATAAGCCCTTTCTCTTGTTCCCCTTAAGCATAGGAACACTACTATGGCTGTCAGTCCCTTGCCTCCAGGGATCTCGGTGCCCTTAACAGATGCTAGACTTTATGAGGGCAACAGTGCGCTGGACATTGCTCAGGGCATGCAAAGTCCCATTATGATTGCTTTGGCCCCGACTATTGTTGAGAATCTTGCAAATCGTTGCTCCTCCCATCCTTTTGCTCTTATAATCTTACCGCCCCCTCTTCCGCAAATGTCCCTGAGCTCCAGGATGGGGAGAGATTAGGCTGGCCTAGTTCTACGTGATTGATATAGAGTCTCTGAAGTTCTGGATTGTGGTTTGTTGTTTTTCTTTTGCAGTTTTGCTGCTCCTGCAATGCCCTTCACTCCATCCTGCTGGGCACTGTATGTCACCCCCTGGCCAGAGACAAAAAGCTGTTAAACTGGAGTCTTGTTATAATAGCACATTCAAGGGTAGATGTAATAAAAGTAGGAAACCTCAGTGAGGAAGGGGTCCATCACCCATTTGCACAATGATTACTTTTTATCTGCTAGACTATATGCCCTCCCCTTCTGGTGAGATGCTTTTTTTTTTTTTTTTGGAATCACTGCGCTGAGATTTATGGATTCCCAAGCTTTGATTGGGGAAGGGTGGGAGGGTGGGGCTCAGAGTTCTTCATACTCAGTAATTTTACAGGTGGGAAAGTAGTTTCCCAGAGACTTAGGGAAGCCTTGCTTAGAATCTTCCAGTTCATTAATGACTACAAGGAAACAGAACTAGCTTTCCAAAGGCTTCATATACTGGTCTTTATCCACCTTTCTGGTTGGGAAAGAAAGACCATGGTTGACCATTCTTTTTTAAAATTAATTTGTGTGTGTGTGTGTGTGTGTGTGTGTGTGTGCGCGCGCGCGCGTGCATGCATTTGTACCACAGGGCACTGGGTGTGCCTGGGGAGACCCAAGGTTGACTTCAGGAGTCACCCTGGATTGCTCCATTTCCTTTTTGACTTTGCTCTAGGGTTTACCTTTCAGGGCCAGAAGTGCAGGCTACTGCCATTTCTACCTAGTGTTTTTACATGATAAGTGGGATCCGAACTTGGGTCCTTTGATTCCAGGTTCTTCTGCTTATGAGACTCAACCCCTGAGCCATCCCTCCTGCCCATGGTTGACTATCCTGTGGTATGCTTGTCAGGATGAGCTATTGCAAACCAAGTAGTCTTGAAAGGTGTGTGGCTAATCAGAGGAAACATGGACATGAACTTGTGAGGTGTAAGTGATGAGAAAATGAGGTTACCACCTGGAGGACTGGGTGAGATGCTGAGACCAGGGTGGTCTTTCCAAGCTGACCCCACAGAATTCTGCATTCTTTATCTTCCCATCCCAATCATAAAAACATCAGTCTGGGAGTTTATGTTATTATGCAAAGTTGTTTCCCTCCTCTTGTTCCACTAGATTTATTTCCACATACTACTTTGATTGTAGAGATTTCAGAGCCCTTTCTCAGAGGCATTTATCCCATTCTGAGAGATTTCAGGAACTCACATGGTAGTGCATTCACTAGTGCTTCTGGGTGAAAGGAGATGTAAGGACCCAAATATTGGGACTTGCTTGTGGTTGGCATTATGGATGCATTCTTTGCTGCCAGGGTCTGGTACAGCTAGTTTGTAGTTTTACTGACTTCTACGGCATTATTCATCCTACCCGTATTGACCTGAGCCATTCCAAGAGGCCTCTAGCTTTGACTTAAGCGCTTGTTCCACAAAATCCCGAGTGAGTTTCTTTCCTCTGAACCAGCTATAAACTTTCATGACCCTAAAACAATTCAAGCAAGTCAAAGACTCCCCTACTCAAATCAAGTAGCTCTGCTCCCTTTTAATAGCCACCATTATTATTGCATTGAAAACAGAGTATGTATGTCTAGGCTTAGCTGTGTTACTGTTTATATGCTATGAACAAATTCTGTAATAGTGCCTGCACTATATGTGGCTGTATGCTTCAGAGACCCTTTGTGTTTTAAGAAAGACAGCACATATATGTGTGTGTATGTGTGTGTGTTGTGTGTAAGGGGGGTGAGTATGTGTATGTGTGTATATGAGAGGGAGGGAGAGAGAGAGAGAGAGAGAGAAAGAGAAGCCATTTGGCCATAAAGTCCGACCAGGCAAGGACAGTGTTAGAAAATCCGGGACCCACAAGTATTCATAGACCGTTATCTTCTGCTGGGAGAAGCCAGAGCAGCCATTCCACTGTGATATAACTGTGGGTGTTCATTAGAAATTCCTTCAGGGCTAAATCATATCCTCGAACAATGAGGACACAGGCCGGGGTCTGTGGCCGGGAGAGGGGCGTATCAGAGCCTGTGCTTTATTTAGCAGGGCCTGTGTCAGACAGACAGGGGGACTGGAGGGTTCCTTGAAGGCTTTTGTAAGGGTCTGGGCTTCTTCTCGGGGCTTGATTAGAATAATCGGAGGCCTTGGGAAATTCACACGGTTTTGGTGGCGCTGTGATTCATCATCATCCATCATACTTGTGCACTGGGTGACTGGAGAACCAAATACCAGGCCGGCGGGCTGGACACAGCCCTTCCCTGCAGGGCAGGGCTCCAGGAAGACTGGCAGTGAGAGGGGTGGAGGAGGCTGTGGGGTGAGGGGGAGGAAGCTGGGGATTGGCCTGAGCTGGGAAGGGGGCTTCCTCCTCCAGGGGTCCCCAAAGGCAACAGTCTAGGAACAGGAAGTAACCGCACTCTACTTTGAAAGAGATCTTGTTTGCTTTGGAAGTTCTCAGCTTAATTCATGTTTTCCGTATTCACGTGCGGTTTATTTCAGGTTCATTTTGAGCTAGCTTGTTTCTGTTTGTTGATAGGCTTTTCCAGTGCTTCATTTCCGGCTGTCTGGATGGTTTAAGGGTTGAAAATCCTTCTCTGTGTTTATTTCCATTGTGGAATGGACTGGCCCTTGTCATTCCAAAAGGAAGGACTTATGTGGTGTGGTATGCGTGTGTGTCTGTCTGTCTTTCTGTGTGCATGTTTGTATATGCACACATGTACGTATCTGTGTGTATACACTGTATGTGTGTCTGTGTTTTTGTGTATGTGCATATATCTGTGTGCATGCCCATCTACATATTTGTGTATATATCTGTAAACATATATGTATGTGCATGCATGCACATGTGTGTCTTTACACATGTGTATCTGTGTGCATGAATATGTTTGTGTATGTGTATCTGTGTGCATGAACATGTGTCAAATGTGTAGGTACACTTCTGTGTATTTTTGTGTATCAAGGTGTGTGCATACCTGTGTGTATCTGTGTGTGCTTATATGGTGTATCTGTGTATGTTTGTATGTACGGCAATGTGTGTATGCATTTGGCGTGGAGACAACATAAGAACACTCATTATACACTTCATTTATCATTAGAACTATTCCCCAATTTTTTTCCTTAAGCTAGGAAAAAATTAATTCATTTTTTTAACATTTCAAAATTCTATTGTGGCAGCACCTTGGAGCGCGATGTATAAGTCTGTGTCAGCCATGGTTGCTCAGCAATGACCAATTTTGTCTCTCAGTTCCCAGGCAAAGAGATCTGGCAGCCAAATATGTAAATTTTTACTCATCATCTGCTTTGACTTTTCTTTAGAAACCAGGAGTGAAGTCAGGCCTAAGTGCACAACCATATTTTCAGACTTGTCTGTCCACATTGTAAGAAGTCTAACAGCTTGAAATATACTGAAATTTGATTTTTAAAAATGTTTTAGGGGCTAATACAATTGGTACATTTGAAAAACCAAACTCTAAAGGAACTTTTAATTTGATCCTTTTAAATTGCTCAGATTTAGGTTCATTAACACAGGGCTTGTGTTGTCTAATTTGTGTTTTATTCTGTCTTGTTTTATTTTCCTTAGTATTTACTTTAAGTGGCTGGCAGGTGGCAAACATATGCCTGTCCTAAAAGGAATTTATTGTCATTTGGTTTGGGAGGCGCAAGTAAATCCATAAAATGAATAAATGTTTTGTAGTTCATTTTTTATTTCTTAAAATAAAAACCCAACGCAAAATGCTTAGAAGGATATTGAAATTTAACAGGTTTTTTTTCTTCATGTTTATATGAGAAAATATGGTTCATGCAAAAGGAAATTAGAAGTATGCACATCCGCTCGGTGATGCTGTTTTATTGGGATCTACTTCACCAATCGTAATAACCCTCCTGGGATGCTGAATGTAAATTTAAAAAGTCACAAATAATGATAAGCAGTAATAAATGCAGCTCAACGCCTACTCGATCCTTGTTGCCCCATCCCAACCACACCAATACCAAGCATGTTCCTTTGGGGAAGGAAACCTAGCCAAGGGACAAGGGAATGGGTTGGGGTACTGGCCCCTTATGTTCTGGGGACTTGTGTTCTAGTAACTATTAGGTTTACAAAATACCTTGAACATTCACTTACGTGGTTCAGGCTATCTTAATCAATTGCATTTATTAGCTTTAAGCTATGGTTATTTTCTCAGCATTTTGCATGTGGGTTTGCATCTTATGTTCCTATCAAAGTTAGGAAGAGGCTTTTCTCTAGGAATCTAAAGGGTCTCGTGGGAGCCTTTCTCTAGGAACGAGGATGGAAGCATGTCTCCCAAGCACCAAGGGATAATGGTATCTGAGCTAATATTGCCAATCTACCCTGAACTCCTTGATGTGTAGGAAAATCAGGGGAATCAACATCAGAACGCACAGCAGCGAGTCATTGGCAGGAAGCAGATGAGTTAAAGAAGCTGCATTCCTACAGACTGTTCCAGTCCCAGTGAAAGACTCCATGGACCTTGGAGTCTTTGCTACTTGAATGTACAAGAAGGAAAATTTCCCACTGTCCCCAGGAAAATCTTTTGATCTTCATTGTTTCTTTAAGCATGTGAAGGCCACTGGTTCTGTGGCTATTAAGTACCCAGCACTAGTACTAAGTATTCTTGTAGCCTCCCAACTGCCCAGGGCTCCTAGATCAGTGCTTAGCTTCTGGTCCCTTGAAGCAGCCGACTTCATGATAACTGATAAACTTTTTATTCTACACCCCCCTCCATAAATTAGACAATAGTGAGAAGTCTTTGGTCACATATGAAGTTAAGATATTTCACATTTTTGTGTGGATTTTGTGTGCATCATTTTTTTTGGTCTCTTATCTTTTCCTGGGAGTCCTCTTTGGAGTGACATATATTCTTTAAGCCTTTCCTAATATCCCTCCCTCAGACAGAATTAATTACTGTCCTTCTCTTCTTTGCACCTTGTACATAACTTGTTGACTGCAGCTACGGTGTGTTGGTTACATGTTCTCCTTCTTCTTAGAATGTTGCCTTTTGAAACTAGGAGTGGAGCTGACCCGTTAGCTTTTAGAGTACATGCTCCATGTGTTTTGTGGCCCCTGGATTTTAAAAATACATGTGGAAAGGACTAAGTGACCAATGGTGAGTTTTGGACATGGTATTGCCTGAACTCAAAGGAATAATGTTAAGTTGGGGGGAACTTTGAGGATAGGTTGTCTAGGGATATAAAGTTTTTGGGTTATAAGACCCAACTTAAGTCAGGTCCTGGTCTACACCAACTCTGGGAGGGCTGAGGGGAGGAAGTGTGTGTGTGTGTGTGTGTGTGTGTGCGTGTGTGTGTGTGTGTGTGTGTGTGTGTGTGTGTGAGTCACGTGATGTCTGGGGTCTGGCAGCGTGGAGACATTGGTAGTGATGGTGGCCAGATCCCAGCACTTAACGGCAGACCCTGGAGGTTATTAAAGCTGAGAGTCTATTGAGGAAGAGTAGCTACAAGAAGTGCTTTTTACCACAGAGCACACAGGCGGTCCCTTGATTAGAGTCTCAGACATAGCATGTCCCTGCGGTGTTGGGTTTCCATCCGAACCATTACTTGGATATTTGAGACCCGGAGTTTCGGTTCTAGCCTGACCTCGCAATTTGACTTCTGAGTCCAAATGTCAACAGCGAGCTTGGGCCTGCTGCTCTGGCACTGGGCTACCCCAAGAGCAGTGAGTCTCACATCCCCGATTCTGGACATTTAAAAGGGATGTTGGGAATTGAGCCATATGGTGTTTGTTTAGATGGGGAATCCTAACAGACTTCTTGTACTGGGGGAACACAGTAGCAAGTATGTCTTTACGGTAATGTGTTTTAAATCAAAAGGGCCCCGTGTGTTCCCCTGTGTCTGAATGTGACATTCTTGATCATTCCAGACCCACCTGCCTGAGAACACAGGAATCGAAAACAGGAGTCATTCTCAGATTTCACCTCCATTTAATCCATCACAGGAACACACTGCCTTTTCACTGTATATATATAAAAACCCACCCCAGAACATTTAAACAAAGTGACACAGATCATCGGCAGATCAACTGGAAATGACGGCTCAATCAAACAAATGTATGTTGAGAATTTCCACCGGGCGGCTCTCACGGCAGCCAAGCCAAATTTGTTTAGTATACAGGAGTTAGCTGCGCGGAAACGCACTGGGCTTCCACAAGACACAAAGACTTCTCTAGGTAAACAGCCATTTAGCGGCATATATCCATCCACGAAAACGTCAGCCTGAGTTTGATCTATTCTCTTGGAACGCTGAAATTATGACTTCATTCTCCTGGTAGCCGAGCACCGAACCCACACATGCACCATTTAGGCTAAAAAAAAGGGGGGGGGCGGCTAAGAGTTATATAGTTATTTCAGAATGTAATCTAACCATCCAAAAGGTAGAGGAGACTCCATAAAGTCGACAGGCCATTTCACGTTTTTGACAAGCAATAAAGCAAGCCTCATTAAAATGCATGTCAGATTACAGCAGCAGGAAAAATACCTACCTTGTTCTTGGCATTTGAATTAGAAGGTGGATATTTACCCTACTGCAGACTAAACTTGGAGGTATTCCTTGGTAGATAGGGGGGCTGGGGTGCTCATGAATTTTTTTTTTCCTATTTTTTTTCAAATTTCAAAATAAAATCCCAGCTAAGTGAGATTTCAATTCTTCAGAAAAGGGCATTTTTATTTCTTGTTTGATGCATTCTTCCTTTAGAGAAGGTTCCTCATTTTCTTTTCTCTAGTGAGTACAAAAGATGAACATTTATATTCATTTTATAAAAATACCACAAAACTTTCTGATAGGTTCTCCAAGTCTGCTTACTCTGACTTTATGATATTTAGTTCACATTGTATAGGCTCAGGGCTCTGGTTTGTTAACCAAAAGTTTCCCTTTCTCTTTCTTTCTAGTAGGAACAGTTTGTGGGGAAACAATTTTCTTTCTTTTTTTAAATATTTTTTATTATTATTTCCAAAACAATTTTTAAAAGGAAACTTCAAATTTTCTCTTTTAGCCACCTAAGAATGATTATCAACTTTTCTGGGTGAGCTCATTGTTTCTAAAGAGTGAACCTCGAAGGAACGGTTGGCAGTCATTGCTTGGACAACCTTTGCCAGTGGTCAACGGCCCACCAATCGGTGGCAGTGACCTCTGAGGACAGAAGATTCCTTTGAAATCTATGTAAAATTCTGAGAGTTCCAGGTAGCGCAAGTGCAACTTGGAAACATGAAACACCTCAGAAGTAACACTGTTGCAAATTTGGCTCTGTCTGGAAGTTGGGCACTGACCGACTTCTTGGCTCTGGAAGGAGGTTGTGAAGGGTACCAGAGGTATGGATTCGGTTAATAAAGGGACAGACAGGGATGGAAAGAGATGTTCCAAAGCACGAGATTGCTAGAAGGGTGTGTTTTGGGGTGTAGTCGATGGGCTTGTGCTCTATGAAAGATGGCGGCTGGAGAGGAGGTCAATGGTGAGAGGGACCCTTGGCAGAATGAGGTGGCATCTGGCTGTAAAGAGGCTTCATGTACTCTTCAGTGGATGGTCTTCCCTGTCCAGGGGTTTCCCTCAGACCTACCTTTCGTCCTGGTCCGCTTGCTTCTGGCTGTTTTGTGCTGTCTGTCCCGTCCTTGGTTACCTTTCTCGGTTCATCCTCCAGACAGCAAGGCAGGAGGTGGGGGGGGTGGGGGTGGGTGCTGTTGGGCTGGCTGAAGGTGCCATCTGCAGGGTTCAGAATGCCTGCAGTTCCTCGCAAGGAAACCCCAGAGCAGAAAAAGCACAGAGAACATTCTGGGTCAGAAGGCTGACTGAAAACCACATCAAGAAATTGCATTCAGCAAGAGGTCAAGGACACAAGTAGGATCTTACTGGGAGGTTCTAGCATGTGTTTCTAGAAGCATAAGATTGGCAAATAAATTGCAGTCATTTCCAAAAGAATTTAGGCTTCTAGAAAACAGTAATTTTTGCGTGCATGCGTGCTTGCGTGCGTGTGTGTGTGTGTGTGTGTGTGTGTGTATAAGAAGACACTTAAGTGTGTGTGCCTGTGTAGATTCAAAAGCTACATCAGGAATCATACCTGGTTGCTCTACCTTCTTATTGCTTTGCTCTGGGGTTCCCCAGGCTCTGTCTCCTAGGGGTGGAATTGCAGGCTGCTGCCATTTCCACCAGTATTTTGATTTTCTCTTTATGTGGGATCTGGGGATCTCAACGCAGGTCCTTTTGCTTGCAAGGCAGAGGTTTCAACTCCTTATCTATCTCTCAGCCCCAGTGCACAATCTGAGAAGAATCACAACCCTCTGACATCTTGATCTGAAAACCCAGCAGCGGGGCCTTCTTGGGGCCACGTGACAAGCTTTGCACCACATATTCATTCCAAAAACTAATAGCATGTTGTATTCTCAAAGCCTTTATCTAGGCTTTTAAAATAAATCAAAGAGGGATTTTTCCATTTTGATCACTGTTGATTTACCAACTAATGAACGTCTATACACAGCCATCTTTATGAAAGCATGGGCCAAACACGTCTCTAGTGTATAGAGAACTTGAGTGACTTGTTCAGGGCAGAATCAACTTGAGGCAAGTGAGGATTGGTTGTAAGCAAAAGACTTTGCTTAAGTGTAAATACAAAACAGAGACAATAGCCGCAATGTTCCCACATGTAGCCGAGTCCTTCCACAATGTAAATTTTACACACTCCCAAGCATACTGTTTATCAAAGGAGCTCCCAGGTATTGGGATGGACTAGCAACTTTCCAAGTGTTGATTGATCACTCTTTGAGCAGTTCTCTAGGATTACACGGCCACTCCAAAATCAACAGCCTGGAAGAAACGGACAGGAGGCTTGGAACAAAGACAGGAATGTTAGGGGGGCAACTGCCTGACGGTCAGTGACCACTATGTCAATTAATATTCATAAAAGGTCTAGAGGCTTGACCTAGTGGGAGAGTAGAGACCACTTAGGGAAGTTCAATTTCTTCATGCTCAAAGGAATGCTGGTGATTTTTTGAGAGATTAGCGGGTGAGATTCCCCCCCCCCCTCAATTTAGCCTCTTGGGAATACTTTTACTATGACTGTAGAGTGTCCACACAGCCTGGGAATATCTGTCTCTTTCATCTACCAGCCCAGACTCAGCATGCATGTAAGAGTTCACTGACTATCCACCATGTTCATGGTGCTACAAGAAAATCTTTCAAGCTTTTCTTTTTTTAAATTTTAAAAAAGTTTTTGTCTTCAATCTGTCAGGTGTTTCAAGGCACATGTTGTTTAAGAGGGAAGAAATAGCATGCTTGTTAGAGGAACTGAACTACCTTATCCCAAAGATACAGAAAAGAATAAATTAATACCATGACATTTTTCCCCCTCTGCACATGGGACTGGATTCATGCAATGTACATTTAGTGACAGTGCCTACCCTGGACAGTAACACCTTTTTCAAAAATAAACCTTCCTCGGGCTTTATTGAGCTCAGTCTGTTTCTTACATTACCACAAAAACTCTGGTTGGACCTTGTTCTCGGATTACCTCATCTCTCTGCTCCTTGTCAATAACCACATTGATCTTTCTTTATATGTCATTTCAGTAAGTGTCTATGGAGAGATTTATTAACAGGGAGTGGTGACAGAGAATTGTTCACGAGTCACCTTTTGTTATTAGCATGCAGCCAGATCTAAATGACACCCACCATCAAGATCTGTCACTGGGAGACTTACAAGCTCATGTGCTTGCAAAAAGAATGAGGATGATTTTTTTTTTTGCATTTGTGTTTCCCTCTACAGCTTGCAAAAGATGTGATAATGTGATAATTTTTACAACAACTCTGTCAGAAATATTTTTAAAGACCAGCATCATATCATAGAAATAGAAAGAAGGACCTCATTTTAATTTAAGAATTATTGGTATCTGCATTAAAGGGATAAAAAAATTAGTGAAATTACTTTCATTGACATTTTATTTAGCAAAGTACATCCAAAATTCTATCATTTTGGCATGTTATCAAGAAAATGATCGAGCAGATATTATATATTTCTGGATTAAGCTTCCAAAGTCTTGTATATCAATTTAATCTTTTAAAAATACTTTGACTTAGAATAGACTCATCAAGAATGGTTAACTGTTATACATGGTTAGTAGCTGCCATATTGAGTGGTATCAGATATAGATAAGCTAAATATTTAGGCAGATAATGGTCTTTGTCTGGTGTCACATAACTCTGTAGGTAGAATCCAAAGATTTCTGGCTTAAATTAGGCCTATGCTTTAAAGCTTGGCTGAATTTCCTATGATATTGTAGGTTGAGGCTATTAGACAGGAGTTTTGGTGTAGATATTGTGAATAAAACTCCCATAGGATTTATTTTATTTTGAGTTGTAGAGATGGCACACTTTTATTCCCATTTTCACATGTATGTGTGTTTGCATGTGAGTTGGTGCGCACACATGAGCAGGCATGCATGCATGTATATGAATGTATGTAGATTCCTAGAGTGATCTCAGGAATCATCAATTATGACTCGCCTACCTTATAATTTTGCATGTGGGTTTCTAAACTCAAAGCATGCCATTAAGGCTACTCTGACTAGCCAAAATGCTCTGGAGATTCCTAGACTCTATTTTATGGGGCTAGAATTACATGGGGGTCTACAAACCAGCCTGGCACTTTATGTAGAATCTGCAGATTAGGATTCCAGTCCATTTGCTTATGGAACAAACTCTAGAACTGCTGAGTTATCTTCCCAGAGCTATCTATCTATCTATCTATCTATCTATCTATCTATCTATCTATCTATCTATCTATCTATCATCATCTATCTATCATCATCATCTATCTATCTATCTATCTCTATCCGTCTATATGTCTGTCAATCATCTATCTCTCTATCTATCTTTCTATCTCTCTATCTATCTTATGTTAACATCAAACTGACTATGTAGCTCAGGAGGACCTTGAACTCCGGACTCTTCTGCCTCTACCTCCCAAGTGCTGGGATTGCAGGGTTGTGGCACTTTGCCCGATGCTGCAGTTATGCTTCATCTCGCAGATATGCCTACAGGATCCAAACAACATGGTGGAACTATGAAATTGCTGACAATTTCTGGTTATTATTCATTTGCATGGCAGGAAAGTGTATCCCAACATCAGGAGCCGAGGAAATGGCCACATCATAGCTTTTCATAGAAATAGCTGAGAGAGGGACATACTTTGTCACTTGTTAGAATGTCAGTGGGCCTGTGCGCCAACATGCTGAACCAGACCTGTCCATTTTATCCTGCTCAGGGAGTGGCCCCATATTTTAGTCTTGGTCTTCCCAAACCACTTATATAATTTCCCACAGGCTTGCTCAAGGTTTGCTTTCATTAAAACAATTCTTCATGGTGGTGTCAACAGACTCAGCTCTCAGTTGTCAAAGTGACAGAGCCTGTATCTAATAAGTTCACACAGTTTAGGGAGTGCTGCAGTCAGCCTGCATGGTTGCTGATAAAATCACCATCAAACGGATTAAGGAACAAGGAGTTTATTTTCTCTTATGATTTCTGGTTACAGAAGGTACGGGCCATATAGTATCCACATAATGGCTGAGAGAGGGATGATCCTTACTTGCTAGACCAGCATGTCTGGACAAGTGAACACAAGGATGCCCCTTTCTCAAACAGTTCTCTCCATTTTATTCCCCTGCCCTGGGGTTTGTCCCACCCACTGGGGGCTGGGCCTTCCCCATCAGCTAGACAATCTCCTGCAGGTTTGCTCTGGGTTTAACTCAACTACCAATGCTCTACACATGTGCCCAGAGCTCAAACCCTCAACTGTCATGTTGACACGTGTCTCACAGTGACATGAAGCATCAGGGATTTTGGACAGGGTTTCATACTTCTTAGCAAGTGCTCCACAACTGGGCTACACCCCCAGCCCTGAAATTTGTACTTTGAAAGGTAGGCCACATGCGCACTTTGGGCCCACAGTCTGGTTTGGTAGTAGCTGCTCCCATCTCTGAACTCTTCTTGACTCAGTTCTATGGCCTTCCATCATTTATTCATTCATTTAACAAGCATTTATTGAGTACCTGTTACACGGCAGCAGCCATTGTTGGCCTTGCAGAGGTGCTGAAGAGGAGAACAGAGTTCGTCCTTCAGGAACATTCTATCAAGGAACAGCGCTTTCACTCTGAAGGAACAGTGGCTTCACAGCATTGCTTCAATAAGCACAGGTGGAAGAAAATTTAATTGGCAACATTTGATTTTGTGCTCCCTCCTTGGAGGGTCAGGTGAAAAGTCTCAAGGAAAGGACATACATGTGGGTCATTTGTGGATTTCCTGTTGTCGTTTATTCATGCCTTTTACGAGTATACATGAAGTTGCACTGTGGGAAGAACATGGTGCAATGCTGAATTGTTACACATAGTAATATCTGTCTGTTCACATCTTGAACAGCCGGCCCATGTCAATATCTTATGCATGTATCCACACACATGCACATACACAATTACTGGTCTATTTGGGATCAACTTTCACTTTCTCCATTGGAGTATTTTAAAAATTACATTGTTACATAGTCTAATACCGCCATTTTGGTGACACCTTGTGAGCATTTATGCTAGAACACTCCAGCCTGGAGAAGAGAAAGGCGATCCCTTGTGCTCACTACTTCTGATGGAAATGGCTTGTGTTGGCTAATGCATTGGAGTCAGTAAAATCACACAGAATTATCACAACACGCTCTTTGAAGTCCTTGCCAGATTCCAGCGATTCTGCATTAAGTCAGACAACCGAGTTGGCCATTTCACAGACTTATGGCCACAGGAATCTTCGTGAATGCATCCTGCAGTCTTGAGTTTGGGGTGTGCCAATGGCGTGATACTCCTGTGACCGCACATCGTTCCCTGAATATTTGCTTGAGTTTCTGTGGGTGCCCGCCATTGTTCATGGTCTGGGTTTTCTTAGGGGCACATATACTGCTGTTCTCAGAAGGATTCATAAAGTGCATCTTTCCACCCAGAAGAAAGAGAGTCTGCTCCACTGGCTTGTCTCCAGCCAAGCATTCTCATTTGACCCTTTAAGCTCTGTAAACTTTGAAGGAAAATGTAGATTTGCCCCCTCTGTTTGAAATGATGTAGGGATCTGGGGGGGATTAATTTAAAAATTCATAAATCCTTTGTACTATGCAAATTAATGACCTGTGACCTGTGTTCCAGGTGACTTACTTGGACTTAGCTCTGTCTAAGTCAATGTGTTTCTATCAAGGGGCTCAGGGCTACCCAAACTTGACACATGAGGCATCTCCTTTGGCTCTTAGTAAGTACTAGGGATGCGGACCACCCTCTGTTTTCTCATTATGCCGAATAATGGAGAGTGGAAATCACTCTAATCCCCCCTTCTGGGTCTGCCATGCCTCGGCAAAGATGATAAACTCAATCCAATTAAAAGTCATTACCTCGCCAAGGCTCGGCTGTGTCCTGCACCCCTTTGTCTTGTGATCGTCTTGATTATCTGTCGTCGTCGTCATAACTAGACTATTCAGCCTCCTCCTGCATCAGAGTCCTGTTAGCCGGAAGAATAGCACCTGCAGGCTGGCGCTGAATTTTTGCTTTCTTTCAGTCCCATGCTCTGGCCCCTGTTTGGGGGCAGAGTCATAGCCCTTAATTCTGCCTGAGCATTTGCCTTCTCTCTCTGACAAGCCTGTAAGTTCATTCTCCTTTGTGACCCCCCCTCCCCATCAAGTTTTGCAGATAGAAGTCTTGTTGAGTGAATGACGAACATTTTTGTGGTACGATATTGGCTGTATGTTGAACCATAGCAGCTGAGACTTAATAGTTGGCAGCAGGTCCAGAAATTGACTGAAGCAGACATATTATCAACAAAAATAACAAGAACAGAAGGAGTATATAAGGGATACTATGTGTGATTCTATACCCTTTGGGATTCTTACCTGTTTGCAATATACTTCCTGACATCTTATACTTTTTTCTTTTGGGTGTATATATGGTGTGTGTGTGTGTGTGTGTGTGTGTGTGTGTGTGTGTGTGTGTGTATGTTGGCATTTAGATGCCACAGGATGCATGTAGCAATATGACAATCAGGAGACAACTTTGGTTGTTGTTCTCTCTTACCTTCTACCTTGTTTGAGAAAGAATCTCCTTTGTTATTCACTGCTATCTGGGCCCCAAACTTCTGGGCATTCTCCTGTCTCTTCCTCCTATTTTGCTGTAAGAGCTCTGGGTTTGCCATGCATGTTACTGTGCTCAGCGTTATAGGGTTCTGGGGATTCGAACTAAGGTTCTCATACTTGTGCAGCAAGCACTTTACCTACTGAGCCACCTCCACAGCCCAACAGCTTGTACTTGCTATCGAAATACAACATTTCTGATTTTTCCTCTGAAATAATTTTGGCTTACATGGTTCTAGCCATAGTATATTTTAGCCAACATGGTCTCAGATATAAATGAGACTTTTCTTGCTTCTTTTTCAAATTTAATTTAGTTTTGTAGTTTTAATATCCCTTTATATTTCCATTTGTCCATAAAGGTTTAATAGCTCTGATACATACTATACCATGTATTCTTAAAATAAAAAAATGTAGAAAAGTAGCATCATATGTTTTCATTGGAGAGATACAAAGTACATATTGTCAAACTTTATGTTACAAAGAATTATTCTTATATATAAAAGAATTGTAAATTATGTATTTCTATGTATAAAAGTTACATAATAAGTATATTTATGAATATATATAATGTCACAAAAAGAACACCATATATATGCATATATATAATGAGTATATACATAATTTCTCAGAAAGATATTCCGTATGGAGTTACTGCTGGTCTCAATAGATCCTCCTGCCTCAGTATCCCGCATACTAAGACAACAGACTTGAGGATGGATATTTCAGTCAATTATCTTGAAGTTTAAGGAATGATCTTACTTAATGCAATTACCATAGCCATAAACCATAAGAGGATGCTGTTTGTTAGAGATTATTTATCATATTACATTCTTTTAAAAGGATCTTTTTGACTCACACTAAATAGATCACAGCACTCACATGTTTCTTTACCCTGGCCCTTGGCAAAGTGGCATTGACTGTTACAGGCTGGTGTGGACATGTGTTGAAAACCCATTGCCACCAGCCGTCAGGAAACACTTGGAGCGCCCTGTTTCTGATGTCTCTTGCTCTAGATGGGGGCCGCTGGAGGTCTCCGAGTGACCATCCCTATCTCCCCTTTCCATACATCACCTCTGTGAGGTCACCTGCAGCTGTTATCTCGTCTAACTGAAGCCACTTCCGATTCTACCTGGCAACTGAACGATGGGGTCATTTATAGGTGGATTAATGGCTGGAGGGAGGTTCCCTGACGTTCCAGCGCTGCTATCTGAATCAAGGGTGAATTTAGAATCTTTTGTAGTCAAGTCTATCAACTAGAAATGTGTTGTCATGGTTTGAAATGTGTCCCCCACAGTCTCACATGTTTGGGAAGGTCATGGCACTTTTGAGAGGTGGAGCCTTGCTGGAGGAAGGTGGCCACAGGGAGTGGGGAGGGGGGTGAGGGGTGGAGGGGCTTGAGGTGGATGAGTCCCAACCTACCTCCAGAAGTCTGCTTTTGTGGCAAGGAATCTTGCAGCTCTCCGCCTCCAACATATTTGCAGTGATCTAGGCCTCCTCCAGCTTCTGCCGCTAGCCATGCCACCTCTACCATGAAAGACCGTTTCTTCTCTCTAGAACCATAAGCTGAATAAATCTCCCTTTCTCCCACAAGTTACTTGACTTTCCCATGCTAGCTACAAGTAGCAGTGAAAGTAAATTCTCCCTGCATTGATCTTCACACCCGGAAAAACTTGCTGGTATTCCAAAGTATGCATGAACTGAAGTTGTGTTCCTACAATCAAAATAAGAAGCTGATCCTTTATTTTTTAGTTAATTAGTTTTTTTTATATGTGTGTGTGTGTGTGTGTGTGTGTGTGTGTGTGTGTAGAAGAGGACACTTGAGTGCATGTGCTCATAAGATGACATTGGGAATCATCCTGAATTGCTCTACCTCCTTCTTGCTTTGCTCTGGGGTTTCCCAGGCTCTGCCTTCCAGGGCCAGAAATGCAGGCTGCCACCCTTTCCTCCTGGCATTTGTTTTTGTGGGATCTGGGAACCGAACTCAGGACCTTTTGATTTTGAGGCAAAAGCTTCAACACCTGAGGCGTCTCTTCAGCCCAGAAATGATTCTCTAAGAAAATAATAATTTTTATTCTAGGAATTATAGAGATAGGTCAGCAAGTCAGAGCACATGCTACACAAGTATGAAGGCCAGAGTTCAAATCCCTGTGTCTACCACAACAGCTAGGTATGCTCCTGTATATCTGTAACCCCAGCAGTGAGGGGAGTGGCAGCAGGAAGGCTGGGGCCTGCTGGTTGTGAGCTGAGTGCAGATACATGAGCTCTGGTTTCAATGATGGACCCAAGGAAAAGGAAGCAAAACTCACCACATCCTTCTCTGGCCCCTACATGCACAAGTGTGCACACACACTCCTGCATTCCTGTGTGCCTACACCACGTGCCCATACACTGCACATACATACACACACACAGAGAGAGAGAGAGAGAGGAGCTGAGGAGGAGAGAGAGACATTATAAATACATTGCTTTTTAGGAACTGAGGCAAGATGACTATATATCATGGTCCCTTGAAACTGGTGGGTGATCAGAAAGGACCCCTTGAAGACAGCATGTGCCGCCACTGGTCTCTTCAATTAAGGGGGGGACACTCTGACCAAACCACCTATGTTCTTCTTGTGCTTTCAATCCTCTCTCGGTCACTGGTACTGACTACCACAGCGCTCACGTTCTGTAAACAGCGCTTGCTGTACCGTAACCCTTAAGAACAGTGACAAGAAGAGAATGTGTGTGTTCAGTAGAGACACATTTATTTTTTTCCCTCTCTTGAATATTTTCCATCTGCCATCGGTCGTCTCTCTGGATGTAGGGAGTTTGCAGATACAAAGGATCCATTGCATATGGTTTTCATCAGTCTGAGGCTAAAGGTTCTAGAGACCCAGCGAATCCCACAGCAGCATCGCTTATGCATGTCATTTTAGCACTCATCACGGCTTCGATTTTCCTCTTAGCTCTATTTCGTTGCAACACCACACATCTCCCACCAACTCCATCTTCAAAACTCAACGCTAAGTTCCTCAATGGCAGAAATCATCTGATTCCACTCTATATTTCTCCTTAGCAATTTTTGCAGTGTTCCATTTGCAATGTGGTACTGAGCAAATATTTGGAGAGGGATAAATGAGTAGGTCCAAGTGGTAGCATCTTTGGCAGGAGCTGTGACCTCAACATTTGTTCATCTAATTCCCCCTTTAATGCTAGAAAAGGAATTAAGCCCGACTCCTTTGCACTCTTTCCACAAAACTTCAGTTGGAATGTGCAATTTTAGCAGTCGCACAGAACTGGGAATGTCTGGAACATGTGTTTAATTCTTCAGTTTTCACAGTATGGAGCCCACCAAAGATTTTGAAAGTCAAATGTATATTTATTCCACGGAGGAAACTTTATCAACCAGTGCAGGCGTTGACTGGCACTAGCTTGTGATATAATGGGTAGTTTAAATCCTGCTAACTGCAAATAATTTTTCAACAGTGTTTATGATCACGGTAGAGTTTAGCGAGGCAGAAGTACAGATAACATAAATATTTCGACAAAAGCCTATTGTGCCAGAGCCATAAATAAATTAGGCCCAGTTTGTAAATAAATTTCGTTTTTGCCAGCAAACATTTATAATCTTCTCTTGCCGCAAACTGCAGTCATTTATACAGAAGAGATCCTGAATGCCTTCTTTAAGAAGTCCCTTGTCATTAAGAGATACTGCCTGGTGCCCGTCAAGTGTCTCAGTCTGTGTGACTCAACTAGACGTGAGGGATACTGCACAGACCCCCCCAATGTCCCTAGTTATTGTGCACATTGACAATGACGCTTTCCAGACCCTGTGCCTAGTTGGGTAGTCTATGATGTTGTCATATTATATCATTCTCTTAAATACCTAGCTTGTGTTACCACTTAACCATGCCAAAATTACCTTCTCTCCAATCATCCCCACTATTGGTGTTCATATATACAGAACACATCTGTTCATATTTTTCTAAAAAAAAGGGGGTTTTATCAATGTACATAAAGTCTCAAATTAAAAAAAAAAAAAGCACCAACAAGGTTCCTGTGTGTTTTCCAACGATGTTCTTCCATCTCCATGGTTTCTGATGAGTTCACATTTCATAGAATGTGGTATTTGGAAACTCAATCTGGGTTAGAATCCAGAATGGGCCAGCAAATTGCACTCACTCCTGGGTATTCTACTGGTAAATGTATTCTACATCCAAGGTACTATATTTGCAATGGGACACAGACCCTGGGCTGGTGGGGGGGGCATGAACCAAGTCGGGGAATCCCCCACAGTGCTGTTCCGAAGTCACACGTCACCACTGTCTTCCAGTTCACTGTCCTGGTGACAAGAAGAATCATTTCTAGTTTTAGGGAAAAAAAAACCACATTAACTTAATTTTGAGACTCAAACACGATTTCATTCTTTGGGCCTCTCTGCCTCTTGTCAAATTAAGAGAGTAGGGTTCAGTTAGTGTTGATGGCCGTTCACATTCCTTTTTATCGGCAAGCTATTGCTAGGACTCCCTCTTCTGTCAGATATGCATGATTATCTTTTTTTTTTTTTTCCTCTGAGAAAGCTCCTCCTCTTTGTGGAAGCTAGGAATGTTTCTCTTGGGTGTTGTTCTAGGAGAATGAATCTGAGCAAAGTGGTCACTCCCTCCACAGGTTAGCATGCCATATATATAAAAATGATTTTAAGTTCTGTAAAGGATACTGAACCTTGTTCTGGGCTACATGTTACAAGTTAGTTAAAATCAGTTATGACCCTTTCTGTCTGTCTGTCTGTCTGTCTGTCTCTCTCAATTCTTTTTATGTATGTATATGAGAGGACACTTAAGTTATATATCTGTGAAGACCGAAAGGTAACGATCAGGAGTCATTCTGGATTACTTTTCCACCTCATTGTTTTGCTCTGGGGTTTCCCAGGCTCTGCCTTCCAGGGCTGCAATTGCGGCTAATATCATATCCACCTGGCATTTTTATGTGGAATCTCAGGTCCCTTTGCTTTGGAGGCAAAGGCTCTTAAGTCCTGAGCCGTCTCCCCAGCCCCAGATTTGAATCTTCTCACCATGTATGTATTAGATGGGTATCCTTCTGGACAATGCCTTCCCTTGCTTCCTTCCTTCAGCTTGTAGCTGCTGAGTTTCAGTCTTTCTTTGGGAGGCAAGAAGGAAATCTGCCAAAAAGCCAGCAAGCCACACTCAGGTAACTCTAATAAACAAGCCGAGGTTTTCCGTTTGCATGCAGAACCCACTGAAGCCAGACTGTGTGTGGTCAAAGAGATCCGAGTTGATCCTCTGTTAGCAGGGGACATTTCATGTCTTGGCTCCCTTTGAACACTTTTTTTTTTAAGGCAGCAAATCAGGTTCCTCTTTAGCTTGTGAAGGGGCGTTGCTTTCTTCTGAAACCACCGTCAACAACATAAACAAATTAGAAGGAGTAAACCCCACATTTTGCCCACACAGAAACCACAGCATTCACCAGAGGGCAGTGTACTTAATGTGTGAATAACAGCTCTGTTTTATAAGCTTCCGCTGGGAATAAATTCCGGTTCTTTTCAGGTTACAGAGCTAGAGTACAGTCTCTCCTAAGTTACATGTTTTAGGAGACACAACCGATTCTCAAAGTGTCTTTCTAGGGAGTACACTTTATAAGCTTTCTGCCTGCTAAACTTCCAAATCCTTTGATTTTCATTCCTGAGCTCTGGGATTGAGTGGAGTGGCTATGCCCCGTGTGGTTATTTTATGGATGGGGAACTGGTCTCCAAAGAGCAGTGGCTATTGGGAGGGGGGTGATTCCCAGACTCCAGAAGCTTCCACATGGAAGCTACTCCCGATACGATTCTGTCATTCTAGTTTTTCCCTGAACACAGTGGCCTGGTTTATGACGGTCCTTCTTGAACCACTGGGGAGTTGTAAAATATACTCTATACCTTCCTTCTGTTGATACACTTCCTGTCTTGACAATGGCCGGTCCCTAACTAATGTGTCCAGCCCTAAACTAATGTGTTCCGTCATGGTAAATTCCTGCTTGTGATAGTCTTTTCTTAAATACCTGTTTAAACAGTAATTTAGATAAGAGCGTCCCATTTGTGAGCAGCAGGAAATGCCTGCCTTCTTTTAGATACGCTGGCAAATAATTACTGTAGATATGGCATGAATTCTGCAAGTCTGCGCTCCACTCTTCTCAGATGCCTGAGGACTAACCTTCCAGTCTGCCATGATGTAAACATGGGACTTTTCAATTTTGCTCTAAACGAGACTGAAGGAAAATCACTTAGGGGGATATGAAAAAAGAAAAGAAAAGAAAAAAAAAAGCCATCAGGTCAGAGGTTGCCAGAAATCTCTTAAAAATTTGTATTGCTAAAAGCAAGTCCAGGCACATGACTGTGATGTGAATGGAACGCTCTCTGGCATGTGACGAGTCTGGTTGTACCTGGTCTACCCAGGGCGAGTTGGTGGCTGTGGCTATCTAACAACAGAACGAGCCAAACATTAACCAGGTCAGGTTTTTCACTTGGAACAGTACTCACAGGATGTTAATGTCTTTATTTTGGTTGTCTTGGATTTTGTAAGGACATGCCAGAAGGCTTGTCTTGAACCTCAACTATGAATTTTTCTAACAATTTCTTTCCATAATTGTCTGAAGAAAGCTTAGCACCATTTCTGAAGAGTAACTTCTGGAAGTGGTCAAACTATTTCATAATAGCCACTACTTTGATTCTCAAACCATTCTTATTCAGTGAAACGTCTGTGAAACTCCCAGGACAGTGGAAAAACTTTAAACCAGATTTTAAAAAACCTCAGGACAGGCAAGAGGTATGCCAGGATAGTGTGAAGGGAAGGAAAAAAAAAAGCATTCATCATTCCAGTCCCGTCCTTTTCTTTATTTTTCTTAAAGGAAAAAGGGTTTATTGGGTAGATAAATCCAGATATCCAATCCATCATGGTGGGCAAGTCATCAAGGATTTGGCCATACCACATCCACAGTGAGTACAGAAAGCAAGAACCAATGACGTGCTTGCTTGCTTGCTGGTGTTTGGCAAGCTTTTTGGACACCCTAATTAGGACAATCACGACAATTTCCCACAGATGGGCACGCTCAACAACTCCTTTGACAAGTGATTCAGTGAAACTTCAGAGCATATTCTAACTAAGAATTCATTTGTCTTATAACCAATCCAAGAAAAGGAGGAATGGCCCATTTATTTTCTAATACATGCCACAAATTATATAAGTAGTTTTATAACAAGTATGTTGACACTTGCAAAGGTTATAATTTTAAATTTCCCATCAAATAGACCAAATTTGGAGTCACAGATTCGAGAAGACATAAAATGCACAATTTCATTCACTCTGACTAACCTGAGTCCCTTATTTCCAATGTGCCTGCTGATTGTCAGCACACTTTTCAACCTTGCTTAGTCCTCTTCAGTTCTGGATCTTTCCTTGAGCACATCGATGGAATATTCTTAGGAAATGCCATGGGGATTGTGGCAGGTGGGAAAGCCCCACAAGGAAGAGAGGACATAGCCTGATGCAAGGAAGGAACAAATACTAAAAGTGCAAGGAAGTTTAAAAGGCCATCCAGAAAATTCCATGGGCCAGGCCAAGTCAATAGGCTTCTTCCCAAACACAATGATTTCGTGGTGCAGATTCCACAGATGGAGTCCAGTGCCTGAACGTTCCATTGAATTGTATTTTTTATCTCAACCCTGGCTGGAGGCAGGATATGTTGAAGACTTTCTATGATACCCCCCCATATACTTGTTAGATCCTTCTGTCTTCTGAGCCTGGGGCCCTGGGGCCTTTCTAGAGTCCTTCATGATTTGTGCATGTTAGTTTTCTTGCAAATTCATTTTCCTTATATTTATTAGTTTCCTTTCTTCGTTTCCTTGGGATCTTAAATTTCATTATCTTGGGACCATTCTTCCAGAATAGTTCACCCGGCCAGCACAGTGCGCAACTCTTCCTTTATTCTGTTGGTCCATCTGCCATGATTTGGGCTCCACCCTTCCCAAACCCAGCCCACATTCATTGGCCCTGTGGCTGGTGCACAAGAGTTGGAACCTGAAGCCCTGTTTCTTTCTCATAAACACATCTCTGTCACCACTCTGCAATTGTCTTGGGGAGGGAAGAAGAGCACGTCTGGCTTTAATTTGGGAAGGAAATGGATGTCTTCCCCTCCCTTCCTCGGCCACCAGCAAGCAGGCATGGCATAGATTCACGTCCACTTGCTCACGTCCTCCCAGCACGTCCCTGGTGGCTCTCTGAAGCTTGGCCGAGCTTTGTCCCCCCCGAAGCCAGGCGCACATCCTCTGCGCTCAGCCACGTGTAATCCTTCCGGTCTGCCTGAGAGTTAGACACGAAGTACCAGCTCATGGGCCCACCCTCTTCTCTAGTAGCAATTAACCTTTATTACAGAGCTTCCTTTGAAGCTCGTTCATGTTTTTATTACAAAACTGCAATGAGGAACATAATGGGGGGAAATGTCTAAATTTCTGAGTTACCTAATCGGTTCAATTCCCTAGCTGGATTCCTTTTGGCAGCTGCTGCGTGTAGCTATGATTTCAGCCAGTGTGCCTGGGATCTCAAATCATGTTTCTGTCTAGGCCTATTTTGAAGATTAGAGAGTTGCTAAACACCACACGTGCATATGTGTGCATACACACACACACACACACACACACACAGGCACATATGTATGCACATACATATTACATGCACATGTATACAGCTGAGTTAGATTTCTTGGTTAATGATGACATTTTACAGCCAAGCTAGATCAATGTGCTTTACATATTAACATGCACATTGCTTTATTTCATTGCCAAATATTTTTTTTTAATCAATGAACTAGTTAGTACAAGGAGTAGAAAGGAAGACTGTGCAGATCTCTCTCATTAAGGATGTTGTTGAGTGATACGTAGTATAATGGCTACTAAATGCTGTTAATGACAAAACTCAGGATTTCAAAAGGCATCTGCCCAGAAGATTTTCACTTAAACTGAGTATCGAAGCCAATAGAAACAAACGATGGGTTATATAAAATGTGCAAAAGAAAAGGCATTTTAGGCCAATATTGCAAATAAGAATCAGGAGCAAAATGGGGTGAGTGTGTGTGTGTGTGTGTGTGTGTGTGTGTGTGTGTATTTTCTTTCTAGCCTGCCATTCACAGGAGCTCAAATAAACGAAATTTTTCTCTGTTTTTCACTCAGCAGAAATCATTGGTAATCTAAGGTTGGTTAGGAAAGCAACTAGAAGACTCAAAAAAAAATACAAGAGAATTTTTTCCCTCTCAGCATAGATAAGAGCTTTAAAAAAAACCCTTAAAAGAAAAGTAAATTGTGCTCCACAAAAGTTAAAAAAAGATCAAAATATCAAATGGTAAATTTTCCTCAGGGAAATGACTAACCATTATATCTAAGAGCTAATGTATTTATCATTAATAAATAGACCTAAAACCTAGTTAAAGTATGCAAGAACAGCAAACAATTTGCAAAGAAAGACATATGAGCATCAAATAAAATGTTTAGTGCAGTAATTACCAAGACATAAATTAAGGAAACAATGCATATTTTTTTTCCTATTGATAAAGAGGAAAAACAAGACATAATATAGTGAAAGTGTTAGCATGGTTGGTATGCATATGAATTAGTCTGTGCTTCTGAGAACATAATCTGTCAATGTTCACTAGGTTTTAAATAGGGATCTCATCTAAGAAAATTGAGATGGGTAAATATAAATATTTATGTTAGAGAATATTATTTCACTGATAGTTATGGCACCAGAAATCCAAAGCAGCCTGAATACTACAGAAATAGCTTTTGTACTGTGGATTCCTATAATGGAATATTATGCACAGTGATATGGGGATTGGAAAATAATAAAAAAGCATTCACAACATACTATTAAATGATATTAAAAATTCATGATACACTATCAAATGAAAAATCTAAGAAACCATTTCTGTGGAATATCCAGATTTTTGATGAAGTCCACCAACTTTGAAAAGTATCTCTAAAAAAAATGTAGGACATGTGCCCTAAGAGCAAAAGGCAAGACTGAGTTTAGTCATCAAACTTGACTCACTGTGGATAACCTGTTTGGCAATTTTTACTATCATATTCCACATTTGCAAAATAGAAAGTGATTTTCTGTGGCAGTGTCAAGTGAGAAAATGTAGATGTAGCTACGGAAGTTTGTGTTCTTGGTATTTTTGCAGCTGGCCTTGACAGATTCTGATATCTTCAGAATGAAACTGTTCTCAAGTAGAGACTTCCATTCTTTAAAGCATCATGGAAACAAATATAATGTAACTGAAGTGTGGGCTATTGCTTCATTACCTGGGATATCAAAAACACTTTAAATTTGAACTGAAGAGGTTGAATCTTTCTCCACCCATTTGCCTCAAACCCAGCAATAAAGTTGTCTGTCTGTCCTCACTCAGTTAATGACATGTCTAAAGAACACATGAAGCCAGTTATGGTAGCAACCAGTTCATCTCCTAGAAGTTGCAAGGGTTATTTATCTTTATGGCCCATTGAGGTATACAGCACTGCCTACCTGATATTCACCTGTTGTAAATGTCCCCAGTCTGTTGAGGTTGATATCTGAGAACTGCTTTAATTAACTACAGTTCTAGCCCAGGAAACAGACCTTCCAGTTTCCCCCCAATAACAGAGATTTAATGGAGGGATGAAAATGGAGGTTGTTTTGCACTTAGATGAAGTTCTCTAGAAGTTTTCTGGATAGTTCTGGGGTGACACTCTGGAGTATGAGTTTGTTGTAAATCTCGCACGTGATATGATAAACTGCACTTGTGGTTGAAAATTTCACAATGTCACACTGCACTGAAATATGACTGTTTTGATAGGTGAGAGTCAGCTGTTTCAAATGTCTATTTTTGCGACCACTGTTCCGTTTTCTATTTAACTCAGATGATACAAGTGGACTGGTGGTCTGGAGACAAAATGCCCAGGCTTGCTTGTACAGCAATGTCTGTGTAGGAACGAATGGGGGGCTGTGACTCTTCCTCCTTGACTTCTAGACATTGTTCTTTAGCTTTAATTAGAACTTCCTTTTGTCACTATAAGTAGAATGGCATTTTGACTTTAAGTTCAAATTCTTCCATGCAGCAGGCAGGCGGGGTACATGTATTTTGCCTTTATAGAAGCTGGAATCTCCACACAAGCATTTAGGTTATGCACTGAGAGAGGCTGCGGATAATCGAGCAGTCATAGGATTCGCTGTGGCAGTGCGAGACCTCAGATGCCTCTGTTTCTACACTGTTCCAAGATTGGAGATTGTTATGTTGGACCTGACAATGTGGCTGATTTCACTCTGAGGAAATGGAAGAATTTTTACCTTTCATAGATAATTACCAAAAGAATTTTGTTGTGCTTACTTGGGCATCTTTCTATATCTTAATTCTTAGATGGGTATGTTTATATGTTGGCTGGTGTCACCCAATTTGTAGCACTCCTCAAGAAAGTCAATAAATTCCTTTAAGAATTTCTGATGTGACTTTCCCTTTGCAGGAGTTAAATGTTACCATTCAAGAGAGATCTCTTTTATTGTAATTGGCTTATTCATCTAATTATTATTTTTGAGACCTGGTGGGACTTTACTGCTCAGCCTATTCTAAAATCCATGATTTCAAATACTCTTTCTGGGTCCCATATCTCTGCCACCATGCCTGGTTTAGACATGGTTTCTGTCTTTTGTGTGAGTGTGTGTGTGTGTGTGTGTGTGTGTGTGTGTGTGTGTGTGTGTGTGAGAGAGAGAGAGAGAGGGCAGTTGAGTGTATGCCTATGGAAGCCCAAGGGATACATCAAGAATCATGGGGATACTCTACTTCCTCATTGTTTTGTTCTGGGATTTCCCAGACTCTGCCTTCCAGGGATGGAGTTACAGATTGCTGCTCATCTGCTTGGCATTTTTTACATGGGATCTGGGGATCTGCACTCAGGTCCTTTTGCTTCTGAGGCAAAGCCTTTAACCCCAGAGCCATCTCCCTCCCTCCTCCAGCCTGATTTCTATATGTTTTACTGTGTCAAAACAGTAAATAAATATTAGATTGATATATAAAATAGTCCTTAAAGGGGGGCTGGAGAGGTGGCTCAGGGGTTGTCTCTGCCTTGCAGGTGGAAAGTCCTGAGTTCAAATCCTAGACCCCACGTATAGACGCAGGGAGGAAGCGGGGGCGGCCTGTGTTTCTGGTCCTGGTAGGGCGGAGCCTGTGAATCCCGGGGCAGAGTAAACAAGGAGGAGGTGGAGGCGGTCCATGGTGGTTCCCGAATTCTCCTGTAGTTCTACACACATGCACACACGCACAATTGAATAAATAATAAAAAAATTCCCTGAAGGATAAAATGAGATGGGATTTATCAGTGTGCTGACACCCTAAAGTATATTTCTTTGGTAATGTATATGTGTATATTTAATGTATAATGTGGGTCATTATTAAAATAATTTATGTTTCAATTACATAATCCTGCCACACAAATTTGAACCTTGTGGTACATGGAAGCGTTTAGAATTCTCAAAGGTCTTTCACACTCATTCCAAGATGCACTGAATTGAAAGAATTTCGTGATAAGATATATAATACCGTCAGTTGGTTATAATCTGTTGTGGGTTCCTTTGGGTGTTAAAGGTAGCTTTTAGGATTAAAATAGTTTCCTACATTTGGAGTAATGGTTCAATAAAATTATATGTAAGGTTAATTATCTATTTAACACCTATGTGCAGATCACTAGCAAATTCCTAAGAAGTGAGAATTCTAACACCTAACTTCCCAGGGTCTATTTCCTAGTTGGGAATAAAACAACCATTCCCATTAAACTCCAAGTGGCAATGCTTGCTATTTGGTTGCTAAATGCAGAGGGAAAAATTCTGTAAGACTTGAAAGAAAGGAGATAGTGAAGTAACTGAGATGGTGCTAAGACAGGTTGGTATTTGACCCAGAACTTGACCTGGAAGTCTGACAAACAGTTGGTTGAGCAGGAGAGGAGAGAGGGCGTAATCAGGCAGGAAGAGCTGCTCACTGAGCTTTGGAGACAAGGATGAGGTTATGGTCTCGGCTCTCCATGCGAGGAGTGTTGAGAATCAAAGATGATGGCTTCAGAATGGGAGAGACATTTTTTTCCCCTAGACTCAAAGTATATACTTTGTCTTAGGACACAGGGAGTGACTAGATTCTGTGGAACAGGACAGAAGGTGTCCAGATAAAACCAGCTTTGTTGCATAGCCTCTGTACTGAGAACACTGGAAAGCATCCAATGATCACATGCTGGATGTGAATATCAATGAGTCTGCTTGCTAAGAGCACTACGGATACAGAGGGAACTCAGTTACCTACTGGGTTCAGTGGTATTCTGTCCGTATTTGAATCTAAATCCATCCTGTTATTAGGAGGCACCTTCACCTATATTAGTACTTGATGCTTCATGAAACTGCAGGAGAGCGGAGTCAGTACATGAGGGACAGTTGTGCATGAGTATTCTAGTTCATTGCTGTAAAGAATTGGGGAAGTAACTGGGGGTAGGTGGAAGGGGTGCCTTCTACTCTACAGGAGAGTAAGCCGATCTTAGAAGACTCTAAGTCCCATAACTGCAGTGTTACTAGGATATTAAAGATCCCTTGATCTACTGACTAACCCAAGGACCAAATTTTTTCATATTGTCTCTAGCCTATAGTAATCAGGCTATACTAGAACCAATTATGGGACTTGGAGGGAACCCATTGTACCTTCAGACATTCACCTGAAATGGAAATTGGTCTTTTTCTTTATTATTATTATTTGAACACCTTTACTTAGTTCTGCCCTTGAAGCTGTGTGAATCAGGCCAGTCAGATATGATGTTCAGTTTGTAATCGTAGTGGACAAGAAGCAAAGGTATATTTGCTTAAAGTCATTGTTTTTCCCGTTCCTCCTCCCCAAAACCCCCCTCTGCACAGACATTTCATGAAGCCCTTGAGAGCTAACATGGGCACACTTACGGATTCCAGGCATGGGACCATGCTGCTTTGAAAGGTCTGAGAGTCCCCGTGAGTGGTGCCAGCCTCATAACCATTCTGCCCTTCTGTCCTCTACAATGTCCGGCCATCTCCCCAGTATACATATTCATGGCAAGACCCTCTAATGTCTCTCATGTCTAATGTCTTGGAAAGCCAAAGGGCTTTCTGCTCAGTCTAAGTTAAGGAAGTATCAAGGACTTGGTAGCTTGTGTGAAGGAGGAAAGGAAAAAAATAGCTAAAGAACAAACATGAATTCATATTTCAACTACATAATCCTGCCACACAAATCTGAACCTTGTGGTACATGGAAGTGTTTAGAATTCTCAAAGACTTTTCACACTCATTCCAAGAGGCAGTGGATTGATAGAATTTCATGATAAGGTATACAATACCATCAGCAGCTCTCGATTTAGGATAATATGGGGGCTGTTGTTAAAAACACACACATGGAGACACACAGACACAGATACACATACACAGATACACATACACACACACACACACACACACACACACACACACACACACACACACACACACAGGCATACACATACATTCTTATCTGTATTCTATTCAGACCAATAAACAAGCTGCTGGTTGCTTTACAGCAGGTCCAGGCAAGTATTGACAGCTGAGGATTAGCCTGTTTGATTTATGAATCCACTGCAGATAAACCATGGTCTATCACCCCTCCTATGGTGAATAATGGAGACTTTTAATGGAACACATTCTCAGAATGATTTTCTCTATTTACTTTGTAAAGAAGGGCTTACTAACGTGACTGCTTCTGTGGAATTTTGTCTTTATCAGTAAGGAACTGATAAAATTCTTGTTTCCTTGCAGGTACTGAGTATGCATATGGCCACTACCCTGAAGCAGCTTTGGAAGAAATGCCAGATGATGAGGGTGTAGCAGGCTCCCTCTCCCTCAATATTCAGGAGCCATGCTCACCAGACACATCCAGCGAGGCATTCACCCCCAAGGAGGGCTCTCCTTACAAAGCTCCCATTTACATCCCTGACGACATCCCCATCCCTGCCGAATTCGAACTCCGAGAGTCAAATATGCCCGGAGCAGGACTAGGAATATGGACCAAAAAGAGGATTGAAGTAGGCGAAAAATTCGGGCCTTACGTGGGAGAGCAGAGGTCGAACCTGAAAGACCCCAGTTACGGACGGGAGGTAAGAGCATAATGTGCAAATCTGCAAGGAAGACATTAATAGGGCACATGGTCACATGTGCTTTCCACGTGTGGCAATGCGTCAAGGAGATCTTTAGGTGTCAACTTCCTGGTAATCGCAGTTTTTGATAAAGCAGTCTGTAGCTTAAAGGGATAGTGCGTGAGAAAGGAACCAAGGGAGAATAGTGAAAGCATCCTATGGACTTAAAATGAGGAAAGGAAGAAAAGGTGTGGTTTGTGAATGGCCATTTTGAAATGTTGGATCTGACTTTCTTAAACAGCACGTGGCCTCCATCGACAGACACATTAGCACATCCTATGCTGCATTTTACCCCTTGTGGTGGAAGAAAAGTCTGGAACAACTGGAGCAAAATGCTTGACTTTATTGTATGGTTTTAGGTTTGTTTTCAAACTCTGTCTTTTCATTTTAACACCATTCTCTACACACACACACACACACACACACACACACACACACACACACTATATATATATACATATACAAGTGACCTCATTTAATAAAAAGCAAACTCGTCTTTTTTATTCTGTATTCTTCTAGAATGTGTTCCCTACAGTCATGGAAATCTGTGGCGATTCTTCAGAGTCAGCTGGATTTTATGACAAATCCATGCATTGAAATGTTAACATGAGATGCTTATAAAAATCAGTCGCTAATTTAAACCATGTTATCTTCATAGGATCTCCTTGCCAATGTTTAGCAATTATAAGTTATTGATCACAATAGCTAAGTTAATTTTATCTCAATAAGAGCAGGTAACATTTTCTGAGTTTATAACTTTATAATCTTTGCATATTCACTGTGTGCATGTGTACATGCACATACACACATATGTACTACATTTATTTTTGGTTTTGCTTTTTTAATTTTCTTTCTCTTTCTCTCTTTCTTTCTCTTTCTCTCTTTCTTTCTCTCTCTTTCTTTCTTTCTCTTTCTTTCTCTCTCTTTCTCTCTCTTTTTCTTTCTTTCTTTCTCTTTCTCTCTCTCTTTCTCTCTTTCTCTTTTTCTCTCTTTCTTTCTTTTCTTTTCTTTCTTTGTAAGGCAGGCTCTGTGTAGACAGGCTGGCCTGACACTTTTAGTTCTTCTGCCTCGACCTCCACAGGCATGTGTCCCCATGGATGACTTCTTTTTGTAATTTGAAAAATGCCTCTGATTTTTGGAAGATCTTGTCTGTTGCTGAAAAGCAAGTAAGCAACCTCTGCCCAAGTCAAACATGTTTCTGGAGACGCAGTGTACCTGTGGTTTCTCAGTATTTCAGTTAGATGGGAATCAGATAAACGAGATTTATTTTGGTATGCTCTCTTAATATTTATGACCATTAATAGAATATCTGGGGAGCTTTTAAATAAAAATGAATATGCAGTGCCTGAAGGATGAAATTTCTGCTCTTGCCTCTCGCCTTATACGTGTCCCCTTGGGGAGATGTGCTCAAGGATACATGATAAAAACAACTCTTCGAAGGGCCGAAAGTTAAACTCTGGATCGAACATGATGGTAGTTGAGAACTCCTTCCTCTGTTTGGTCCCTGGTCAGTTTAGCAGAATTGCTTTTAGACATGAGTATTTGATAAGAGATTCTTCAAAATTCACTGTAGCATTACGGGCTATGTGAGTTGAATATATCTTGGATCAAATGCACATGGTCTTTACGTCATTATTGTTCCTTTTAAAATGATGGCTATAAACAGTCTAATAATAAGTAACTAATTAAACTTTAGTTACAAAGTCACCGGAGTTCAACAGCCAGTGTAGCTGTGGTCAAGATTTTCCAGTAGGCTAGGAATAAACCAGGCTGAATCGTCAAATCAGATGGCAATTCCAGGGTTAGTGAGCTCAGGGCTACATCTTGAAGCACAATTCTTGAAGATTGCCGGGATGAACCTGGGGGAGAATTCTGTATTTAGAGGAAATTTAAAAAGAAATTATGTTTTTCTCCTTGGAGTAAAATGTCTTCAACATATACACAAGCCAGTATTCACCTTGAGCGACATAAAATGATTTCTGTCGCTGTCAAATCCAAGCTGAGTGTAGTGCTTAGGAGTCGATATACTTTTGTAAAATAGTTCATGACTTTTTGGGCAAATTTCAGGTGTTTCTTCTCTGTTCTCCAAGAATGTAGTTGGTAGATAATTGAGTTGTGTCCTTCAGCATTTTAAGATTTGCTGTCATTTTCCAGAGTGAGAACTGTTGGCTCCGGAGGCACAGGGAACAGAACCATTGAAAGGACCACGTGTTTTTGGGCGTGTTCCTTGTGGAGGACCAGTCAAGTTCTTGACTGTTTAGTGGGCTGTATTTTTCTTGGATCCTACCTTAGTTAATGCAAAACCCACTTGCTCATGATCGACAAAGCACAGGGCCTCTCCCTCTGCTCCCACATCATCATTCTGAATTGTCTTTAAGTCAGGTGAGGCCCATAGTTGTGTTCAGATCACTGTGACCCCTCTGTGTGACACAGGTTCATTGTTTTAGAAAATGATGAATGGAAGGGGGAGAGAAAGAGAGAGAGAGAGAGAGAGAGAGAGAGAGAGAGAGAGAGAGATTGAGAGAGAGAGGAAACCCTTGCAGGCAGTCTCAATAGTAAACATGACGGAGGGAATCAAGATTTGGAGAACAATTATTGGGCGCCTACGGTGTGTTGGGTTCCATTGTTTCTCTTATAGAAACTTGCCCCCTTAGAGTAGAGCAACTCAGTACTCTCTAGAATTACTCTTTTTCTCTGCTTTCTATTCAGCTCCCCCTCTTGCGAATTTATTCTAATAAATTGCATCCTATCTGCGTAATTGTTCAAGGCAAACCAAATGAATCCGAACCATAACACAAACTGAATCTTGACTCCATCACCCCCCACACCAGGGAAAATTCATTTCTCACTCTCACTGGCTCCCAGGCCCCATTCTCTAGACACCTTGGTCTCTACCCAGGAGGCCCTGTTTTTCTCCTCCTCGGAGATTTTCTATTTGTTCTTCTAGTGCACTAGTGCTTACATTCCCCACAAGAACAAGATTTCCTGAGAGCTTTCAAAGCAATCGCTTCTGAGGTTAGTATTCACTGTGCTTGATACCTCCTTCCTTCCTTCCTTCCTTCCTTCCTTCCTTCCTTCCTTCCTTCCTTCCTCCCTCCCTCCCTCCCTCCCTCCTCTCCTCCCTCCCTCCTTCCTTCTTCTTCCTTCCTTCCTTCTTCCTTCCTTCCTTCTTCCTCCTTCCTTCCTTCCTTCCTTCCTTCCTTCCTTCCTTCCTTCCTTCCTTCCTTCCTTCCTTCCTTCCTCCCTCCCTCCCTCCATTCCCTCTTCTCTCTCTCTCTATTTCCTTCTTTCTTTTTCCTTCCTCTTTTCTCATTTTTCTCTTTTCTATGTTCCCTTTTTTCCCTCCTCCCTTCCTCTATCTCTTTCTCTCTTCTCTCTTTCTACTTGTTACTCTTTTACTAACCAAGCTGTATCAGTCAACTCATGTTACAATAGATCAGGTGGCTTAGATCACAGAGAATTGTTTTTTTACAGCTCTGTAGACCAGAAATCAAAGGCCAAAATTTTGATTGCTTCTGTTTTTTGGTGAGGGCTCTCTCCTGGCTTACAGACAGGCGTCTGTCACCTAGTGTTGAACCTACTTAAAGTCACACCCAGGTTTGTGCCTTACCTTTATCACTGAGCTACATCTCTGGTCCTTAAGTGATTTTTTAAGAAGTTGAATATATTTTCCAACTAAAGTACTTTGGAAAATTCTATAACATGATACTTTGGAGATTTGAAAATATAATCATATTTTGAGCTATGTGCATATGAGCTAAAAGATTTGGTTAGGTAAAAAGCCATAGATACCATAAGTATCATTTTATTTCCACCTACTGTTTAAATAATAAAAAGGAATTTTGAAAATAACACTAGTGAATGAGAATCATTGCCACTTGCAGTGCATGTTACTTTCTAATGCGTGTAGATAAAATTCTATGTTGAGCCTTGAGAACCTTGAGCTGAATGACTGTAGAGAATAAGTGCAGGTAACAGGAAACCATTTGTCTAAATACATAGATCTAGAATGTTGGGGTCATTACACTAGGCAAGAGGTAATTGTTATGTTATACATTGATTTTTATAACTTATTCCTCTTCCTCTCTCCTCATTTCTTAGAAACTCAGTATCTCTAGGATGGTCTAAATAATGTGATTGTGATCTTATCTGTAAAGGAAATAGTGACTTTTCCTAATTAACAATGAGAATGAGGATTCAGGAGATATATGTAAACTTTTAAAGCTATAGACCAAGTTGAGTGGTATATATTTTATAACATTCTAAGAAAGGTGTAAAGGTTTGCTTCTTTGAAATAGTGTCACTTTGCTCAATTTCTTCATCTTGCTATCACTGTCCATTATGAAATTGCAAATGTCAGTGGGTATCTTATCTACTGTGTACGAACTCTCCTATCAAGAACTTCTTTAAATTAGTTTGATCAGTTTAAAATTCCAGGTATGCACTTGGCTTTTCTTCTCCTCTCAGACACACATATATTTATATGTAGAAAAATAATGACATGTGTGGACAGTAAATTTCTCTTGTGTTCTGTTAAATAGATGAGAAGGAATAGTGGAAAGAGATTACACTCAAGTCAGAAATGCATTAAATATTTTTGATTCAGTGCTTGAGAAATGCATTATGTGAGAGCAATGTAATCCTGAAATGCAATATTGCAATGGAGGTGTGCCTCCCTATATCATTTTAAAATAAATAGTTCTCACATCTGGAAGTCTGCTTTTGGGTTGTTTAGTAGTACCTAGGATATTAAAGCATGCAATCTATATGTTAAGTGAAACATGCATGTCCATTAGTATAAAACTAGAAGCAACCCTGAAATTCCAAGATGAATAACAGAGTTGGGAGGGTAAAAAATAATACATGCTTGATCATAAAAATGTGCTAATTTGGAAATTTACAGATCTGTGCTGTATTTCTTCACATTTCAAAAACATTTCTAGCTTTATTGAGGTATAATTGATAAACAAAAATATATTGATTCAAGGTGTGCACCATGATGTATTGGTCTGTTTACACATCATAATCCTCACAACCAAATTAAGATGTGTATCTCTTCAGGTTATTTGTGTGTGTGTGTGTGTGTGTGTGTGTGTGTGTGTGTGTGTGTGTGAGAGAGAGAGAGAGAGAGGGAGTTAAAAATACTTAAGATTCTCTTTCCTAGCAAGTTTCAAATACTTAACACATTAACATTAATTAGAATCAAGAATGCTGTTCATTGAGTCTCCAGAATTTATCCATCTTATAGCTTTGTATTCTTTAATCAATATCTTCCCAATTCCCAGCCTCTAGTATCTGCCTTTCTACACAGTTTCTCTGAGTTTGTCTTTTTTGAGTCTACATGTAAGGGAGCTCATACAGTATTTTTCTATTTTTAGTCCATTTCACTAAGCACAATGTCCATGATGCCACATGGCAGATCTCTTCCTCCTCCTCTTCCTCTTCCTCCTCCTCCTCCTCTTCCTCCTCTTCCTCCTCTTCCTCCTCCTCCTCCTCCTCTTCCTCCTCCTCCTTCTCTTCCTCCTCCTCCTCTTCCTTCTCCTCCTCCTCTTCCTCCTCCTCCTCCTCCTCTTCCTACTCCTCCTTCTCTTCCTACTCCTCTTCTTCCTTCTTTTCATAGTGCGGAAGATTAAATTCAGGGCTTTGTGAATTAAACTCAAGCACTCTACCACAGTCACAGAGTCGTGTGTCCTCCTCCTTCTCCTCTTCCTCCTTTCTCCTCCTCCTCCTTCTCTTCCTCTTCCTCCTTCTCCTCCTCTTCCTCCCTTCTCCTCTTCCTCTTTCTCCTCTTCTTTCTCCATCTCTTCTAGTTGAGTAATGGTCTGCCATCTATACACACACTACCTTTATATTCAGTAAAATTTATACTGTTTTCATTTCTTGGCTCTTGAGAATAATACTACAGCTAATGTGGAGTGCAGCTATTTCTTCCAGAGACACATTTTATTTCCTGTGCATGCACATCTGAAGTAGGATCATTAGTTCATGTGATAGTTCTGCTTTTCAGCTTCTGAGCAGCCCCATACTGTTATCTGTGATAGCTATGTCAATACACAGTCCCTCCAAACTATGTATAGGCTCCATTTCTTTATGTACCAATCTTTATTATATTTTGATTTTTTGATAATATTCAATGTATCAGGTGCAAAGTCATATTTCACTGTGGCTCTTGATTGGCATTTCTTTGATGGAAATTGATTCATGTCCAATGCCTTTTAAAATACTTACTAGACTCTGTATGTCTTCTTTGGAAATAGGTCTATTAGTGTCCTTTGTTTTGAAATTTGTATATTTATTTATTTTTCCATTGAGTAGTATGAATCTTTGCATATCTTGGATCTGAGCCTCTTATTAGATATATGGTTTGGAATGTTGTCTTCCACTTCATAGACCCTACTCATTTTGTTGACTGATTCATTGCTGTGTAGAGCCTCTTTAATTTGATGTAGTCCTACTTGTACATTTATGTTTTTATTGTTCATACATCAAAAAATTATATATGCTTTCAATTTTTAAAAATTTTTTGAAGTTTTCATATACATGAAATATAATGAATTTATATTTTATCCCATACTGCCCTCTTCCCATATCATCTTACTCATTCTTTTTTCCACCCAGTCTCTTGTCCACTCCCTGATGTCTCTGTTAGTGGGATCCATTGGACTCTATCTAAGACCCCTGCATTGGCATGTGCTTAGCTATTATCCTCATGGGCATGATTGATCCACCAGTGGACTAATCATCGAGTCAATAATCTCCCCCTTTTTTGACTCATACCAGCCCTACACAGTCTCCCAGGATGGCACTGTATCTCTTGAGGGTCTTGTTTCTCTGTGGTGAGATTTTGATACTGTCAGGTGTTATGAAGGAAATGTCTAATAGTGTAATGGTCATTGCCTTGAGTTCTTGGGTGTTGACATCTATACTTTCAAAGTCAGATCCCTACAACAACAACAACAAAACTCAAAGGGAAAGAAGCAAAGCATTATTAAGACCAGTAACATAGACATTTTCTCTTGCTGCTTTATGTTTTCAGTTTAAATCTTTGATCAATTTTGGGTGAATTTTTTTATGGTATAAGGATCTGATTTAATTTCTTTTACATATGGATATCCAGTGTTTTCTGCAGCATTTGTTTGAGACACTATCCTTTCTGCTTTGTGCATCATTGGTGTCTTTGTCAGTTAGTTGATCAACCCTATGTGAATTCTTTTCTGCTCTTTTTCGTTGGTTCATGTGTTTCTCTGTCCTTGTACGAGAATTTCGAAGGGTATCTTTGAAGGGTAACACTTCTCTGTGTTCATTTATATTTATGGGGCAAAAATTGATTTTAGCTGTATTGGCATTAATTTCAGAGAAAACTTTACATATTAATGAGGAAGAAAGTAAATTGAACACATTGTGTACTTTAGAGTCAGAAAACTGAGAAGTGACTTTTTTTAGATTATGGCAGAGTTTTTTTTTTTCCAACCAAAGAGTAAGATTTTATTATATTCTGAATTTTAAGACAGAAAAATCTTAAATGCTCTGATCACAAATGCTTGATCAAATATTCATATCACTTCAAGACTTTTTTTATTTCCACTCATACAGACTTAACAGGTACATCCGTCCCCTCCCTCCCTCCCCCTCCCCCAATACCTCCTCCTCCCATCCCCAGAGCATCCTTAAATGTGCATGCCCAACTCTCCTCTGAGTCCTACTCTCCGATGAGGTGCAAGGACCCAGTGGCATTTCCCAGAACCCTTTCCTATGTCCCACTTAAGCATAGGAACACTACTGTGGCTGTCAATCCCTTGCCTCCAAGGATCCTAGTGCCTTTAGTCCATACTAGACTTTGTGGGGTCAATAGTGTGTTGGACAATGCGCAGGGCATGCAAAGTCCAATTATGATTGCTTCAGCCCTAACTTGTGTGGAGTATCTTGCATATCATTGCTCCTCCCATCCTTGTGCTCTTACAATCTTACTGCCCCCTCTTCTGCAAATTTCCCTGAGTTTCAGGATGGGGAGAGATTAGGCTGGTCTAGTTCCAGGTGGTTGATATAGAGTCTCTGAAGTTCTGGATTGTGGTTTGTTGATTTTTTTTTTCAGTTTTGCTTCTCCTGCAATGCCCTTCACTCCATTCAGATATGGAGTACCATGAGGGTCCAGGGTGCCCTGGAGAAGTCATGGACTCTAGGATTGAATATATGAGGGGCAAGGAAGTAGAAAAGAACTCCAGACTCATGGACATACAGTGCCATGAGGGGCAGGTGCCCAGAAGTGAAGATTTTTGCCTTAATAATTTTGGAACTGATTCTATCAGACAAGCAAGACAAGTCACTGTGCAAAAGATCGCCATTGAGGGGTGCTAATGTCATATCAGTAAAAAGAGAAGTACAATTGCCCACTATAACCCCCATTTTAGAAAATTCTTACTGCATGTTTTCAGTATGGTTTAAAGATAGTATAGTGTGGTTTTCACTTGGAGAAAGATGAAAGTCTCAAAGAAATCTTCTCTTCCTTTCCTAGGATCAAGATAAATGGGTCAGAGGCAATAGAAAGTTTCTTCGGTCATTGTGGGTCAGACCCCACACTGTTAAAATCTTCTGCTCACACCCAGGCTTAGTGACACGACTAAGCATGTATGTGTCTCAACAGCTTTCAGATCAGACCTGTTCCATCAGTCAATGCCTTTGAAGGCACAGAAAATATTTCAGCTGTATGTCTTAATCTAATCCTGGGGAGTCTGGTGTAGGAAGTCATCTGAGTTGATATAGAAACAGACATGCTGAACATAAACTGCACAACCTTCTAAACACCCCCAGACACGTGTGAATGGCTTGTTACATTTAAAAAGCGATCATTTGGGAGTCTACTGGTAATGTCTTTTATATGCAATGCTACTTCTATATAACCTATGCAGATTTGTGCTGTGCTTTGGTAGTAACTACAGATCCAGAAATTCATCCCCCTTCAAGCAAAAACAAAAGCTAAAGGGGATTATACATCTAATGCCCTGTACTTTGAGTCTGTTTTGCTTTCGTATTTCTGTGTCTACATGTCACCAAGTGCTTTCTTTCTTTAATTGAATTTTATTCTCTTGGAGTTTTGCACATGAATATAATGAATTTATGTCATTTTCACCCCTTATTACTTAATCTCATCCCCTCTCATTTTCCCACTACGAACCTTCTTCCCTACCAGTCTCCCTACTGCGTGTGTGACTCATGAGTTTCATCTGTTATGCACGTGCTTAGGCACTTGCTGGAGAATGGGTGATGTATCAGTGGGTAAGGAGACCACTGAAAAAGAGCTCTTCCTCCCCCATGGTGAATGTTGATAAGCCAAATCTTGTGCAGGTCTTGTGGAGGTAGACACAGTTACAGTGAGTTCTTGGGTGCAGCAATCCTGTCATATCCAGAAAGTACTGTCTGGTCACACACTTCCCCACCCTCAGCCTCTTCACACTCTTACTTGCCCTCTCTTTTGCAATGCTTATCAGATGCTGTTTTTGAAGACTTGCCCCTCTTAACATTCTCTCAACTACTTTCTACATAATCCATGAATCTGCTTTGATTCCTTAATTTTTAAAAATCTTATAGCTGGATTTTGCCCACAATGGTCTTTTTCCATTCTCTAATTTCCAGTGTCTGGAACTAAATAGTAACTAAAAGCCAATGGTAGATCCAGTAAAGAACACCTCTTTCTGCTGGGAAACCACTTATTCCTGCCACACCTTTGCTTAAGGTTTTGATATGCCTGGGTGATGTAAGTGCATATATGTCCTTTGAGTAGTTGCCAGTCAGCTCATGTCATAGACCCATGGGTGATGGGCACTTTGGGGGCTGACAGCGCTGTTTACCTCTGATGTTACAGCTGACTGTCCCCCCCTCCTCTACACTTCCCAGGTGTGTGCAACATGGCGTGGAAATCTCAGCTGGTTGGCAGCCACAGGTGTGCGGGGTTTGCTTTTGCCCTTTTCATTGTTTAAATGAATGTAGTAGTAAATCATGTGGGTGATGCTAGCAAAGAATGTCCACTGGGACACAGACTGCTGTGGCTAGAGGGTGATTCTCATTGGTCTCACAGCACCGCTAGCCTGAATCCTTGTTTGCATAGAAACGTCATTCCAGGACAAGGCTGCCAAGACTGAGTTAGGATCAAGTCATCTCGGGTCTTTTTCACATGAGTAGGAAGAGTCTCCTGTGTTAGTTGCATGTCTTTGTAGTAGTAAGTTACCTGCCTCTATCCCCATGTTGGATCCTGCCCTCCCCAAAAAAACCCTTTACATTGGCATTGAAAGAGGTATGAGAATCTTGGTTTCAAAGGAATATAAATAATCTGTGCTTGAATAATAAGCTGACTTATTTGAGCCTAAGCAAGGAGCACAGGAAGAGAGAGGTACTGGGTGGGGTTGTTCTCTACTTCTGGGCTCTCCCCAGGAAGTCACTAGTCTTACCACCCCAGTTTGCTTTGTAGAGAGCAAGGTAAACATGGAGTTCATTTCAGACCTTATCAAGCTGCATGATGGGTTAGAGGAGATTGACTACAGTAATGCTGTCTGTGGGGCAAGGTCAATCCAGGAAGACAGCCCTTTCAGTCCATGCAAGCAGTGTGGGGCCAAGGCCAGTTAACCTTCCTCCTGTCCTAGAAATCGCTGACCTCTTTAAGCACTTCCTGTTCTGGACAAGCTTCTCTGGTCCAGGTCCTGATAGCTAAAGAAAATGACACACCCATTGTCAATTCTTGGCTTTCCTTATCGTAGACACACAGATTTTTCTTTTTTTGTGAGAGTCACACTTGGAGCTTGCTTCATGTTGGTATGATTTGCATTTCCTTGTCTACGTAGGGGTTTTGGAGGCCAGGAAGGCCACAGATGATTTGCTCTCTAGTCCCTCTCTGAATATAAGTAAAATCCAGACTGCAGTCGGGGCATTCCTCCATGCTACATCCACAAACATGCTTCAAAGTGTGTTCATCTTCAGCTATTACTGAGGACAATACTTGAATTACACTAGCTCTTGAAGATCCAATTCTTCTGCAGTTGTAGTAGGTAGAAGAAATGATGCTCCTCCGTGAGCTGTGGAGTGGAGAGTGACCATTCACGCATCTAACATTTGCTTAGAGCTTACTTTATATCCTAGTCATTGCTCTTCTTTAGAACTGGGGAGGGATCAAAATAGCCTGAAAAGAGATACTCAGAAGGAGGAAGAATGATCATTGTGTTTAATAAGAGAAATGACAAGCGCCATAATTCTTTCCATTAAGTAAATATGTTAGAAAAATTTATTATGAAGTGACACATTATGCGAGGCAGGAATCAAAGATGACATCCTTGCATTAAATACGGTAGATGCCATTAAGGAAAACAGTCAATATGTCACCAAGCCACGGCCTGTAAAAATTAAATTGATTTGGTAAATGTAAGTAAGATAGATCTGTTTGCTTTCATCATCAATTTTCAGTGGGTGAACAGGTGATGTCACCAACCTGGGAGCCATAAAGCCGAGGGACCATGTGGAATGGCGGGTGATGAATGGACAACTCCTTTTGGGGTAGTGACAGTGCGGTGGTACTCTGTCACTTGGGATTCGGTACTTAATAACTTTTCAATACCATCATAATAAATTTCGCTGCCTTATTAATATAGAAATGGTGAGTTATTACCACGACGGTGCACGTAAATAACTGGAGATGCAGCCTTCAAAAGCTGATGGTTGGGGCCTGTTTCTTTAAGCCATGCGTTCACTCGCAATAATCAACCTGTGCCTGTACCAATAGAGTTTATTGCACTTGTCAGAGGAAAAAGTAGTATTATTCAAAATCCTACGAAGTCATAATAAACAAGTTTAATATATTATCAGACTTTTCCTGTAAGTTTCCAAACATGAGGCCATAAATCAGTGTTAATAATGTCTTTTCATGTAAAATAATGTTCCTATGCAGCACGAAGGTCCTTTTCTTAACTACTAACAAAGCAGTCAGCCTCTCTGGATGTGTTTTAAGGGGTGTGCTTGTTGGTACTTTTCAGTCATCGGGACTCTGAAGTACAGAATGTTTTTGTGAACAAAGAGCGGAGGCAGGAGCCCCGGATCACTCCTCTGATACAAGCGGCAAAGTTGCTGAGCACAGACTGTGTTGCACGTTTCCATTGTAATTGAACAGATGTCCTTAAGAGCCAATCATGGCAAACAGAACACGGACAAAATTATAAACACGTGTCACCGAGGGGTAGGCAGGAAGAGACCTCTGACGAGCATCTATATGTGCTTTATAGAGAGCCAAAGACTGCTACTTGGGGTTTGTCCCTGGTGCTCCGGCTTAATGAGGAGAAACCAAGTAGGTGAAGAGGAGTAAGTTGGAGATGAATTACTGGATCTGTCACTTAGCCCTATTTCGGGTGTTCTCAATTACTTGGTAGAAAACTGATTAGAGCAGCGGGAGTGGAGGATGTGTGGGGGGTGGGAGGAGAAGAGGGGGTGGGGGAGGAGACAGGGTGGGCAGGGTGTCCAATGTGCTGGCAGAATAGGGAAAGCTTCCTCTTCGTGTTTGGGCCCTTGTCATTGTTTCTCAGCCAAGCTGACTTTGAATTCTGACGCTGTCTCGCTGGCTGCCGGCTGCCAAGCCTTCAAATGAGATGGCTGGCCACCTTTTCTATTACTGCTGAAAAGAGAGCCAGCAGTCTATTAACAGGCTATAAAGTTCAGGAAGCCCAGGACTCATTTCTTGGGTCAGAGGTGAAAATTGCATACTAAATGAAACAAAGGTGTGCCTTGATCGCCCGAAGAAGCTGTACGGCAGGGAGCACACGTGTTTCTGGCCAGCGTCTCCTGCTCAGGGGGCGAAGGCATAATCATAATAATGTTGGCCTGTGGAGTTAAGTACTCAGTTGAGAGAAATTATATCAATCTGACAAATATACCCTTCACAGGAGATAAAGTGTCTAATGACCTCAAATGCATATATTTATCATTTAATTCAACAACCCTATTCCCTTGGGCTTGGCACCAACTGCATATCTCCTAAAGTTTGGGATTTTTTTTTTTACTAGCCCAGAGAATAATGAGCATTTGTCAGAAGTTCCAGAGTTAAACACAGTTGGAAGCAAAAGACAGGCGAGGGGGAAGAATTGGCTAATGGAATCTTTCTACCTCCGAGAATATATATATATATATATAGTCTCACTGGTGCATGAACAGTGGTGGTATTTCGTGGTTCAGCAGTAGATGGCAGACGGTTAAGAAATGGGAAAATTTTAATCCCCGTGTGATTGTCACCAGACTTCATTAATGTTACAAATATGTCATCAATGTATTCATCACATTAGTTATCCAAATGGGGGGGGAAGGGGGACACTAAATTGTTATGAAATGAGCTGGTTGGAAAAGTCAAAAGGATTCTCCTCAAAACAGAAGCAAAAGTCTAGCATCTCATCAGGTGACATGGAGGAAAAGGGAAAGGGGGGGAGCCCCATAAAAGAGCCCTTGTCTACGGTGGGCTTATTCCTTGCTGTTGTTGGAGGTCACATGTGATGAAGTGTGTGAGCTGTTCTCGAGAAGTCCTGCGACTCTTGCGACACCCTTTGTGAGACTGTCCAGGCCTTTGTCTCTGCCGTCAGTCAGTTGCTCTTTGCAGCAGCCACACGAGTAACCGCAGGAGTGACTTGCCAATAGATTTCTGTAAGAGCATATTATCCTCCAGGCCTTTGCTCTCCAGCCCCCGGCCCCAGTCCTCCACAGTCTAGCCATTCATGTGCAGAGACCCCTTGCTCGTTTCTTTGCCAAGCGTCTAGTGGGACACGCTGGAATGATTGGCTGGGCTCAGTGCCAGAAACCTGGAGCTCTGACTCCCAAGTCAGACTGGGGGACCTTGGAGAAGTCGTTTGACTTTGTCCTCTGAAGGCCACTGGCGTCTCTTCTGGTCCTGACACACCGCTTCCCACTCCTTCTTGTCTTCATTTCACAGGGTCGAATTCCTCAGGGGATTGAGTTCAGTGATTTTATTTTGTAGCTGGGCATGGCTCAGTCTTTGTGTTCTGGCGAAGCCACGGGAAATGAAGCAGATAATACCACGTGCTGGGATCCCGATTTCTCTTGCTTAGTCCTACTGGACAATCTTGGTTTGAAAGCAATATGCAAACATCTTCGGTATGTGCGTGTCTCTTGGAGGAGTTTATCTTTTAGAAGAGGAGGTAGCTTTGGCCCAAGCCTGTGGTTTGAGAGACAAGCAGGGAAGAGGTGGAGATCTGGCTTTTGTTCTGTTCCCAAAGTGTAAGCAATTGTCTACAAAGACAGCATTCAACGTCACCACTGGATCCTTTCAAGTATAGCCTAGATATTATGGGGTTTCCTGCAAGACAGAAGAGAAACGCAAATGGTGCCTATTCTCTACTGCAGACTGGCTTTGAGATTTGAAATATGGCCACTGAAACAAGTGCTCAGCCCTGTTTGCCTCAGTTTCCTTGCCTGCAACAATAGGGGGTTGTAACAATAGCCATGCACCTGATTGGAACTTTGTGAAGACGGGATATTGGTGAGACATGGTGAAGTAGCTGGCAGGACCTCGAGCTAGGCTTGGGATGCTGTGGCAAGTCATTTTCAGTAAACTCATCTGAATCATTGTTGCCATCTTTCCAAGCTGGGGTACGCCTTGAAGGCTTCAGGGGAAAGGATTGAAGAATTCTGTCTTTTGATCGGTAGTGCCGCCATACTTCCCAAGAATTAAATGTCTCCTTTTGAATACCATATATATATGTGTATATATATATTGCATGTGAATGTGTCAGTGTCCGTGTGTGTCTGTGTCTGTGCATATCAGAGGGCATTACGTATACGTCATTCTGGATTGCTCCTTTCTCCATTTTGCTTTGCTTTGGAATTTCGCAGGCTTTGCCTTCCAGAGCAAGAAGTTCAGGCCACCACCATTTCTGCATGATGGTTTTTTTTTTTTTTTGAATCTGGGATTTGAATTCAGGTCCTTCTGCCAGCTTTGAGTTTGTGTGGGTATGGGTAGAAACTTCCTGAAGGAAGAGTGCAAAGGGCAGGCCTGCTAGGAAGCAGCTGGTTCCTGGGAAGTGCATTTACCTCCACCCTGTCTTCCTGGCTATGAAAGCTGTGGATTAACATTTGTCAGTATCTAGCACATCCGTGGGATTAGTTCCTCGAAAAGCCATCACACATTATGATTATTTATACAGACATGGGGGTTTCCAGGATGAATATTGTGGCTTTAGTAATGCTTAATTGGAACATTAGGAAAGGCATTGATCTTGAGAAAGACAGGTATGGATATAATGTTAACAGAAGAATTTCCTTTCCCCTCTACCTCCCAAAGCACAGGCCGTTTCATCATGTGAACATGCTAGCTTCGTATTGTCAGCAATATGCAGGTTGAAAAACAGCAGAGTCAAGACTGTAGACAGGCCAGGCTAAAAGTAAGGGAAGTGTTCGGTGACTTCACGAATCATTGTAGCTTCACTATGAATTTCTGGCCACACCACTGGTTTGTCAGAAACAGTGTGAATAGATTTGGGATGAGGGGGTAGATTTTATGCCACATGGTGAGATTGACTAAAAAATGTGCACTCTTGGGTTGGCGAGATGGACCAGTGGGTAAAGACACCTGTGCACAAACCTGGCAACCTGAGTTCAATCCCTGGGAGCCCTCATGGTGGAAAGAACCAAAATTTGTCCTCTGACTTCCCAATCAAGCCATAGCATGCTTGTATTCTCTCTCTCTCGCTCTCGCTCTATGTGTGTGTATGTGGTTTCTCTCTCTCTGTCTCCATTCCTTCTTTTTCCCTCCCTCAAGGTATAAATATATTTTTACAAAGATGTTCATTCCACACTCACCTACCTGAGCTGACGGGTAGAAGATATGGATCCTTAATTGAATTTAGTTGGACTTAAACTAGATCTAACAGGTGGAAGATGCATTTGCAAGAGCATGATTAGAGATGTGCTTTCCAGCTAGTAAATATTTCCGGCAGTTGCAATGAACCATGTGAAGAAAGAGAAATTCTGTTGTTTCACTTTCTGTGAGAAGGCGTAAAGTAAAAAAGGTGTGCATGCACACTCGACTTCGGAAGAAGTATAGAGAACTCTTGGTAGGGGAGCCGGAGAAGGAGAGGCGCAGAACTTGGGACACTACATAATGCTTGTATATAGAGGTGAAGAGGACCATTTTATGTATATATTATTTTTAACGGAATGCTGGTAGACAGGAAGGAATACAGGTGGGCTGGGCTGTAGATTACCTAGTTTCACTCAAGCAAAACAGATGGAAAAGAAGTACTGCTGCTGCTATGGGCTGCTGGAATTTATGAGAAAGCTGGGAGAGGTTGAAGATTTGCCCGAAGCAGGTGCGCCTCACTAGTGGTCTTGCCCAATCTGTCCACGTGGATTTGTCTGTGGTTCTCTTGAACGTCCCTTTAACTGCCCTACTTGTAATTTCAGAGGTCGTTTACATTCTGATGAAATACTTTGTCTAGAGTATTTCAACCATCAATGAAGCAATGCTCTTGCACTGCAAGAATTGAGTCTATACCTTAAATTCTCCTGCCTGTGAAGCCCCCAATGGTTAGGTAGAACAGAGGGGCTGGCATTGGCAATTATCTTTCATCCTACTTGTCTCTGGGTTCCAAAACTTTGGATTCTCTTGGTTTTCTGTGCTATGAAAATAAAGGTAGTTTTTCTATGACTCTTGACAAGGTACCTAATATTTCAAGTGACCAACTAGTTTCAGTGTAAAAACACGACCGCTCAGGTACATTGCAGAAATGTCAGGAGAAAATTATGCAGTAATGAAAACTAGTACATCTATGTTTGGAAAAAAAAAGCTGAATGGCTATGTTTCCATGGAGATTGGAAATCTCTGGTTAATGGGAGTCCTTGGGTTGTGGTATGTCAGGTACCCTGCCCTTTATCCCAAAGTGCCAGTGTGTTAGCGCTGAAATGTAAAAATAATAAACAGCTGACATTTGAGGCACAGACTAAGTATCGTGCAAGCAACCCTGCGTCAGAAGCTCCCGAGAAAGTTACAAGATGATGCGATGCTAAGAAAAGGCAAATGGAACGTGTCTGGCGAGCCTTGTGTTGGTGGCAGTGGATCTGTTAGTGCTTTGGCATCTGTTTGGCTTTGTTTGTGGGGAACACTTTTGCAACTTGGATTCCCATCAAGCACAGGCGAAGAGCAGTGTTCCAGACTTTACTCCTGTGTCTGTCTGTTATTAAAACACGAATTCCACAAGTGTGTATTGACTGGCTCTACGTGTTTTCTTCCTAAACCACCAGAGGAATCACAGGGGAGGGCAGCTTACGGACCCTCATTCCACCTCCCCCCACACCTGTTAGTTTCTTTGTTAGCTTTCCTTCGTCAACTCTCCTCTTTGCCTGATCATTTGGATTCAAGTAACTTCAGTGTTTGCTTGATGCATCTGTCACCGTCCTTCAGAACGTTTTCCAGAACAATATGCACAAGAGTTTACCCACTTGAGGGGCAGCTCGTCATTTTGAGGGTGCAGGTGGGAGGCACATCCATGACACTTACATGGGGCATTTGTCTTTCCTAGAATGACTTGCAGCTGCTCAGCATGTGATCATGAGAGGGGGTGTGACCTGGCTGGGGTCCAGAATAATGCTGCGTCTTAGCGGAATATTATTCTCTTCCCTTCACCTTGACTCTTCTGGGAGCCGATGCTGAATATTCCAAATGGCTGGAACAGGAGTCAAAAACACAGATTTCTGTCTGGCTTCAAGGACCCATGTAGATTGTTTTTTTGGGGGGATGGCGGGAGGGGGAGAAACATCAAATTTTCTACTTACGAAGACAAAATTGCTCATTAGACTCCGTGACGTGTAGTTTTAATGGATTCAGCCCCATTTTCAGGCTCTTATGTAGCTGTGAGTATCCCTAATAAACAGAAAAATGGAAGTATTTGCTAAATACCAGTGAGGATCAAGGAAACTTTTTTAAAATGAGCTTTTGCAATGCCTTGTGTCAGCAGCAGGCAGAAGGTCAGACACAGCAAGAAACTAGTTGGCAAGCAGGTCCCCCAAGTTCACCTGACATCGAATCTGGCAGGTCCTGAAAATTCTGTGCTTGTTTTCTTTTTTTTTTCTTACTAAGTGACATGAGTCTCGTTGATTCTTCAGAAACCTTCGCCTGAGCGTAGGGAATTAGAGATAATTTCATGCAACTGGTTTAAGTTACCATTTTCATAGGGAAAAGAATAGCTTAGCATGGTCCCGATTTTCTTTGGTTTCCTCCCATTCTGGAAAACGGCAGAGGTATTCACGTTGCTTTGTCTAACAGTTTTATAATGTCTTAAGAGATTAACACTGAGCATGAATGAGGGCTGCGGATTAGATAACAAAAAGCCCGAGACGTCCGCTACCTTGCTCCCAGACTTCACATCTTCCGGCATCGCTGAGCGCGGACAGAAACTAAGAAAAGATAATAAGTACCAGAGTCTCAGAAGTGTTTAGTGATTCAAAACAGTCAGATGTCGTGTCACAACTGACAGACCGATGGAGCCGTCGGTGGCAGGGCCTACTTTTTTGTCTTATGTTTGGCTCTCATCTGAGTGAATGCAGATGTGGTCGCCGTCCGCCAGACAGACACTCAGTGAAACGTGACCAGCTGTCAGCAACGTTATACCACGTCCATTTCCCTCAGCTAGCCACAAACTTGAGAGCTTTTCTTTTCTATATAAAAAGCAAAACAAAACAATAACAACAACAATAAAACACTCTTCCCTCCTTTGAGTGAGAGAATGGAAACTTTAGGGGAACGTCCTTGTTGGACTCTCTTTAGGGTACTTGGGGTCTTTTCTCTGGAGGAATTGAACTCGGCGAAGTAGTAGCAATGCACCCTAGATATTGAATCCCAAAGTATCTCCCTGCCATCTTTTTATGTGTTCTATAATTTTTGTCCAAGTAACACTATACCACAGTGCTCTCTGGCAAAGGGCATGTCAAGAACAGAGCGTTTCCCACATTTAAATTAGGAGCCAAGATGAGGGGTTATAAGTCTGAGGGTCGTTTTTAAATAAAAACAAACAAACAAACAAAACTTTTCTTCGAAGACATCTAGACCAGAAATGAAAACGTGAGTTTCACAAAACCAAGAACTCTGATCTCTCCTTCTATTCCCAACCCCCCTTTTTTTTCTTTAATAGGAACTAAAAATTAACACTGGCAAGAGAAAAAAAATCCCTGCTGAGACCCGCGCTCAGTCAGGTCATGAAAATAAAGCTCATTTTCCATCTGTGGTATGGACATGTAGATTTTTCTTTCAAGATTTGAATTTTTTGAAAAGACAGAAACAAAGGAAATTCTAGGGATTCTCCAAAATGATCATGTATTACTAGCTAAAAAATTAGGTTTATTTATTAAGCAATTTTGTTTGTGATGTGGAATTCTGCTTCAGTGTAACTTAACAATATGGAAATCAGAACCAAAAAAAATCATGATCCAGAGAAACTTACAAAGCACAATTCGGAAAATTCTGTCTTAGCTGTGTTGACTTTAGTGCTGGTAATGCTATCTTTTAACTGGTGGAAGACATCATCAATGAGATTTGACTTTCACTTGGCTGTTTTTTTCTCTCAGCCTCAGAATACAATAATTTCCTAACTTTTATCCCAGGCCCAGCGCGCCTTCCAGTATATCTGTTTAATTCTGAATTAATGTTGTTTGGTGGAAAATTACTTTGCGGTCCTGGGTTTCCACACCTCAATGGCTGTGGGTACATTCACTTTGGCAAACTCAAGGTAAGGGGAAGAAATAGGCTTGGTTCTCTTTGCCTACATGCTCTGGTCACAGAGGACATTATCATACAATGAGAAACTGTCCTGTGAATTTGAAAAATGAAAAGTCAAGACACTTGGGAGATAACATCACGCCAAAGATTCTTGTGAAACCCAGAGCTAAACAATCAAACAAAATTCTAGGGGGACAGGCGGGGGGAGGGGAGGGAAGGAAATGATTTCGAATATGTTTTGCTGCTAATCGCGCCATGCTGAAATTTAAAATTTCGTCTGTCCGCTCAGATCTATTGTAAGCCATTAAGTGGCTTCCTTTCTTCCCGGACAAATTGAATGCTGAGGCTGCAAGGAACCCTTTTGTTCTTTTAATTCAGTCAGCATGGAAATGATTTTCTCATTTCAGGCCCTTTTCTGTCCTCTCTTCATTGTGTCAATAAAATAGAGTTGTGCAGGGTTGCTCTAATCAGCTTAGAGTGCTAATTCATTGCGCTCGGATGCTATCTCTGTGTGGCTGCAGGTGGGCACTCTAAGGGGTCAGTCTCCAGGGGAGTGTAATTGTGTGTCTCCTGGGGCTTGTTTGCAGAATAGACCCAAAGCTGAACGCTCCAGCTGGGGGGGGGGGGCAGCAAACATATGCCTGTGCAAAACAGCTGTATTTGGACACTGTCCATTCTCCTGGCATCCCAAGGATCCAGTAACATTCTTGCTCTTCTACCTATTTGTTTTTTTTTTCTCTGGTTAGCCTGAAACCATGAATTCTTCCCAAAGCTGCACCCATCTCTTCAGGGCACAAGCTATTTTGGATTTCCAGGATATGAGTTGCAGGTATAATTAATATGACCAAACCCAACTGAGAGAGAGAGAGAGAGAGAGAGAGAGAGAGAGAGAGAGAGAGAGAGAGAGAGAGAGAGAGAGAGAGAAAGAAATAGAAACATTCAGTTTGGGAAAATGAATTCTTTCATGTCCTGTGAAAGTTGCTTAATACACAGACATGGGAAATATTATGGACTAATAAATTACACTTTATGGGCATCGAGGAATTTCTGACAATTTCAGAAGGGAAATAATGATCAGTTGTTTGGATTAAAGACAAAAGAATGCCAGGCACAGGGTTTGGGTGTTAATGTGTCTGAGAGGACAGCAAAACTTGTTGGAATTATCAACCTAAGTATTGAAAGCTGTGAATATGAACTTTTTTACTGGATTTAAATTTTTTTTTTTGGTATTAGAATTTAGAACGCCGATAAAGCCTTTGATTTGTTCCTAATAATAATTGTTAGATGTTTAAAAAATTTTGTTTACACTGGGGTTAATTTCACCCTTCATGAAAAATCGTTAGGACCTTCTAAGTGGGCTCATTGTAAAATAGCTTTAAGCATCTTCACAAAAGAGAACGAACTCTATGAATCTAGTGCTTAGCTGCCGAATCCCTGAGCAGCATTTCTTTTATTTGCTTTTTGGAAATTAAGTTTTGCTCACTATAATAGAAAAAATAAAGTACAACTTTCTTTTTGACAAAACCATGAGGGACCAGTGACAGATACTTTGAATAATTTGAGGAGTTTATGGAAACATTGTGATAGATTCCAAGTAGTTTATCAAGTCAGGTTCCAGAACTTGTTTTGTTATGTGGGAAGTCCAGTTTTGGGACAATAATTGATTTGTATACATGCAAGCTTTTAAAGGACACCAAAGAAGTAAATGAGACTGTTACCCCCAAGTTCAGAATAATGCTCTTTGAGCTCCCCACCCCCCTCTCTAGTTTCTGCTTCGGGTGCATTCCAATTGTCAGCCTCCTGACAGTGTGGCTTCTGAATTTTCCTTTTATGATTTATTAACTGAGGATCCATTTGGAAGAAATTCAGAAATTGAATGAGAAAGTATAGAAACTTGTAAAAGCAACTTTTTTTTTTTTTTACATGAAGAAACTTCTTATTTGGGGCTCCAAGATGGTCACAATTTACTAATCCTTGATCTTGCCTGGAATGTTCTCTATGTTAATGACCATTATGGATTAATGTTTTTTCTACTTTCATGTAACAATATGTTCAGTGTTTCATTTCTGAAATTGATGATGTAGTTTAGTCATTTCCTTTTGATTTAAAGTGCTTTGTTCTTACTTTCTGCTTTATTTAGCTACTCATCTTTTCTTGGTAACCGGGTTGGAGGTGATCTTATTATTAGCTATCTCATAGAAAGAGCCAAATCTGAGCTGGAGAGATGGCTCAGGAGTTAAGATTTTGCCTCACAGACAGAAGGTCCTGAGTTCAGATTCCAGGTCCCACGGAAAAACCCTGGTAGGTAGACCCTAGGAAATCCCAGAGCGAAGCAAAAAAGAGGTAGAAGCAATCCAGGATGATTCCCAAGATCACCTTTAGTCCTCCACAGACACATACAGTGTTTTCTTACACACACACACACACACACACACACACACACACACACACACAAATAAACAAACTTAAAAAAAGAAATAGGCAAATCCTCTGGGCATGGTTAAACTTATTCAATGAAGATGGAAAAAGCAATTTTTCACTAGATTGTTTTGAAATATCCAGCTTTATAAAATTTAATTCTAGCTTTTTGGACTGATTTGAGATCAATAGTGTCATTTCTCTTGTGGGGAGAAGGTAGAAGCCATGTTAAAACTGCTTTAATCCAGATTACAAAATCCTAGCTGTCCTTCTGATCAAATGGCCACGGTAAAGTCAAGACCAATGAATTCATGCATTTGAAAGGGGAGCATTCTAGAAAGAAATTCTCTTCTCTCCTTACGTCATCTCTTGTACCATGGTCTTCTGAACTTATTTGTTGTATGGAAAACATAGGACAAATTATTTGTCCTGATGTCTTGTCATTGAAGAAAACCAAGCTTGGCTTGTCTCTGACTCCATTGCTGGTTCGCTTTATAGTAATGGGATAGATTATTTTATTCCCCACATGAACAGAACAGAATGTGAAACTAGATGTTGAAAACCTGAGAAGAGGGGTGGGATTAAAATTGCTTTCTTCTGCCATCATTATTTTTGTGCCTGTGTATGTCTGCGTCTCTCTTTCTGTCTCTCTCTCTCTCTCTCTCTCTCTCTCTCTCTCTGTGTGTGTGTGTATGTGTGTGTAAGAGGGCACTTGAGTGGACATGCCTTTGGAGGCCCCAGGTTGACATCAGGAATCATCCTGGATTGCTCTACCTAGTCCTTAATGCTTTGCTCTTAAGATTTCCCAGGCTCTGTCTTTCAGGGTATTATTGCAGGCTGGTCGCTGTTTCCACCCGGCATTTTTACAAGGTCTCTGGGGATTTGAACTCAGGCCTTTTTGCTTTCAAAACAAAGGCTTTAGCTACTGAACCCTCTCCTCAGGCGATGCCAACAACTTTCAAGGCTGAAAATGTGTTTCTGAGAAAAGGGCTATAAAGAATATTTTGATGCTTCTGCTCCAAGCATTAGATTAGAAAACTCCATGCTATGTGATCACAGAACTGAGGAGAGAACTCCGCAGCCAAGTTAGTTAATGGCTGACAGCTCCCCTTTCCCTGTGCCTCCCACTTAAATGTCTAGGGGAGACAGATACCTAGTTCATGTGTGTCCTTTTCGATGAAACAAATTGTGTGATGGTAGACACACAGTGGCTACAAATGCCTGGATTCAATCCCTGGAATTGTTCACATAATCTGTGATAAACATTTTTTAATTCAGAACTGTGATCTATTAGAACTCAGTTGTTAGCCACCTGATAGGAAAAAAATCCTTTTTGCTTTAAACATAAGTAACTATGACTCCAAAAAATGAACTATAAAGGAAATATAAAATTTGAATCCCTCTCTCCTTGCTTTAGTGAAAAATAAAGATTAAAAACACATTTTTAAACTCTGTTGTTACAAAAATGTACTTTGTGAAAAATCTTAGCACCCACAAGATAGCTTGGGGAATACATATTTATCATTCCAAAATAAGAGGCCATCATACAATTTTCTGTGAGCCAGAGATGAATGGTATCTGTCCACTGTCAACTCCATCCATCAGGGCCAAAAGGAAATGAAGTTCCTAATTAGGTGAATTTGGACTCAAGAGGTGGGGCCTGGTGGGGCGAGGAAAATTGAGAGGTAGTTTGTGCTGTTTCAGACTAATGATAGGAGAGGAAATGAAGATGAGAGTTGGGCTTTAGAGGTCAGCGACCTTATTAAGAGCAGGATAGCAGTAGATCTTCAAAAGCTTTTTACCTGTGATAGGTTGAAAGGTGACAGGTCTGGGGAAGATCAAAGATGCTATCCTTGAGGATAATGATAGACATTAGGTAACATATGCTTGCATGGAAAATATCTGAAAACTTAGAGAGAGAGAGAGAGAGAGAGAGAGAAAAGAGAGAAACTTTTTGTTTCCCGAATCATCTTTTTTTGTGTTATGTTCTTTCAGACAATAACTGTGTTTACTCTCATGCAGAATTGATTATGCTTATTTTATGAACTGGGTTTCAGGACCAATATAATGATTCTTCATCTATATCTATTACTACTCAAGAGACATAATTTTACAAATATATCAGAACCTAGAATTAGCCTTTTTTAATATGAACTATAATTATTTACTAAACTATCTACTGGTAGATATACAATTTTTTTATATAGATGACATTTTAATTTTTTCTTAATTTAAATGATTCAAATAATGACAAAATACATAGAGATTTGAATTTTCTCTGTAACCCTTCAGAAGTTCAAGATAACAGACACATCTATAGTAAGCAATAAAAAATCATTTATATAAAAAATCTTGTCACCAAAGTTTTCTAATTTATTTTAAATAATGTAGGTGAAATAAGACTTAATAATGTGTTCAGGAATGTAAATCATTTTGGTTAGATGAAGGGTTTACAACTTCAGGATCATTTGAACACCTTATATTTGTTTTTATTAATGTTGCAATCAGGATCATTTGAATACTATGTATTGTTATTATTAGTGTTGTAAACAGACAATGAATATATTTTTAACATTTATACCCTTGATTGGGCACTGATGATTCCATTTTGACATTGACATGGATTTCTTTGTCCACAGAACGGTATGATTGTTCTTTTCTTAATATATATCCCTTCATCCCAGTAAATCAAATATTTTGGAATTTTTCCATCTTAATACAAACTGTGTTCTTTTCAGTCACAAACGTTTTAGTACTTTATTCTCCATTAGAGAGATAGCAAGAGCCACATAAATATTTTTTTAAGTACAAGGAAACAAATATAATTTATTTTTCCAGGGTACCCCACCCAAACAAATTATATTTGTTTCCTTCTTACTTACATCTGTAAAACAAGATAGAATTATTGCTCAAATGCCATAATCTTTTCTGTACTAAACTTTTGAAATTCATGTGTGTTTTCCATTAATGCCACATCTTAATTTGTCCTGCCCATCTTGCAAATGCTAGTAGCCCCTGTAGCTGCTGGCTGCAGTACTTCCCAAAGTCGTATGTCATCCTGAGGGCCCTATCGTTTGCGGTGTGAGTGAGTTCAGTTAGACATCACAGTGTTGGGCACAATAAAGGCCACCATGGGACTGTGTAATCCAGTCCACTCATTTGACAAACAAGGATGCTAAAGGTCTGGGAAGGTCAGTTACTTGCCCAAGTTACTTGTCTGTCTACTTTGTGAGTAGAACTTAGAATGGATTCTTTTCCTGGATCTTAGCTTATTTTGAATCCTGTTAGAATATGCTTCCATTGCCCATTGTATATAAAAGGGTCAATAAGGGTGAAGTGAAGGTCAAGGAGCAAACAGCCAGCCAAACAACCGACCAACCAATCAACCAGGCTGCCAACCAACGAACCAACCAGCCAGCCAGCCAACCAACTAACCAATCAAATCAACCAACCAATCAACCAGTCAACCAGCCAGCCAGCCAACCAAGTGACCAGCCAACCTGATATAGAATCATGGAATGTTAAGGAGATGTTGAATCTGAACACTTGAACGTGGTGCCACTTGGGCAAAGAGTGTTTGCTGAAACTGCTTGTGTGAGTTTCAGATCATTGTATTAGCTCTGTAGCACTTTTGTAAGGAAATCTCAGTATTGTACAATGCGGCACAGATTTTAGCATCAGAGATGACTTAGCTCAGTGTTTCTCCTTCTGTCCTCACTGGGAAAGTGAGAGCAGGTTGTGCATTTCATCTGATGTGATATCTAGAGATTTCCTTTGATTGTTATGATTGAAACTCTGATAAGAACATGACTGTAGTCTTAGTCTCAAGTTCATTAGTCCATGGACACCCCATCTCCGACACAAAAAGAAAACCTGATCGTTTATACTTCTGCATTTTCCAGTCCTTGAACAACATCTAAAATTAAGCCCCACCTGATGACAATTTATCTGGCAAAGAGAGATAGGAAAGATATGGTTCTTCTTTTACAGAATTGGCAGCTGACGGTATTGAGCCTGAGCTAACATTCTCAGACAAAATGAGGTGGAGCTGTCTGAGTCATATGATAGCCATGTTGTCATTCTCCGGAAGTGGTCTCAGGATGAATCAGCACAGTGCTTTGAAAATTATCCATCTGAGCACCAAGCCAATGTCAGGGAATGTTTCCTGGGCTCTAGGCATGCACACCTGTATCCTGCGAGACCCCGCAAGACAACCTGCAGTGCTCAAAGGTCTTGAAGCCAGACAAAGGCTGTCGTTCCTGACAATACTGTCCACTTCCAGTCTCCACGGTAGAAAAGTTTTACTGTGCTAAGGAGGCAATGGAGAAGGAAAAGCATGTCAAGTGTAAAAGAAAAGAGGAAGAAGAAGAAGAGGAGGAGGAGGAGATGAAGAAAGAGTACGCTTCAAGGTCTAATGCACAAACCAGACAGAGGTGTGATCAATTACTCCAAGGGTGCGACTCACAGAGATACTCCCTCTTATGACTCCTTGAATGAAAGTCTGATTGATCCCGAATGCCACTAAAAACCTCGAAGGAGGAAAATGCATCCAGGAATGAGAGGGAATGGAGACAGGGGAACATAACTTATGGATGGAGACAAGTGCCCCCACAAACAATTTTCATGCTGTTTTGTCTCCCAGTCTCCTAAAGCATTTATAAAAGTAGTTAGCGAGCAATATGATGTTAGGTGAACAAGCCTTGATGCAGATCACCCCTGGAGAAATAAAAGTACCCCCAATATGGCGAGGCGGGGTTGGTATTAACAGCAAATGGCCCATTGAGGGTGGAGCTCTGATTCAGAGATGCCTCCTTTCATAATCCCTTGCCTGAAATACTTGAAAGAAATCAGCTTCTTAGTGACAGGACTGTAGGAGAAGGTCTTAGGATATATTTATGTAAAGTGTATCTATGTTGGCACCAAAACCTTCATTTCTCCAGCTGCTGTCTGCAAGGGGGCCTTGTTCTGTGAGATACACAGTAAGACCGAATGCATCGTTGACAGCCTGCATCTTAAAAGGATGCACCTTGCAAGGATGCATACTTTGGATTGTTGGTTTGCACTCATGACAAACATATTTTAACTGTCCTAAATCAGGAAGGAAACATCAGGGTTAAAATTATGAAGGGCCTGGGGGCTGGAGAACCTTGGCTATGTGTTCCTGAAATCTCCCTTAAGTGCAATAGAATTTACACTCTCTCTTTCTTAGAGATACTAGGTCAGTAGGCGTGACAGGATTGTGTTATGAGGTATGACTATAGAGTTATAAGGATGTTTGCCAATTCCTCCAAATACACACACACACACACACACACACACACACACACACACACACACACATATATACACACACAAAGAGCCTCTTTTGACTTCAGTGGATAAAACATAATCATGGTTCTTAGGTGAGCATCTCATTTGTTTTGTATGTGTGTGTGTGTGTGTGTGTGTGTGTGTATGTGTGTGCCTGCGTGTGCACATGCATGCACACACATATAGAAGGAACCCATGTCTTCCAGACTTTCTTCTGGCAACAACCACTGATTTCTTGGGGTGGCTTGGTGACAGCAGATGAAAGTGTTTCTCTGGCAACTAGAAATGATTTTTAGGGCCCAGCACTTTACCAGGAAGATGATGTTCTTATCATTCTGTCCTTCTCATGTTTCTCCATCTAAGTCCTAGACAGTTGAGCTCATACATGGCCATGGTGTGGCAGACGGCTCTGGTTGGCTGTGTTGTACATTGAGCCATGCAAGTGTAGTCAATGGGGCCTGGTAGTTAGTCAGTACACATGTGCTGTGTGTGTGTGTGTGTGTGTGTGTGTGTGTGTGTGTGTGTATAAGAGGGGATTTAAGTGTGCATGCCTGTGGAGGCCCAAAGGTGACCATGGAGATTCATTCTTGATTGCTCTACCACCTTATTGCTTTGATCTGGGATTTTCCAGTCTCCACCTTTCAGGGCAGGAATTGCAGGCTGCCAAAAACTGGGGGCAGGTCTATTCACTGAGCTTCTGTGCAGGGGTCGATCACTTGCACAGAGTATCTAACTGAAACGTTCTGTTTTCAAAGTGGAAACATCTACACATGAATTACCAAGAGAAGATGGGGCTGGAGGAGTAGTTAAGTCCTTTGTGGGAATCTCAGTCCACTTACAGCCATATAACTTATAAGTGTGTACTTTACTTTGGGGGTAAGTCTACCCCCTCCTTGTGATATTTTGTTTTTTATTTTGCACAGGTTTGTGTGTGAGTGTATAGGATGCACTTGAGTGTGTGTGTCTGTGGAAACTCGAGGGCAACATGGGGACTGTCCTGGATTTCTCTTATCGCCTAATGGCTTTGCTTTGGGATTTCTCAGCTTCTGCTTTCCAGGCAGGAATTGCAGGCTGCTGTCACACCTACCTGGTATTTTTACCTGGAATCCAGGAATCCAAACTCAAGTCTTTTTGATGGTGAGGCAAAGGCTTTAACCCTTGAGCCATCTCCCCAGCCACCCCCCACACACCCCCACACCCTGTCTTTTTTTGTGATTAATATGATCATGAAAAAAATACAGGCACAGACTAAAACTCAAACGGTGCCCTGAGTAGATCTCCTTTCTCCTCCATCCTTCAGGGTTTTCATAGGTTAATCCAAAAGGCTTACGTGAAAGTGTGCACACATATAAGCACACATATCACTATGTGGATATGGATGGAAATATTTTTCTTGCAAATGTGTGCCTGTGTGTTCACAAGCCTGCTTTACTTTGACAGGAATAGCTCAGGGATTTTTCTCTTTCCCTTCATTCTCTCAAAGATCGATTCAGTGATGCAAATTCACCTGCCCACATCCATGATATATGTCTGTTTTTAGTATATGTCTTTATAGACATATGATTTGTTATTGAAACAAAATTGTGTTTTATCCCCTTCTACAAAGATTATATACTAAGCATTTTGGAGGTTCAATGAGTAGATATACCTTAACTTGTTAACTATACTAAATGATTAACTTTGGAAGAATTTTATTTATTTTTATTTTTTTATTATTTATTCAATTGTGCGGGTGTGTGTGTGCGTGTGTGCGTGCGTGCGTGCATATGTGTGTGTAGAACCACGGGCGAATTCGGGAACCACCATGGACGCCTCCACCTCCTTCTGTTTACTCTGCCCCGGGATTCACAAGCTCCTTCCTACCAGGACCAGAAACGCAGGACGCCCCGGCTTCCGCCCGGCGTCTATACATGGGGTCTAGGATCCGAACTCAGGACCTTCCGCCTGCAAGGCAGAGGCTTAACCCCTGAGCCACCTCTCCAGCCTCCCATGGAAGTATTTTAAAAAAATGTTTTATTTATTTGTTTTCAAAGACAGAGAGACAACAGACAGGCACAGACAGAGACAGAGATAGACAGAGAGGTCAAGCATATGCATGCATACCTGGTAGATAGGTAGAATTCAGAAGACAATTTTCAAATGTCAGTTTTCTCCTTTTACTATCTTCTAGGGATGAAACTCAGGTTGACCAGTTTGCAAACAGGTACCTTACCTACTGATATATCTTTCCAGCCCCTAAGTGATTAATTTTGTACTTTTGGGGTGGAGTCATAATTATTTGAGATTTTGTTAAGTTTCTTGTGCAATACCAACAAGCCCTCTGTGACACAACATATGAAAGTGTTTTTCTCCTCTTTACCATCTGCATGATGTTTAACTAAGCTATTTGGTTTTTTACCAAACATAGATTAAAAGAATAACACTTCTGTGTATTTCTCATTACATTTTTCTAATTGCAAAACTAAACTTCTATGTATTTTCTTCAAGTGGCTTAAGTGTTATTTGTATTTCTTCATTCTTCAAATTGTGATTTAATGACTCATTGATATAAAATGCTATGTCCTTGATCATAGTCCTAAGTCATGGACAAAGGCAAGACTAAAATTCATATCATCTGATTTTTACTTGAGTGTATTAGTTGATTTATCATGTTTCTTCCTATACTATATAAGATTAATAATATTTCATACTGTTTTGCTTCTATCACACTTGGGTCGTTGTCAGGATCTTAGAAATTTGAATGCAAAAGCATTTCTGAAAAGAAGAATCTATGAGACATAAGGTTGTGGTTCATTTAATCTTACAAAGCATGTATCATTTCTAAGCTATTCAATTCCTAACGAAGATGTAACAGAGGTGGTTTCACAAGCCTGCAGGCCTGGGGGAGGCAAGGAGATGGGGTGTGACAAGACCTTTTGGACAGGCAGAATCTTGACTTTCCTGGCTCTGTACTAACAAGTAAGCCTCGTTTTTATGTCTCTTTTTCCTCCCCCAAAGAATGGAAAACATTATACCTTCACAGGATGTTGGTGGCCTTGCTCAAGACTCTGTTACCTCCCCCATGAATGACTTACCCTGCTCTTTGTAAAAGTGGGCATTTAAAAATAGATAGATTCCACAAAATGTCTTCATCTGTATGATGCTGTGTTTGAAGTTTCGAAGAACTGTGTTTCATAGTCCCTAGCGAGGTTGGATGAGGGCCTCCCGGCGTGAACGCCTAGTATCTCTATGGTGGGGTGTTATGATGTACACCAAATTCAGTGCATTCCACCCTCCTCATCTTTCACATTAGCCATACAAACTGCTTATTACTTTCACGTGCATGAGGCACAGCCAGCCTAACATGTACGCACAAAAGTGGGCTCCGGGAGATTAAATGGTATTTGACCTAATCCAGCTCTGCTGGTAATGAGGGGTATAGAGCTCTCAGGATGTGGGTCTCAGGAGCTCTGCAAAGTCCAAGAGTGCTTGAATCCTAAAAATCTCCTGTTGCCTAGGGGAGATGCTGCTACCTGGTAGAACTCTTGCTAACTGAGGGGGAGGGGTTGGGCGGGATGGAAGTGCGGGTTCATCTGCCTTGGCAGCATTTAAAATGGGTATCAAGGAGGCATGCAAAGTGTGTTAGCTGCCAAGTTTGGTTCCGAGAGTAAAATAGGCAAAACTTCGGGTCAAATCCATCGGATGTCATTTGGTCCTTTCCCCAAGGTTCCTAGTTAGCTCAAGATAAAAAAAAAAACCAACCTAAAATGCTTTTTAAGTCTCTACACAAATATATCAGGAGCTGTCTTCCACTGTTTATTGGTGATGTCATACAGAAACACGGCTGCTGGGAAGGTATATGTCAAGCTGATGATAATTTGGATTGATTCACTTTTAAAAGCTTTGAAACGACAGTGCAATTAACATTCTGATATAGGTCCCTTACAACTGGATTAATACATCGAATGAACAATTTGACCACATAATTTATTTTGGTGGCGTGCACATTCACTGTGAAAGGCAGTTCTTCCCCAGCAACTGCCTCGGTACTGGGAGGGTGGCACACTGATCTCTGGAAGAACCTCTCAGTCTGACTGTGGTTCTGAATGCTGCCTTTTGTCTGAGTAGTTTTCACTGAGGCAGATCAGCATCAAAATCTCTGTGTTGTGTGCCTTAGCGCTATCATTCTCCGTCCCATCCATCTGTTAATTCAGGAGAAGGCTGAATTGGAAAGCTACCAACCAGAAAACTAAGCACCAGGTTTCCCAAGTCTGAAGACTTGCACCTCAAGGTTTGGAACCTGGCATTGTTTGCTCACGGAAGTGGTGGATTCTGTTGGGGAGATCTCCTTTGGATGAGCGCGATGCGCAGGTCTTGTCTCTCTAGTAGCTAGCTGCAAATGATAATGACCCCCAAAGAGGTCTTTTTGGGGTCAGCAAGATAGCTCAGCGGGTAGGATGCCTGCTTGCAAATTTGGTGATCTGAGTTCTATTCTTGAAAGTCCACATGGTGGGAGGAAATTAACTTACTCCCCTAACTGTGCACCATGGTCCCCCTTTCTCTTTCTCCCTCTGTCTAATTAATTAATTAAAAAGTCTACCTGACTCTTTTCCTGAAGTTTTCTTTTTGTGGTTTCAGAGAGCAATTTTAATCTTCATCGTGTCTCAGATTATTTATATAATCAATTAAAAGTCGCGTAATGAACCAAAAATTTCGTTATGCTAAGTACTGAAGTAAATCTCATTTCATATGTATACATATGTATACAGTTATACTTAAAAGTATGCTTAACCAAAAACTATACAATAAGGAGAAACATTAATGGGGCAAATACACGCACAGCGAGGAGGCTTCTGACTTCCCATGCTCCATCGAGCATCAAAACCCACCAATCTTTTAGTCCTTCTCTTGTACGCTATCCTGTATCCACATTCTCTGCATCTGATTGGATCCCTGGAGTCCTTTCGTGCTTTTCATTTCACTCCTGAGCGAGGCGGCCGTATTGATGTCACTCCAAGGCCTAGTAGGGTTCAGGCTTCCTGACTCTGGGGGGGATCACCGGGTCTCCTGGCCATAGAATATTTAAGAGGACCAGATTTCTACCTTCTGTCATTTCTGGAACTTGAGCACCAGCGCCTCCTTTGTTAGAGATGTGAGTGATACCCAGTACTTTGTGGAACGTTCTTCAAAATACAGCTTTGCATTCAGTTTTATCTGAAAGAACAAACATTTAGAGATAGTTCCTGGCTGGATTACAGCGTCCAGTATGTGACACTTGAAAAGATTATTTCACACAGAATAAAACATAAAGAGCATACAGATACATGTGCGTTCCTACAGTCTAGAACTCTACCTTTAAAGAGACACGAGGCATCAAAATATCAGTGTCCTCTAGTGCATTATAGAGGTTCATTCATAGATTCTTTTTCTTTCATGGCAAGGGAGAAATACATAGTATTTTCCAAAATATAAGGAGAGTTTCTATCATTTCAAAGACTTTCATGAAATTGCTAATTTGATATCACCTTGAAAAAAAGATTAGGTATCTTCATTCAAAAAGCAACATCTTGAGTCTCTTACTGTATCATTTTAAAGCAAAAATTTCAGATAATTAATTCGAATCTTAACAGTGCTTAGCAACTCCAGGATAGCGCAGAAAAATGTTTGATTAATTTACACCGGCCCAGACCTTGAATATCACTGCAACATATGCCAACCTCGTCCCTTCAAAGATTTATTGAACTTAATATGTTGTGTGCACTGAGTACTATCTGGACAGGTAAAGTCAAAACCACACAGTCTGTGAAAAGTTTTGGAAACCTATTTAGCAAGGCACTGAGTTCGATGTCAATGTCCTGCAACCCTGAGATTTCCATTTCCTGTTTGTCTGGCTGCAAAGGAAGGCATTCAACCAAGTGTCTTGTCTGGTAGACTGCAGCTCTGGGCTCATCTTCTGAGCACAACATTCCCTGTCGGGTTTGTGTGCAGAACACAGGCAGGGCCTGAGCGCTCAGTGGCCTTCCTGCTTGGACCTGAGGTGCCCGGCTGCCTCTGCACGAGCAGCTGCCAACATCGTCAGCGAGGGTTTGTCCTGGCCGAACTCCGAAGCTACTGTCTGGCATCTCCAACCAACTGATTGTTGTCTCCTGCCGCTGGAGCCCTCTGATGTCCCAAAGAGTTAGTGTCTTCTCAGGAGATGAGAAAAAAGGACTCAGGCAAATCAATTTATCAGACTATTATCCATTGTCAACCACCCAAACAAAAACCTGCTAAAGACAGGAGGAAAAGTCGAAGGGAATGGGTCTCTGAGAAAAGGTTACAGAACATCCATCTTCCTTCCTCTTCTGATTGTTTCCTTTCTTCGCCCGTTTTCATACCGTTTCCCGCGGTTAAAAGACACTTTATGACAAGCATTGTGATCCCTTTCGAACGGAGGGGAACCTCTGCTTTAGGACACAATCCATGCGAGTTGTGAATGACAGCGGGAAAGGGTCCAATTGCCACCAAGGACACCAAGCAATAAATCATCCCTCCCCCTCCACCCCTGGCATCAGCCGGCTGGATGGACGGATCCCACTTTCTGGGTAAGTACTGGGATCTGGGAGGAAGAACACAGTCGCGGTCTCCTTGGCATTCCTTCTCTCCACTGAGAGTGTCAGCTTGCTGAGGGCTGAGAGCAATGCAGAGCATGCTGGGAAGAAATAAACATCATCAGAAAGGAAGATAAGCTAGAGTTACATAATTATTACGGTATTCACTTAGCAACAACAGTACTAGGAGAAGCCTTCTTTTTCATTTCCCACAGTAGAGCAATGAGAAATGGTTGCCACCAAGAATGACCTTTTGTTTTCTAGAAAGTTTAAAATGTACAGTATTCTTCAAATGACCTTATTAAAACAATCAGTAAAAATTCTATAAGCATTGTGGGAAGATAGATCATTGAAGGAATGATTTCAACACTTGATAAAATCAGGCCATTTTGTTCAATAGATTTTTTGGGTTTTTTTTTATTTGTTGTGATTAACTTTTCATATGCTCTTATTGTTTGTAAGGTCAGCAGTGATTTTATGTACAGATAAAAACACTTAAAAATTCCAAATATGGCCAGTTCTCTCATTCATGATCCATTCAAAATAATTCCCCAAATTGGGAAGCAAAGTTTGCTCTTTGAAAGTTTAAGTTATAAACCAGTGTGTGATTAGTTGATGAGTTGTAAGCTATGTCATCATTGAAATCTGATATTTTAAAAGAGTCTCATAGCTATTGAATTATTTAAAGATTATCTTAAAAAATATGCACTGAGGTCTGGGGAGATAGTGCACTGGGTAAGGTGCTTGCTTATAAACCTGGGGACTTGTGTTCAATCCTCAGAAGTCCATATGGTAGAAGGATAGAAGTGACTTCTTAAAGTTGCCCTCTGACCTCTACCCGTGTCTGTGTCTGTCTCTGTCTCTTTCTCTCTCTCAAGGAAATAAATAAAATTTTAAAAATTATGTTCTTTTAAAAAATAAACACAGATCATAATTATAGGGTAGCGATCATCTACTATTTTGCATAGGAAAAACTTTTCCAATCATATCAAAAACAGATTGTTGGCACAGTTTTTTTAAACCCAAAAAACAATGCTAAGAATGATTCAAATAGAGAACTGGTAAAGTTCTATTAAAAACTGGAAGGTGGTTAATAGGACTAGAAGATTCCTTTGTTTATCTATTGCCTGACAATAACATCCAAGTGAAAAATACAATCTACCTACTGGTTTTAGTTTATAAACATTTTTTGATAGCATACTGTCTCTCTCTAATGTTCGGAATGATTTCAGGATTTATCATTATATGGACAAAGTACTCAGATATTCGAGAGATATGTTTAATGTTTTACTGCCTGTTCCATGTAGACCGAGTGCATGTCGGTTTCAGCAAAAATATATCCTGGCCCAAGTTACCTGTCAGATTCTTTTATGATTATGAAGAATATCTGAAGGAGTTGATGGATTCCCTTCTTTTGTCGTAACTCATCTTTGGCTGTCACATCGGAGGTGGAACACTTTTATTACCATAAAATCCACACAATGCAGATGACAAGGTCCCTCTCTCCAATTTAGTATTGGATGGCTCCGTGCACTTTAAAAATAGATATATTTTTAATTGTGCAGAAAGCTGCTCAGACATATTGTTTTTCCTTCTCTGGGTGTTAACAACCAGTGACTAACTGCCATCGTTTAATACAGCTTGGTTGAGGTTGGAAAGAGTGAAAGCAAGCTGGCGCTGTGAATTCATGGCTGGACGGTGACAGCGACCAGATGAGATGATGGTGTACCAGCCTCCCCGTGACAGTTCTATCTCACTTTATCATCCTAACTAAAAAATAATCCTATCTAACTTGAAATCCACAGCAGCTATAAGGAGAAAATAAATCCACACCACAGCTCAGACTTGTAACCTAACAGCCATCATAAATAATCACAGCCTATTTGAAGGTGGGAGATGGGACATTAGAAGCTATTTACACTGCTAGAGTGATACCATCGATCAGTCGCAGCAATCCGTAGATAAGGCCCCTATGATGTCATGGTTATTTATGTTGGGCGCTGACAGTAAAGCTACTATGGAATGTTCTCCTCAGACAGCTTCATTCATTTTTGTTTGCGATGCATTTTGGTGTTAAAGAAGCAATCAATAGCAAAATCGGAGTGATAAAAGTATTACTTGTTAAATATGTGAAAAATGTACATGGGAGCTGGGATGCGGGGACAAAGATAGAGGGTCTCAAATTCCACCCTCCTCCACACACACAATATTTATGTGTTCCAACTCCAAATTCACAGTAGATTCATTTCATATGTCTTGGGTTTGAAATGTGGACCAGGTGGTCTCACAATGACATCTTGCTTTCCTGTTAGAAGCAGAGTCAAACAAGTCTGGTGGGGTCCTGTATCTGACATTCTCCCCTCAATCCCCATCCTGTGTCTGACTTTCACTAGATAATGTGCAATGGAATTAGTAAAATCACATGTAATCAAACAATTACCTTTACCACATCCCTTCCCCATGAGACAGGACTAGAGATTTTAGTTTAGTTGTTTTCAATGCAAACTGCACATGTTTTGTTTGCCTGCTGCCATGGATCCTCTGCTGTTCCTCAAAATATCCATGGGACAAATGTATCTCACATTTCAGATGCTATATTGAATCAGCTGATAATCTTGCTAAAATCAGGTTTCTGATCTAGGTACTTTTGAGGCCTGAAAAACCAGCACTTTTATTGTATTTATTTTATTTCATTTCATTTTAGTGTGTGTGTGTGTGTGTGTGTGTGTGTGTGTGTGTGTGTGTGTGTGTATGTGTGTGTGTGAATCAGATACTGCTGTGTATGTCTGTGGAAACCCAGGGGTGACATTTCGGGACTCATTCTGGATTGCTTTGCTCTGACGTTTCCCAGGCTCCACCTTCGAGGGTTGGCTAGCATTTTAAATGAGTGCCCACGTGATAGTGTAAGGTTGGTGTAGGGACTAGCGACACCAGGGAAGGTAGGCGTGCCCACACCTGTCATCAGGCCCTGGATCATCCCCCTCTGAATTTTCACAGGTGCATCTGCACGAGCACAGGGAAGTGACTCTAAGATTTCAGCACATGTTTAAGCACAGGTTACTGCCTGCCATCTCCTCGGACTTTCTGATTCTGGTCTGGGGTACAACTCCAAAATGTGCATTTCTAAAAAGAACTCTCATTTTCAAAGACCCTCCTCTCTCCCCTTTGTGGTGTCCTAATCCAGAAAGTCCAGGCGTACTTGGTACCTAAACACAGTGCTGTCCAAGAGGTGAGCTTCAGGATGGGTCATTGTCACGTGTTGCTGGCACTTCAGGTGGGCTGTGACGTCAGCACCTATGCCATCTCCTTCCTCTCAAGTCAGTTCATTCATTCAGTATTTACCGTGAATCTTCTCCCATGTGATCTTCTGGAAAACATGTGGAATGAATGTCCCAAATTCTTGTAGCAACATCCACGAGATAGACTTCTGTTCTCATTCCTTCCTGCATGATTCCCAGTGTGAACACAGTGTGCCTCTCCGAGTCCCTTTTTCTGTTCATCTTCCTCCTCTAGGTTTACTCAGACACCATCCACAAAGTTTAAAAAAGCTCCCTACTTTCTAGAAGCATCTAATCTAGTGAAGGAGGCAGAGACTCTTCAAGGTCATGTTGCTGCAGAAAGGAGCACAGCGAGCACATGGTCTACAATGGGAGGAGCTAGGTCATCTCACACTGTAAGTCATGTTGCTTCCCAGCACCTGTGCTTCCCAACATGTGTATACACACAGACAAACAGAGATACACACACACACACACACACACACACACACAGATACACAGACACACAAATAGACACAGACACACACACAGACACATACAAACACACAGACACAGATATACAAATACACATACAGATACACAGAGACGCACAAAGATATACACACAGACATATACACATGCACACGTATATGCACACAGACACACAGGTGTACACACAGATACACAAATACTCAGACATACACACAGACAGGCACAAAAATGCACAAATATGCACACAAATATTCAGACATATACACAGACAGACACATGAATTCACACCCACATAGATATACATGAAGATACACAGACGCACACACACATATATACACAGATATACACAAACACATACATGCACACATACCTAAGTATGACCACATCTGAGTAGCCATGAAAAGCATTATCCTTTATCCAAAAATGACTTCTGTTACCTTGTGACCTTTACCAACATTTTCTGTGCTTGGCAGCTGTTTGTGGGTTCTGCCATCCCAGACATTGGGGGCACATTGGAGACCATGCTGCAGCCCAGCTCTCCAGAGCTGACAGTCTAGGACAAGTTGAACTAGAAACAAACAGGCAGGCAGTTTCGAGGCCAGATGATCATTAGCCACCTCTGGGAGGAGGAGGTGCTAAGGGATCTGATTTTATTTGTTAGACTTCTGGGGAAACTTCTTGGGGGGGAGCATGAGCTCAGCTGGAGCTCCCTGAATCAGTAGCAGCAGAAAGGAGCCGAGGCAGAATGTGGGAGGCCTGGGCAGAGCCTCAGATTCAAAGGGAATGTAGAAAGCTCATGGCAGACACCCTAGTGGCTCAGTGTGGTCGCTCACGAACATTGATTCTATCATTACCGAACACATGCTACCTCTGAGACACACGGGCCTTGTGAGAGCACGTGGCATCGATGACTTCTGGATCCCTACTAAAGAGAATGGCTTTTGCAAACCTGCTCTCCTTTGGTAAATAGTATTGAAAGTAGTCACAGAGGACAGATAAGCTGCCACGCAGGCTTGGCTCCGATATTATCTCCCCCTTCCTGTAATGGCTGAGTATAGATTCTATTGAGCATTAGTCACCGTGTGAAAAATACACTTTGACACACAGACACATCTCTTTCCATCTGTTTGTGTGGAAGGCTGGAGGTCAGGCAAGGGGCAGTGTCCTGTCTTAACAATGCTCTCTTACAAGGGTGAGTTCTCACCACACCTCCTAGGTACTTTCTGATTCCGGATTCACTGTATTAGACCAGAGATGCATGGGTGGAGAGGTCAGAGGCTTGGGCTTTTAGAGGAAAGAGAAAAGCACATACAGCCTGGAGAGATGGTTCAGGGGCTAATGCCTTTGCCTTGAAAACAAAAGGACTTTAGTTCAGATCCCAGAGCCCAGGTATGAAAGGTAGAGCCTAGAAAGCAGAGCCTGGGAGCAAAGCTTTAAGGAGGTAGAACAATCCAGGATGATTCCCAATGCGATCCTTGGGCCTCCACAAGCACATACTGTATCCTTTCCAACACACACACACACACACACACACACACACACACACACACACACACACCTACACATGCAAAAAAATAAATAAAAGTACTTCCAGTTATAAGACAAGGCCTGCTTTTAGGTACCCAGCCACTGGAAACTAATTTCCTGGGGTTGGTACCAAAGACATCAATTATTTCTTTTTCTTATAATAATGATATCTTAAGAAAAAGTTGGAAGTCAGTATTAATATCAGCAAATGTTTTTCTTACCACTAATAAAAAGGACATGTGTTGGGGGAATTAATCAATATACAGAAATCTCTTCCAAACATCTGCCTTTAAACCAATACTCAAAGCCTCTCTCTGCTGTGCATCTTAGTCACTCAGAGGTTCCAGAAAAGAAATGTTATGCAATGGCAAGGAACCCTTACCAACTTTCCTCCTGTTTGAAAAAGTGTATATCATACACAGAGATTAAGCATCAGCTGTGAACATATGCTGCAGTTCTTCTAGGCCTTAAATTGTGTAAATCAATAGATTAGTGAGCTAAAATAATCTCTGGATTGAGCTGCCTACCGTGTACTACGTGAAACAAAACCATTTCCTATTTTGCTAAAGTTTAGACAAAACTTTGTCCCTTTGTTTCTCCTTCAGGTGCTGCTTCTAGGTGTTTTTATAGTGTCCTGAACTGACTTTCTGTCAGTAACATGATCTAAGATTACCAAGAGAGTTTCTGAAGTTACCAAATTTTCCTCTGGGATGCTCGCATGAGAGTCAACATGCACATTCCCCAATTTTCAATTAAAACTGATTCTTTTGAACAGAATGCCGTGTTCCTTTTTAGTCCTTTTTATTAAACTCATTTATTCTAGAGGTCATGCTTAATCATTTCCAAGAGTGTTGTCAAGCTTGTACCAATAAATATCGGAGTTAATTTAAATGAGTCAAAGTTCATTCTCATTTAGCAGCCATCTATTTAAGTAAATCACCTGCCCAGATGCGCTTCTCTGTAGTAATGAGCAGAAATGCCTGGGAACCCATCACAAACTTTTAAGTAAGCAAGACGGCGTTTTAATGGAGAATCCTCTTAAAAGCATAAGATAAATGATCAGCAACATATTTTATTTTTGACTTGAGGTACTTTGAGTTTTTCTAGACTTAACTTGGTCTTTGGTATAAAAATAGTGAATTTTTTTACACTTTTATTGAATGGCTAAAAGATATTAGATGTTTTCTCTCTAGGTCGTGAGGTGGTCCTTTGTAGTGTGCCTTTATTTGATGAGACAGAACTGTTATATTTATTAATATTTCTCACTTTTCATAGAAGACTGTCCCTCTGTGACTTCATCTGGTCTCCCCAAAAGCTCCCCAGATTCTACTCAGAAAATGTTATTACACGTCTTCGTGCCATATTTTGTGGAAAGTTGACTTCATGTCTCACAGGGTACAATTTCCCTATAATTTTCTGCAAAAGGGTAAGGAGGCCAGGTAGGTCTATTTTACAGAAGTGACCATTAGGTATAGAACCACCACAGAGAGATTCTGCAAAGTCATTCTGAAACCTTACAAAGCCAAATGAAAAAAAGTTTTGAAAGCATATTTGGCATAAGTCCTGCCATTGGGTGATAATCAGGAACAACATAAGGATAACCAAGCACATTTTTCTTACATTAAATGAATTAGTCAAGAAATCATATTTCAAAATTCATTATGCATGCATACATGGGGTATGGTCTTATGATGATGAGTCATATATGAGAATGAATTCTACTTTTTCTCAACATTTCACATTATTTTCAAACATGTTAACATAAATCATGAGAACACAACATATTGCAAAAAAATTGAGATACTTTGAATATTGCCAGAATCATTTCAACTGTGAAATTCTATATTTTTCTTTTATGGTGTGAATCCAAATTGTACATTTAATATATGGAGGACTGAACTTAGAATCTCCTGGTTTCAGTGAGGTGGATTTTGTCCATTTGAGAGATTTTTCCCCGGAGCTTCAAGCCGGGATGATGGTCACCTTATATTCTGGTGCGTGATAGGAGCGGTGAGGGTCAAACGAGGGGACAGACTAGTATGTTGCAAAATGAAAAGGACCAGGTGTCATGAGCTGGAGAAAACTATCCCAGGACTTTAGATCAGACTCCATCTTTGCTGATCCAGTGCCTTTTCAAAGCCAAGTTCTCAGCAGACGCTCTGGGTTTCCCCCGGCACCCTGCATCCCCCACAAGCTGTTTCTCCTCTTGTCCTCTGATGCTCCTCTGCTGTGTTTGAGTAGGTCTGTCTCGCCAGCTTTGCCTTTCTCATTCAGTTCAGCAGTAAGCAGAAGTCAACATTCGTGGTAAGAAATACATCAGTCTCATTCTCGGCATAGGGAGGAACAGACCCCCGAAAAGCCTGTGTTTTGCATGAATCAGTGGGGTCACTTTGCTTTCTTATTTGAACCAGGCTGGCAGGGATGGTGGTCCTTTCAGATTTGCAATTCACATGGAACATCCTGAAAAATCCCAAACTTTAAGTGTTCCAGTATCTGAAATGCTGAAAATATTTCCAATTAAGAGCATTCTGGATACGAAAATAACAGATCAGAAATGCCTACGCAGATATTATAGAAAGTCAAGAACAACAAAGAATCTGGAATATTCTTGGCATCAAAGTATAAGCATGTCAAACAAGGACCCAGATCTTCTTTCCCTTCCTCTGGAATCCTCTGCGACCTCTGTGGAGGGAAATCTAGGTGAACTCCATAATCTGGAAGCTTATGTCCTGAGGTGGCTTGTGTGGCGAACTGAAAATTCTCCTTCAGAGGACCTAATTCCTCCTAGGGTTCCATCTTTAGGGGATCATCAGTTTAGGGCTGGGGAGATAACTCAAGGATTAAATAAAACCTTTGCCTTGCAAACAAAAGGAACTGAGTTCACATCCCCCAGATTCCATGTGAAAATGTAAAGTGACTGTGGCAGCAGTCTTTCATTCTGGGCCTGAAAGGCGGAGCCTGGGAACCCCAGAGCACAGCAATAAGGAGGTAGAGCGATCCAGGATGATTCTTGAAGTCACCCTTGGACACTCACAGGGACTCACACTCAAGTGTCTTCTTACACACACACACCACACACACACACACACACACACACACACACACACGCCATTATAACATGGTAGTTACTGACCATTTTCCAGGTGCACTGGAGACATACGGTTATCTTTCCATGGTTCTGGTTCAGGATGCTTGCTCCTGGCCTCAGGACTTCCGGTCCTGCATTGAATGACATCCCCCCACTTCCAGCCACCAACCTTGTTCTTTGTCTGTGGTTCTGGCTGTACACGGATCTCCAGAGGAGGAGGTTAAAACAACTGACCCCCCCAAACCCACTCTGAGCATCAGATTGGGATCCCTGGATGCTAGATGAAGCGACAATGTTTCAGTTATTCTACCTGATTATGTCCCCGTTAGTCTATCAACGAAGGTAAAGTCTTTAAATGTAACATCTTCTTCTGAGCAGCTCCCCTTCTGGACAAAACTTGACTAGATATGCTGTTTCCTTGTTGACTTAACTCCTGAATAAGCCAAAACGTGCACATTCCTTCTACAACCAGTTTTCATTTTTCTTTGTTTTTATTATTTAAACTGAAAGTGTAATGAAAAGAATGAGAAACACTCAGTAAGAAGTACTTCTGAAGACATGCCTTAAAAACAACAACAACAATATTGCTGGGGTTGGGAAGACGTCTGTGTGGTTGAAGCACTAGATCCACAAGCCAAATGTCACCAGTTTAGGTCCCAGAACACAGGTAAAAATGCCAGTGGATGTGGCTCTCAGCCTTCGTTTCCCATCTCAGAAGCTGAGGCTACAATTCCCCAGAGTAAGTCAATAAGCTCTGGGTTTGATTAGAGACCCTGTCTGAAAAGAATAAGGGGAAGCAGTGATCTAGGGTGATTCCTGATTTTGACCTTGTGCCCCTACCTGTACATGCCCATGGTGGATGTGGCTAGTTTCTGGGGAGGTGGAAAAGATGGAGGGAGTTCATTAAGGTAGTGGCATCCTTGGCATATTTGACTAGACCTGCTGCTCTGGTAAGTGAGGATTGTCCCTCTCTCAGCAGTCTCATGTAGATATGGTGTGGCCAGTTTAATTGACCCTTGGTATTGGTGTAGGCTCTCTTGCTAAGCTGGACAAGGAGCTATAACTGGACTATCATAAGTCATTAATAAAGCCCCTTGCTCCCTTAAGTCATTTCGTCTTGAATTTATCAGAGACATGCAGAGTAACTGTAATAAGTAGCAAAAAGAAGGCTAAATCATGCTTGCTACAAGGAACTTCCATCTCCTGCCAGACACGTGATCGTAGTTCACTAGCTTGTGTATTTTACTTTGGTTTTTGTTTTTCCTTTACCTGCAGCAATTATTTCTAAAAATCATAGTATCAAAATAATAAGTTCAAAAATAGAGCATTTATATTTATTTAGGTGTAAGGCTTTTCATCAGTGATTTAATGACCATTCCTTGCTTTGGGTAGGGTAGGGGTGGCAAGCTGCGTGCGATTGTCGTGGAGATACAGCCTTGGGACAAAGAGGTGAAATCGAGAGTTTAGGGTGAGCAATTAAACCAACAGAAGTTATCCTATTTCCTAATGTCCATAGTGTGTAGTTACCACGTTGCCATCTTTTTGTTTCTCTTATACTTCATTCAGTTCCTAAAATATCATGGCCGCCTGACTCTTTCTTGCTGGTGTGGCCTCTGTCTTTGATGTCCACCAGGTCAGGTGGCTAGATAACCTCTTTGTGCCTTGTTCCTGTGGACCTTTCTCTCTTGCTAGACTTTCTCTCAGCTTTCTTTTCTTAACTTCAGCTGAGCCCTGAGGTGCACGGACATCAGATTTGTGTGTTGTTTACGCTCAGACATACATAATTCGTGGACAGGCTACTTCTGAGAGTTTTGGTGGAGAAGATACTGTTGATTTAAATTTCATAATACAAAATGCTATCCTTTTTGCTAGAAGATCATATTTTTCTAGAACACTCTTTCTTTGGTTAAAAAAAAGGTTTTTGCCTTTGAATGCTATGCTATTTTTCTTTACCAGCTGTTTAATTTTAAAGACATTTCCTATGTAATATATTATCTGTGCTTGAAATTACTGGTTACAGTAGGCCAACTTCACCAGCTTTACTGGTAAAATGAACTCACCATGAAGTCATGGCGTATCAGTTGTGCAAGTCAAGATACATGAATTCCTCATAGGTAACTGATCATGCATTGATTAACTGGACCTATTGTATGTCTAGGTCATTTTCCAAGCCTGTGGCATCTGTTAATAGAGTCCTAAACCAGACTGTGCTTTGTAGTTGGAATCCCTCCTTACTGTATACTGTGGTTGTAGACATGTGAGTCCAGGTCTGGCTTTCGATCTTTATGAAACACTAAATGTTAGTGAAAACTTATATGAAATAGCCCATGTGGTATGGATCCATCTATGTGACGTGTGCATATGTGGGTCTGTAGGAAAAGTGATTAGATGTTGCCTTGATGGTCTATCCACTGTGCGCTTACCCCGACAAGCTTATACTTTTGGAGTCCCTTCCTCTTGCATGCTCATCAATCACCAAGCACTAATAACACATTTTTTTTCTGTCATGGTACAACAGAAGTTCTGGCTCGGACTGTTCTGGCTCATTTACATTGGCCTGCCTGTCAGTTCAGAGCCTTGGGGATTTAATACTGCAAGATTAAGAAGTGAATTTCTTTAAACATCCCGTCTTGTACACTGTAGTGAGCCTTTCAAGGAACAGAAGGGGAAAAAAAAGTACCCTTTGCAAGGACCTTCAAGTTTCTTAACTAAGATCCCTTCTTTCCTTCCCCCTCCCCGCTCCATGTCTGATGGAAGCCTCAGATCTTGCAGGAGGATGGCCCATGTCCTGGCATTATGGCCGAGTAGTTGCTCCTGTGGGACACGTGACTAAGCTGCCATGAACTGGTTGATTATTTTCAGTATCATTTTCCTCTCGTTGTCCTTTGATTTGAACTTTGTTTCATCCATTTGAGGATAAGAGGCCATAGAAACACCTCAATAATCCATTTATATTTTTTTTATAAGAAGAAAAACATCCCCCCCCACCACCATCTGGTTTCTATGTAAATGCATGCTGTGACTCCGGAGGCATCCAAATCCCAGTGCGCATCTCACTTGCTCACCAGCTCTTTTCTGGTGAATCAGAAGGCGAATCAAAAGCCTCTTTGAGGATTACAGAAAAGGAATTCCACATGTGTTAGTGTGTGCATGTATAGGCAATTTATTTTAGAGAAAAGCTCCACTCAAATCAAATGAATGTAATCTAAACATGCTTTTAAAAGATTAAAATAAAAAAAGAGATGAATCTGGCAAGTCTTTTGAATTTTTATAGTGGGGTCAATTCATGTGGTCCATCCTGTGTCTCTTCAGATCAATTTTTAATGGGACTTGAGATAAATGATGTGTTGAAGATTTCTATAGTCTTCCGGTGGGTAGGGACCCTTGTGAAACTGTAAGAAACACTCACTGCAAACTATTCCTGCCTCCTGTTATCACTGGCTTTGTAGACATATTGTTTTTAAGCTTTTAAATGTAAAGCCTTTATTGCCTTTCTTAGAGGGTGATAATATTTTTGTGGTGGTATATTTAATAAATATATCATATAAGGTATTAAATTCCATATTCAAGACAACTCTCTTAGGTGGTTTACCATGTCTGTTCCTAATTCTGAGGTGAGGAAATCTTTGTTCTGGGAGGTCCAGACCCACACGGTCAGTAAGTTGGTACCTGAGAGTTTCTGTCACAATCTGTTTATCTATTTGTTCATTTTTTAAAAAAAATTCTGTGTACCTTACGTGTGTGCGCGCGCGCGCGTGCGCACAGGCAAAAGGGCACTGAGTATGTATGTCTGTGGGGACCTCAAGGTGACTTCGAGAATCATCCTGACTTCCTCCACGTCTTCATTACTTTGCTCTGGGGTTTCCCAGGCTTGGCCTTGCAGGGCTGGAAGTACGGGCAACCGCCATATCTGAACTTTCAAGGTCATGTCCTTTTGCTTTCAAGGCAAAGGCTTTAACCCCTGAGCCCTCTTCTTAGACCTGTTTAGGTTTTATAAGTCTGTTTCCCCATTTGAAAAATGGCATCTATATTTTTATGGTGGTGACATAGAATAAATCATATGAAGATGATTCTAAATACATGGAAAATAAGCATGATAGACGATAAGTATAATGGAGTGGTAATATGATAATTAATAATGTTACATTAGAGGTATAAGTGCTAATATTTGTGATAATATCATGATCTAAAATTTACCTGTTATAGTTTATTGTTATATCTGTAGGCATTTTAACATTAATTATGTATGACATGGGTACATTCACATGAATTTAGAGAATAAGCATGTAATCAACAGTATGAAATGAAAGTTTTATTAGCCAAGTATGATAGAATATGATTTATAATGGATAATATTCCTAAAATTGAAATGTAACTACTTTCGTAATATGAAATTTCTTTTGTATATTTTGAGGGGGCTCAGGTATCCCCGGATGACCTTGAATTTGCTATAGTCAATGATGACCTTGAACTCCTGATTCTCTTTCCTCATTCTCCTAAGCGTTGGTTGGGCTGGTCTGTGCCAACTCTCTCAGTATACCCAATGTAGGGAATTGGATCTAGGGCCACATGCATGCTAGGTGAGCACTCTCTCAACTGAGTCATGTCCCTAGCCCATAGCTCATTCCCCCCCCCAAGACTTTTAAGAAAGTGAAAAATATTCATCATCCTTAAACTTTCTGAAAACATGAAATAAAATTTGTTTCTACCCAACCATTTCATGGGTCCATGTGTATTTCAGTCGAGTGAGATCTTGGAGTAATCATAGATATAAACATGTATCCTTCCATCCATTAAAACTGACATTTACTCTTCTCTCATCTTCTCCATGCAGACTTAGAAAAGTCTTTGTCGATTCTCCTTTTTAGAGGCTGTACTGTGGGGTTTGGTCACAAGTGTGACCAGCTGCCATCTGGCATTGTGCCCTGAGCTCTTCCTCGCTTACTGACTCTTCCTCACCTGCAACGCCCTTCCCTCTGCTTGTCCAGTTGATTCCTAGTCGCTCTTTACAATTCCACCTGCTCAGCCTTCTTCTCAACTCCTAAAATACCTTGTGATATTTCTTGCTTTGGCATAACATAAACCCCTGTAAACACTTCTCTCATGGCATTTATGGTATTGAATGGTGTACTCTTTCTCTTTATCTGCCTTTCAGATGATTTCTGTCTTAAATACATTTCTCACCTGGCTTTAAATACTCTTTATTGGGTAGATAACACATTAGCAAAAGTGCCAATGGGACGAGTGAGAGTTAAAAGCCTGTTTCCCCTGTATTTAGAATGTTCTAGAATTCTAATTAAAAAATAATCTAAAAAAAGTTCTCTATAAAAAATACATTGGAATTTCTTTTGATCATCACCTTATGAGGCTGACTACAGTTTAAAAATTCAGCTTTATTACAAATAAGAACTGGCTTGTAAGGCTCATTTTAATCTGGAAAGAATTTAGATGACTTAGTTCAATAAAATTCCCATAGCTTCCCAGAATTAAGGGACCCTCTTATTGCCTAGAAAAGGGTACACAGATGATTCACTTCTATACATGGTCGTATTGGTGCTGGCCTATACTCTCCAAATAGTTTTTGAGGTAAGATGATTTCACATATTTTGATATACCCCTATATAGTAATTGACATAACATCAGTTCTAAATTGCATTTAGAATATGGCGGGAGTGTTTCTTCCTCTGTTTCTCTGTTTTTCTGTTTGTTTCTCTCTCTCTCTTTCTCTTTTTCTTTCTTTCTTTCTCTCTTTCCTTTCTTTCTTTCTTTCTTCTTTCTTTCTTTCTTTCTTTCTTTCTTTCTTTCTTTCTTTCTTTTTTCTTTTCTGTCTTTCTCTCTCTCTTTTCTCTTCTCTTTCTTTCTTTCTTTGAGGCAGGATCTCATGTAGCATGTAGCCCACTAGGTAGTAGAGAAGATTGACCTTGAATTCCTGGGATCATCTGCCTCCACCTCCTAAGTGCTGGGATTCCAGGCCTGTCCCAGAAGTCTACTTTCTAGTCTTCAGTTTTGCTTGACTTCTCACAAGCAGCCTAAAGTCTACAAGATAGATAGAAGCATAAATACTGCCACATTCTACAGATTCAAACTCATGATTATTTTGGAAGCATCTTAGAGGACAGTTTTGAGTTTGGCTTGATTTTAGTGAAAACGAGGTAAATAGAAGTCATGTGAGGTAAACCACTACAGATAAGTGGGCAAAGTGGATGGATGAGCTATGTTGAAATCTTGCCTATGGAACTTTTGTATAGTGTACTTAAACTGTGCATTAATAACTGGGCTATACTTAACTGATAACTCATAACGACTTGAATCTGTCCTACAAGGCAACATAAGAAAGCCATCCATCTGCCAATCATATCGGTCAAAGCGGTCAGATTCATGGTTAACCTTGGGAGGTAGTTATTCTCCTGGGCTGGCATGTTAATCCGTGATGTCTCAGTGGTCCATGTTCCTTCAGTGGTTTTTTTTTTTTTTTTTCCTTTATTATCTTGAGAGGTGAGAGGTGCCTTCCTTCCTCATAGGTTTTTTGGGTAACCTGCAGTCCAGGGGGAGATAGATCTGTGAATACTGCTATACTTTAGGGACTAAAGCCATGGTGACTTCTGTAATATCTGATTCCATTTACATTTGTAT